>JAEUYN010000178.1:0-126137 GCA_018257835.1 Euura lappo
TTAACGTTCTCAGTACCCTTTGATCCGGTATCTTCTTCTGAAATGACCTTTTTTTATTTGATTGGATTCATTATATAGTCAACAACTTCACCGTGGGCAACCAGTTTTTCCTGCGTTTACCGACATGAAGGACTCGTGTTAAAAAAAAGTATCCTCTAATACCATTTGCAACAGATTCGTCAATGATGTAAAACGTAGGTATACAATAAGTTTTGCCTCACAAGCTACTTGTATCGGTCACCGTCTTTAATTCCAACAGTGGGAAGTTGCAATTGACTATGAAATTTGCTAAGGATTGTTAAATCAGTATTTTACTTCATAGTCGACATTGTCCAAAAATTACATGCACTTGCACCAAAAAGTTACATAGGCTGAGATCGAAAGCCATTCATGAGTTAGTTTTCTGATTGAATCTGCTTCCGGTATCCACTACATTTCTGATGTTTCGACGAAGGGTGACATGCGACAATGGTTGTTTGTAGCGGAATGGCAACGGTTATAATTTTTATGTATTTCTAACAACTACCTGTATATCACTAGTTCTTTGTCTGATTGAATCCCCTGATTGAATTTTGGAACAATTTTATTTCATTTCATACTTTTCAAAGGCGACGGCAAAGGCCCTGACTCAACTCGATCGGAACAACTCTCAACCCACGACTGTCGTCGGAATCAAAAGTCATAATAACTTGGTTCTTACCGAATCTGGTGTTGGCTGGAGTTACAGTCATTCCGTCGCTGAGAACACAGTGCTGAATGAAGCAACGCAACGGCTGCGAAGGCTGCATCCATCAGGACCATCGGGATATTTCTTACGAGACGGATCATTCAATGCTCCTCACATCGTATTCGACAAAGCTGATTCTCGTTGTCTGAAAAATATGGAAACGAATGAATACCTACATAGGTATGGCTGGGTCGAGCCGAGCATGACGACTCTGCTTCGGCTTGACAATTTGAAAATTCTGAGTACGCACTTGGAAATGAAAAACACCAAACCTTTGTCTGCAATCACTCAGGCAAGTCGAAATTTCCAATTCTTATCGGGAAATAGAGAACAGGGTGTTCGGGTGATAAAATCAGCTGAACTCGTATAAGGCGCTTCCTCTGTCCAGAATACGGTACCCATTCACCCCGTAGTTCCACGTAGCCGATATTTCGTCTCTACATTGTCAATCAAAGGAGAAACAAATATTTTTAACTCCAACAAATAACTACGTGTGGTTTTGCTCTGCTAAAATTGTTTGTAAAAAGTTACGTCCCAAGACGCGCACATTCGAGCTAACCTCAAATTTGATGCATGACTCACTCGACACGATTTTACTCACTGACGAAGTGTAAAACCATCTACGATGAGCACAGGATCGTCTGGGACGGCTCATTCAACAATACAAACATAGATTATGATCAATTTAGGTTGATTAACTTACCGAAGTCATAGAAACACACGTTGTAATCGCCGTTATCATACCACACGCTCTACGTTCACAAAACACAAACATGTTTCAACCGGCATGGGAGCGTCGTTAGACGCTCCCAAAATGGACGTTAGATGCGCGGGAAGGAGTGGGTGTATTCAAACAAGCAAATGAACACTGCTATGAACTAAAGTTTATTTCTATTCATGATACGGATATTGCAAATTCGGATCCAATGTGAAATGATTTATGTAAATATCGTGCATAAATTGACAAAATTTGATCGAATTTCAGAATTTTCAATCAGTCATACGAAAACGATTTATTCACGGGGAGTTACAAAAGAGATACGAATACACTAGCTGAAACGATCCAAGTAACTTTTATTTCACATATTTGAATTTATCGGACGAGGCGAACCAAATTAATTATTGGTACCCACCAAGGAGAGATTCTTCCTCGATTTGAGCGTGCAAACCTTGGTGGGACCGAAAGAAACATATAGAAAAATCTATTTTTTTTTTTTTTGTCATTTCTAATTCTTCGAGTAAAAATAAATTTTATTTCATTTAGCGGTCAGGTGGTGGAGAAGTTTCAAAGATCAATCCTCTTTTTCGATTTTTAAACAGCGCAAAGAAATCAAAAGATTTGGTATATCTACTCTCTATGATATGATTCTATATTAGGTTTTCTGTAGTTTTGTATCAGTTATAGGTGATCCAAGTATCAACATGTATCCTCGTTTGGATCCTGAGGATCTGAGCAATATTTTGACAGTCACAACGCTTTGAAATCAATCATCTTCGTTGCGACGATCTACCTGAGGACTACTTTAGGTTTAGCGTGTTCAAGAGATAAGAGTCCAGACGGACACGAAGATATATTTTGATACCTGGATCACCTAACTCATACAAAAGTTCATAGTTATCTGAAATACGTCCAAAAAAGATACCCCTGAAAAGTTTCATTGCTCCACATCGATGTGATGTACAGAAAACTTATAAAATAAAATCATAGAGAGAGTGGATATACCATAATTTTGCTTCGACACGGGTTGTAGACGATAGAAAAAACTGAAGACTTGGATGAAATACAGTCTGCCGTACAGTGGTACATAGGTATACCAAAATCTTGGTTCAACACTAGTTGTAGATTATGAGAACCAAAGACTTGCATGTAATAGTCTCCAATAAAGTAGATATACCATAAACTCACCTCGACACTGTTTGAAAATTATGAAAACTCACACAGTACTGCATACGCTCACTTGACAGTTCGCTTTTAAATTCGATGATTTTTTACCACTATGTAACAAATTCAGTGAAACGCAAACTGAGAAAGTTTCTTGACCGTCAAGTTGTAATGATGTAGAAATGAATAAAGAGTGTAATGGTCCAATTAAACAATATAATATAATATAACGGTCGAAATAAAGAATATAAAATTTCAATTGGACCGTTACACCCATTATTCATTGCTACATCATATAAACGTAAGCGTGAAGTGATAAAACAAGCGGGTTTGGGCTGACTATGAGCCAGCCTTGATTAAAATCCGACCGCACGTTCTAGAGATATTGTCGGACAAAAATTTGACTACTACATACATACACACACGCAGCGCCCAGTTGGAAATGACCGGAGATGATTCTCTGATTTGACCTGAAAACGTGGAGATCCAGTGAAAACTCGACTTTAAATTTTCGGGGTGATTACAATAACAATAAATTCCTCTTTTCTGTGAAAACAGAGAAACGGGAAGTTAAAAAAAAATAAACATCTTCAACATGAGGGAAAGTAGGGGATGCCTTCTGCAAGAACACGTAGCCAGTCTAGCGTTCTTGCTACACTGCCTAAGGCTGATTTTTGTTTCCTAATTTTTCAACTCGGAGTAATAATCATAGGGATTCATATCCTGATGTGGAAGTGTGAGAGTAAAAACAATTATAGACACAAAAGAATGATAATCATGATTTTGATTATTAAGTAGCATAATTATGATTTTTATTATACGAAGTATTTTTCTAACTTTTTTTTTGACATTGACATGAGTTACATTTTTTTTTCTCATTAATAAAAGATGATAGTATTCAAGTTTTGTTTCAACGCGGTGCCGGATAGTAAAATGGCAAGTAAATAGCCGATGCCGGTTGTTGTGGATTGGAAATTGTAGGTGGCGGATAATACGGAGAGTATAAGGCAGGGTTAGGTTGTTGCGAATAAAAATTTGGAACCAAGTATGAAGCAGCCTGTGGTGTGTAGAATGGCAAGTAAGCCGGTCCTGCTGTTTGCTGAAGGATCGGTTGTATATTAGTACCGGAATGGGGCACCAGTACCGATGGTGCTTCTGCCATGTTTGAATCGAATTTCTGTCCTTCGAGTTCTTCCAGTCTCTGCAAATTATATAATTCAATGCAGTATTATTATCTGTCTACTTTTCGCTCGTAAATTTATTTAGAAAGATCTTTGATCAATGAGTCAAGGCATCAGCTGATGTCGCAAGCCACGGAGGATGTTGTTGGATAACAAGCTTTTAACTTTGTGTAGGCTGGTCTGAGGCGCACATTAGGTAGGAAGAATAGACAACGTTCTTGCATTGCATTGGACTCGACGGCTGACCCAATTAGAAACTTGCAGTAGCAATAGCTGACCTCTAAAATCTTCTTCACAGCAAGGAGTTTGAAAGTTTATTTCTAAAGAATCAACATTTTGAGCGGTTGTTATAAATAATACAGAGTACCGGTAGACCAATTTCAATCATCATGGTCTAAAATTTTTCAGAAAACACTCCAGTGGATTTGCCACGAGATCTTGCCGAAACTATTGCCTTTACGCTTGAAGATTACCCAATGTTTGTGCAGCACTCAACCAGCTACTTCAACCAATTAAATTTATCAAGTTTCAGTACCAGTCATCAGTCTTGTTGTATCATTTTCGAATTCTCTAGCGTGCCAGAGAGCGGAACATTTTTTCAGTGTACATACTTTTCCAAGAGAGTGCACGATTTTCTTCAGCTTTTTGTTCCTTACTTCCTGTTGCTTGATTTTTTTAGACGTCCGTTTCGATGTGCGTGGGCCTGGAGGTTTCTGGGTCGGTAATAACAGAGAGCTGAAAACAAAAGTAGAAAAGCGATGGATTACACGAAAGTTCGTTATTTATTCATCAAGAAATGTTTTTTCGAATTTCTGAAGTTGAGGTGAACGCGGGGTGTACGAGATGCACGATAATACACTCTGTCATTGAAATATTTATCACGAAGACCAAAACAAGAAGAAACTCCCAAACGTTTTCAAGTAATCGGAATTTTCTGACAATTCCTGGTTGTCCCGTCCAGTCACCACTATATACTTTAACCAATTAGGTATTCAGACTATTTACAACACTGAACTAACGAAGTGATCCTAATCAACGAAAGAGACAGAAAATAAGATTACTCACGGGTCCTGTGTAGGGAGCGGGGGTTTATTCTGCTGTGCTGGATGCTGCCGCTGAGCAGGGACTTGTTTCTGCAGCTGTGCTTGCTGCCGCTGAGCAGTGACTTGTGCCTGCAGCTGTGCTTGCTGCTGCTGAGCAGGGGGTTGTGCCTGCAGCTGTGCTTGCTGCCGCTGAGCAGGGGGCTGTGCCTGCAGCTGTGCTTGCTGCCGCTGAGCAGGGGGTTGTGCCTGCAGCTGTGCTTGCTGCCGCTGAGCAGGGGGCTGTGCATGCGGCTGTGCTTGCTGCCGCTGAGCAGGGACTGGTTCCTGCAGCTGTGCTTGCTGCCGCTGAGCAGGGGGTTGTGCCTGCGTCTGTGCTTGCTGCCGCTGAGCAGGGACTGGTTCCTGCAGCTGTGCTTGCTGCCGCTGAGCAGGGGGCTGTGCCTGCGGCTGTGCTTGCTGCCGCTGAGCAGTGACTTGTGCCTGCAGCTGTGCTTGCTGCTGCTGAGCAGGGGGTTGTGCCTGCGGCTGTGCTTGCTGCCGCTGAGCAGGGACTGGTTCCTGCAGCTGTGCTTGCTGCGCGCTTGGCTCGCTTTGCCGTTGAATGCGAGAAGAACGCCTTTCTGCAGATACAGGTTGATTCTCATCCTCAGCCTTATCTGTTTGACCGCAACCTTGACCGGTCTCGTTACCATGCCCAGAACCACTTCTGTCGCCACGGCCACCCCCACGGCCACCCCCACGGCCACCCCCGTGGCCACCCCCACGGCCAGCCCTGTCTCCTCGGCCACCCATCACCCCTCGCGGTGCACCACGTTTTGCTGCAAGTAAAATGAATGCGTAAGACTTGACAATATTAATTTGAACTCAACAATTAATATTGAATCCATGTATGTTGCTCAAGATCATGAGTTAACAAATTCTCTCTACACATATCAGGCAGTGTCGCAGCAATTATAATCAATAATAAGATTTTTTTCCAGGTAGCGGAGTAATTCACTATTCGACTCAGAAAAGTTCACTGACTTGGAAGACGTTTGTATGATTTTGGTCCACTTCATTCGGACACAGCTAAATTCAACCCGATTAAGTTAACGCTTTTTTCGGCACCTTGTCAGGTTATCGTGGGTCGCTGAAGACCCGAGGCATAATAGAACACGTAATTTGCAATGAAAAAATCCGATAAAATTCCTGAATACTCTTGAATACTTCTCCTTCGAGGGCACACCATGAAGATTGACAAAAAAAAAATTTAACGAATATTTTATTTTCCGTTATGAACACAACTTGGATTATGAGGAATGAGACAAAAGAAGAATGACTCGAGTCTCTAGCGACCCACGATAACCTGATGGGGACGCGTTGAATATTGTTCATACTTTCCCTCAGAAGATTGCCATATTTTTCAACGAGACGGATATGTATAGATATATTGTACACTTGGACATAGACAAAGGCTAATGAGGTATAGATTGCCGCGTAATAGCCTCTGAAAATTGTTGGATATCACCGATTCTACCTCGAATTCTACTGTTTGGAAACTAAGTGAGATTCATTACCCGGGAAACAAGATATGAAATACCGCTGACTCTGCATATTACACATTTTTTATACTCGTGGATAATTAGTACTTACATCTTGTTGCTACTTCCACCCACGTTGCGGAATTGCTGCTGGCGGACATTTTCACTTTTCAATTTTTTTCGTTTTATCCTCAGCACAAACAGATGCGAATTGCGAACTCTCTGATCGAAGAGTGAACCCAGAACCAGTGAGCGGGAAACGGATATACCATTAGGCCTGCCATGAGGGCGCACTCATAGAGTCTCCGGAAATGAATTCAATCAACTGAGCGTTGTATGCAAACAAACCATGCCTGTTATATTTGAAAATACCTACCCGCTTGTAAAATAGTAAATCAAATGAAGAAGAGTGAATATCAGATATGTTTATTCGTCTAAAAGAATCCGTAATCACAAGTTACATCGAAATTATAATGTCCCACTGCGAAACGCGCATGCGCGAGAATCCACGAAAGTCCGTTGGAATCAGCAAAGTAAACCTCGCGTTCTCAAACACATCCGACGCAGCCATCCATTGGCGTTGAACGATTCTTTGAGCTCATTCAAATTGATATTATTTACGTTTGAATTTATACGTTACTAGGACTTCGGTATTGCCTTTTCTTTGTTTGTACAACACAACTGGCCTCTTGGTATATTATGTAGTTACGTATGTGCGAACGGAATTTTCCAGAGGACGAATAAATAAATAAATAAATAAATAGGTTTAAGAGTGGGTATATTTTTTTTCTCAATTTTTTCATGTGCATAACTCAGAGTAACATTCTATAATTAGGTCGCGTTTTTCCGTTTTTATCAAAAATCATTATGACGAGTGGTACAGGCAATTGAATTTAATTGTTTTGATATCTTGGGGAGCTTTTCAACGAGACAAAAAAAAACAGACACCGTCAGACACACAGCGACATGATTGGTCGGACCTGAGGGAAGAGACCAATCATGTCGCTGTGTGTCTGACGGTGTCTGTTTTCTCACCTTGTTGGGAAGCTCACTTAGCATGGGTGACGTCAGATGACCGAGATTTCCAGTCCTTCAATTTTTGATGAAACGAAGTATGAATAAGAAATAACCCAATTATTTATCCGTAAACGGATCAAACATGACGTGAACAAAGCCCTGAAACATTGTAATTCATAGTTTATTTGACATGAGGTTGACTTCCAAAACTAGCTGGCAATGTTGAGAGTTTTCCGACACTGCAAAAAAGCAGACACGCTCAGACACACAGCGACATGATTGGTCGGATCGGAGGGAAAGGACCAATAGTATCACAATGCCTTAGCGTGTGTGTCTCGTTGGAAAGCTCCCGTTGTCAACCGATATCTCTCTTTCTCGCACTGGTAGATCGGTGCCTTAGGCCGTCTCTCTTCTCCTGAATTTCGACGGAGCTCACAGCAAATTTTTGAATCTGACCAAAATTTAACATGATAGGTGGCGATAGTAAGCCAGTTGTGTCTAGCCCGCGCGGTACGCTAGACGCGGAATAGATTCGGCTTTTTTAACTTCCCGTTTCTCTGTTTTCAGAGAAAAAAGGAAGTTATTGTGATCACCCCGAAAATGAAAAGTCGAGTTTTTACTAAATCTCCACATTTCGAGGTCCAAAGAATCACCTCCGACTATTTTCAGTTTGACGTCTGGGTGTGTGTGTGTATGTGTGTGTGTATGTGTGTGTGTATGTGTGTGTGTATGTGTGTGTGTATGTGTGTGTGTGTATGTGACCACATTTTTGTCCGCGCGATATCTCGAGAACGAGTTCGCGGATTTTGATCAGATAGGGCTCAGTCGACGGGGCTTTTCTCAACTTAGAACTGATTAGATTTTGGCTTTGATCGGATTAGTACTTTTTGAAGTATTCAAATAACAAAATTCTAAAAAACGCAACAAAAATGACGATATCTTGAGAACGAATCAACGGATTTCAGTGAAATTTGGTACCATATGGTTTTTTTGATCGCTGATCACGAATCTGAAGTCAGTTTTGCAAAATTTTCATTTGGCGTATTCGATGTGCTGCAAAAAAACTAAAAACATTTGGATTTGGATGAAACTTGGTACTCGTAGGTTTTTTGGGTCACTGATCACGAATCTGAAGTCAGATTAGCGAAATTCAAAATGGCGAGTCCGATTTGCTGGGAAAAATACTAAAAACATTCGAAATCTTACGGAAATTTGTACTCGAAGGTTTTTTGAACCGCTGATCAAGAATCTGAGGTCAGATTTACAAATTTGAAAATAGCTGAGAATAAAATAAATAACGGGAAGTTCGAAGGCTGGCTCATAGTCAGCCCAAACCCGCTTGTTTTTATTGGTTTCAATCTTTACCTTGGATTTTTTTACTTTTATAAAACCTAAAAATGGATTGGAATATGGACCATTTTTTTCAGTTTCTGTCTAAATTGATCCTCAAATTGTTGTAAAACAGGATTCTACACTTTCTGGTTCATCAGGTCATTATTATAGACTTTGTTGTAAAAATTTTCCTTTTTTACTTTATAATATTTCAATAAACACCTCTAAAAATAACAAATCTCATACTTTTACTACTATCCTCAAGCGAGCCAATCGGTTTCTTTAGGATTTATTAGACCCCTAAAAAACTGAACGTAATAATAATAATAATAATCACCGCTTCTTTTCCTCAATTCTTCTGTTTCACTTCTCCTGTTATTTCTCTTCAATACATGATATCGCGGTTATTTACCTCTGAACTGGTATAATATCGATGGTTTTTTTTCTATCCAGATACCAGATACTGTATCTAGATAAAAGTATGGAATGGAATCAGGGTAGGCAGTAGCATTTGTCGCGTAATAGTTCTCGGTGTTGGATAGATAACAGTCGACGAGCACGCGAACCACTTGGGTTCTTTTTTTTTACCCCCTCCTCAGACATCGAGAGGTAAAAAATAGTATGGTTGACGCATTATTACAGTGCGTGCCGCATGTAGGCACGCTATGAAAATATAATTTTATTTGTTCCGGTTCCGGTTGTCAGAACAAAATAAACATCAAACATTAAGAAATATGACACATTTTTTAATACCTCTGAGAAAAATCTGCTCTCTAAATTTGAATCAGTGAAAATTTCACTAATTGAATCAGTGACTTGGTATTTCACTGCAGAAACAGTGACTTGAACCTTTTTTCACTGGAGTATCAGTGAAGTCCATTTCAGCAGTGATTTTACCACTGCTAAACCAGTGCATAACTTCACTGTTTCGTCAGTGACTTTTTTCAAATTTAGAGAATGGAACTTCTTTATTTTATTCTTCATTGAAGAACTGTGATATTGTTTTATTTTTTAGATGAGATGAAGGAAAAAAAGATGCGATTTATCAGCAGTAATTTACTTTTAATATGGAATCCATGGATCCCCTTAGGGAGGCGGGATGATACACACGAACAAACAGGATTAAAGTGACGTGAGTGGGCGACGGGGGTTCGTAGCTCTGCCATATAATTCCTAGCAAAGTGATTACAGTTCCATAGAAGCGCGGTGGTGTTCTTATAAGGGGTAACAAAGGATTCTAGTAAAAGTATTACACGCGTGAGTACACGTCAGCCGTAAACCCTCAGAGTATAAAAGCAAGTGAAGGGTGAGGGGTGAGAGATAAAGAGGATATATGTCTCTTATTGCTACTAACGGGTATCGATATTGCCCCAGATTTTTTTTCCAACTTCCCGTTTCACTGTTTTTAGAGAAAAGAGGAAGTTATTGTAATCCCCCCAGAAATTAAAAGTTCAGCTCTGACTGGATCTCCACGTTTTGTGGATCCAGAGAATCACGTCAGACTATTTCAAGTTTGACGTTTGGGTGTGTGTTTGTGATCAAATTTTTGTCGGGACGATATCTCGAGAACGAGTGCGCGGATTTTTACCAAATTGTGCTCAATCGAAGCAGTTTTTCCAAAATAAGGACCGATTAGATATTGGCAGTACTTTCCGAATTATTTGAATAACAAGTTTCTGAAAAATCCAATAAAAATGACGATATCTTGAGAACGGATCAACGGATTTGAATGAAATTTGGCACCATGTGGTTTCGTTGGGTCGCTGATATTGAATCTGAAGTCAGTTTTGCAAATTTTCAATTTGACACATTCAATATCCTGCAAAAGAACTAAAAACATTTGGGTTTGGCGGAAATTGGTACATGAAGATTTTTTGGGTAACTGATAACGAATCTGGAGTCAGATTCGCGAAATAAAAAATGGCGAATCCAATTTGCTGTAAAAAATAACAAAAATATTCGAAACCTTATAAAAATTGGTACTCGCAGTTTCTTGACACGCTGATCAAGAATCTGACGTCAGATATGCAAACTGAAAAATAGCTGGAAACAAAATAAATAACGGGAAGTTCAAAGGCTGAATCATAGTCAGCCCAAACCCGCTTGTTTTTTACAGGGTAGTGGGCTCGAAAGTGAGTATTTAGTGAAAATTAAAAAAAAAAAAAAAAATGGGCAACAAGAAGAACCAGAGAAGAAAGTAAGTAAATCTTTTCAATAAACAATTGTCGAGAAGTGCAAGGAGATGGTGGTGGGGCCAGATGAGGTACCGCGGTCTACTATAGGACAATAACAATCGCGGTTATGGTTTGTTTTTATAGTAAAACCTCGATTATCTGCTGGAAGCGGGACCGAAGAATACCTACAATTAGTGATTGAAAATCGGGGATGATATTCTGAATTTTTCATTAAATGCAATTGATCTTACTAGTTCCATCTCGCGTAGACCGCGTGGCGAGGGTAAATACAGAAAACATTTTTGCCTCGTCGACCGTTACATCGTAACGTAATTTCGTGAAGTTACACGAACCTGAAAAACAAAATAATTGGCAGACAAATTATTTCGCCTCTGAGGCAATACGATTACTTGGCACCCGGTGAGCGAGGTTATACGGTGTGTCTGTGTCCGAGAACCTCTTCCAGTCCCGATTAGAATCGCTCTCGTGCATATGGCGTGGATAGCGCGTCAATTTAGCTAGCCTCCAGACCCTCACGATCTCTGATTTAAACCATGATTTTTGACGATGTCTATAGCTGTATTTAAAAAATATATCAATACCTTTCAAAGTCACGAGACTCGGGAAGTTCAAGTTTTTAAACACTTCTTCGCGGAACTTGAGGGTATATGATTTTTTGCTCTGCTTCAAGACAGAGAAAAATAATTGATCTAAAAAATATAAATCAATTAGCAAAGATAGAATGCTAGTGATCGAAGAATGTGCATGAGATACAACATAAATTTTTAGGTGAAAAAAATTGTAGATATATCGTACATTTTTTCCAAATATAATCGATACATAATTTGTGATTTCATACGTCGTACATTTGTACATATGTATGAGCAAGTCACGAACTTTCCATTTTATCATTTTTCTTTTCTGTATCATGGTGCGTTTGTTTACCATCACTAAACTATTGCAATCGCTACAATGTAAGCGTACACAATTTCAAAGCTACAACTCTGATCAAGCCTAAAGATTTCTACAAAAACGTTATCGCTTCTTGTGTCTCAATTGGGATTTTGCATGTATTTTTTTCATTTCATATACCAGTAGTTTGCAAGAAAATAATTAGGTCATATGTTTTCTTTTCTCAATTGAAACAAAATTGAAGGAAATACAGCGGATCGAAAATAACTACGTTGTGACGTCACCCACGATAAAGTATACCTATATCTGTATGTAACAAAAACGCTAGAATTCAATTGCCTGTAACTTTTGTGATTATCATTTTTAACGAAAAAGAAAAAACACCACCTGATTATTTCGAGCTACTCTACATTATACGCATATGATGATGGAAAAAACATTTTGATGCAAAATCCCAATTGTGTTCTGAATATAATAAACCATATACCATCCACGGCAATTGTCGAAGGGCTGAATGTTTATGGGGCATTCCACGTCAAACCGACCCCTCATGAGCGTGACCCCCTGGGATTTCGATGCCCAATGGATTTTTTGGTTCGTTTTGGTCAAAAATGATGCCTCTAATTTTTTAAATTTGTTCCGACATTTTTGAAGTCGTATGGTGACCTCAAATATCTTCATCAAGATGGACATTTTTAAAATCGCTGATTTTTTTGTCAGATCAGGGACTCAAAAACACATCGTTTGGTCATAGTCCGATCATGGGATGAAAATGCTAACATTTTTTTCTTCAATTTTTGATTCTGCAAAAAAAATATCGAAAAAATTCTAATCATGGTTTTTTGTAGTAAAAAATAAAACAAAAAGAAACTTCGTCTTGGTGAAATTCGATTTTCTTGATGGTTCAAGAGTAAAACGCCAAAAACGATGCTCGATTCGAGAAAAACCGCAATCAACTGACATAGGTATGCGCGTCGCTTGAACTGAACCAACAAGAAAATCAAATTTCACCAAGACGAAGTTTCTTTTCGTTTTATTTTTTACTACAAAAAACCATGATTATAATTTTTTCGATATTTTTTTTGCAGAATCAAAAATTGAAGAAAAAAATGTTAGCATTTTCATCCCATGATCGGACTATGACCAAACGATGTGTTTTTGAGTCCCTGATTTGACAAAAAAATCAGCGATTTAAAAAATGTCCATCTTGATGATGATATTTGAGGTCACCATACGACCGTCAAAAATGTCGGAAAATTTTAAAAAAATTAGAGGCGTCATTTTTGACCAAAACGAACCAAAAAATCCATTGGGCATCGAAATCCCAGGGGGTCGCGCTCATGAGGGGTCGGTTTGACGTGGAATGCCCCTTATGTTGTATTCACGTTCCGAACGATCATACGAATGAAAATTCCCAGTAGTGCAATAACACGCTGGTCTGGCCATAAGCCATTGGTTTTCACATTCGAGGTCCGATTCATAACGAAATTTCGAGCAACAAACGCCGTGGTATAGGACCCTGTTTGAGGTCGGCTATGTATATTAGGGGGTGGCTAAAATTCTATGTGGGGTGGTTTTCGTGGAGGTGAAAAATCGCTGTTGATTTCAAAATCCTTCGGGAGTAGCTCAGAATTGACCAACGGGTAGTCTCGATAGAATACAGCACCCGAGATCGCTGAAAAGAGTGTGTACTCCTCTTTCTCCATTATTCAGCGGCACGGTCGGACTACCGTGGACTTACACTACTGAAATCGACGCATGCGACGCACTCCATGCTAACACAACCAATGATTTCCATACACCACTTTTTATCTGGTTCATAACTTTTCATACGTTTGTCCTCGCTTCCAAAAACACTTTGTAATTGTTGGCCATTTTATTTTTATTCTTTAATAACCATTAATTATCAACGCATCTTCGAAACTCCGATCAGATCAATACATCATTTTTAAACTCTTGAAAAATTCTCAAAAATCCTCTGATCCATTGCCATCATTTCAGGCCCAATTAAAAACTGGAAACAATTTTTCTGATATTTGTCTGCATATTAAAAAAAATTTATTTCATAAACATGGTCATTTCGGTTCCAAACAAGTTTTTCAGTGTAAATTACTCGGATTTTTGTTGAAAAACGGGTTGTCAAAATAAGAAAGGCGAAGGATGTCATGGTTAGTAGTAGTGAAAATGTTGATGTGATAAATCATATAATGTTATGAGCGAAATCATCATGTGATTTATGATATGATTCAGCTCGTGAATTTCAACAAATATGTGAAAAATGACGTAACGGATCATATAGGCATGGCTCATCAGTTGAAACGTATCAAAAATCATATGGCCCTATCGATTATCATATAGTTTGCTTGATATTATATCTGATCAGCCATGCCTATTTGATTTATTATGTGATTTTTGATATATCTGTTCGAAACCCAAATCAAATTATATGATAAATGACATGATGATTTCATGATTTATCGCATCAACCTTTTTAGTAGAGTTTATACTCCTTGATACGAAATCTCGTTATATTAGACTACGTATATACATCCACATTTACGAATCGTAAAGTACACGATTACACGTTTTCAATGAGAATGACAAATCGCGAAGGTTTGCAAAATAATTTTTCAAATAATGCAAGCAAGGATATAAGAAAAATTGTTTCCACTTTTGGATTGGACCTGAAATTATCGTATTGGAACGAAGGATTGTTGCGAATTTTTTAACGAATTTTGAAAACTGTCGAACTATTTGGAGTTTTGAAGAAAGGACAAACGTATAAAAAATTATGAACCAGGTCAAAAGTGGTGAAGGAAAATCATTGGCCGAGTTGGCATGGAATGCCTATCCGTGAAATATCCGACAAGATTAATGAAGCACTGAAATGATTGAAGGCGCAAAAGAGCGGAGAAAGATGGCCCGGAGGACGCTGACCCGGATAATCAGCGTCAAGAAGAACAGGCTATGGACCAGGATCCGGATGACCAGCGCCGAGAAGAAGAAGCTATGGACCAGGATCCAGATGACCAGCGCCGGGAAGAACTGGAAGATCGGGTGAGAGTAGGTAATGGGCTTTTTATCAACAGTAGTATAGGTAGAAAGGTTGGTTGTACGGTGGAAGTGCTGCAGGCAGAGAAAGATTTTTCGGACTCTACCGGGGCTGAAATATGTCCACAAGCTGCAGCACCCACCACAACACAACCAGTCGCATGTTCTGCGAATGTTGAAAGAGACATTGAAAACCGCAGTGAAAGGATTGGTCAACCAATTCGAACTTACAGTAAGAAAGGAACTAGCGCAGGTTCTGGTACTGATAATCTAGATTTACAACAAGCAATGCTTGAGTTGAGAAACGCTCGATTTGACGATGATAGCGTTGCTCCTGACGTTGTAAATCAACAGATGCGTGACGAGTCTTGGGACAATGACGTTGATGAGCTGCTTCATGACGAAAGTAGCTGTGATTCGACCATTGCCCGAGGAAATGACTCCGTAAACCCAGACGGAGAAGACACAAACTCGGATGTAGAATCCGAGGGCACAAGTGTCAGACATGTAGTCGATGTCAACTATCTTCTGCAAACATTGCACGAAAAAATGGACAGGCATAATCCTCATTGTCCCTGTAGCATCCAAGACGTAAGCTTGTTGAAGCAAGTTGATCGTGGGATGCGATCGCAATTATTTTTTCGTTGTAAAAATTGCGATTTTCACTGCAGTGTCTGGACTCTCCCAGATAAGAGTGATGAAATGTCCGTTCACGAGGGTGCAGTGTGTGGTAGCTTGACGGCGGGAATCGGTTTCGCGACGATGGAAGCTCAACTGACTGCGATGGGGATACGTTGCATGTCACATGTAACCTATCGCAAGGTCCGGGACTCGCTAACTCCGCATATCAAAAATGCCAGGGACAAAGAAATGAGGGATGCGGCCGAAATGGAGAAAACATTGGCTATACAAGAGGGCCGTGTTACTCCCGAAGGCATCCCTTACATTACTGTTGTCGTTGACGGAGCCTGGAGTAAGAGATCTTACCGTGGGGGCAGATACGATGCATTGTCTGGGAATGCGGTAATCGTGGGTTATCTCACAGGGCGTGTCTTGTTCTGCGGCGTCCGTAACAAGTATTGCTGTATTTGCAATAAAGCTACGAACCGCGGTGAAGAACCACCGATGCACACCTGCTATAAAAACTGGGGTCAGGATCTATCATCAACGAGCATGGAACCAGATATAATAGCTGAAGGGTTTTCTAGTAGCTTAGACACCCATGGATTAATTTATCGAACTGTTATCGGTGACGGAGATAGCAGTGTTTACCAAACTATACTCGATAAAGATCCTTACGCAGCATATGGTGTTCGCGTAGAAAAGAAAGAGTGTAAAAATCACTTGCTCCGCAATTTTTGTAGGCATATTAGAAATGCGTCGGAGGCGAAGTTTGTAAAAAAGCCGTCATCAGGTTCGGTAACGGAACTTCGTGCACGCGTCAAAAGTAGCGCTTTCAAAATGCGTAAGTTGGTAGAGGCTGCTATAAAACGTCGTAGAGCAGAAAATGATAGCTCGCGAGACGAGCAAGTTGAAGGTCTCTTGTATGACGTTTTAAATATGCCGGGACATTTCTTCGGCGACCATTCGAGATGTGACCGCTATAGATGTGACTCGTCGTTTGGACCCTGCGACGAATCGGAAACGAATCTAGCCCCACTGCTCGACGAAGTCGGTATTTTTTACATCATCGACGAGGTCGTAAACCGTTTAGCGAAAAATGCGGATTCTTTGTTGGAAGACAAAACGACTAATGCTGCTGAGTCGGTACATTCTCAGGGCAATAGATTCTCCGGCGGGAGGCGTGTAAATCATAGCCTACGAAACTCTTACGAACTCCGTGCGCACTGTGCAGCGGTACAGCACAACACGCTTGCGTTATCGTCAAAAATACACGAGAGCGCTAAGAAGCGAGTTCCCCGAGTAGTTGTGGCTATGGAACGGAGGAGGCGATTACAGGTCGCGAGAACGAAACGTCATCGTCTCGTCAATGGTAGAAAGCGACGTCGACAGCGGTTTGGCACTGATAAAGACTACGGTCCATCCTGTCGTCAGCCTGACGTGAGCCAGAAGACGTACGAGGCGTTGAAGGCGGAACACTTAGAAAAACTGCGTGTGCGTCAATCAAACCGCGATGATATCGAACGCGCGACCGCGGGCCAAAGTGACTGCGACATGTGGCACACGTACCGGAAAGACATGCTAACCGCTTCGAAATTCGGTGAAATATGCCGAATGAGGGAGTTCACATCGTGTTCTAGGTTAGTGAAGGAGATTCGTTATCCGAAAGCACTCGACGTTGCGCACGTAGCTGACGGAAAAGAACACGAAAACGAGGCGAGAGAGCAACTGGCGCGAGAATTAGATGTCGAAATATCGCTCAGTGGACTATTCATTGATCGAGATTTTGCGTTCTTGGGTGCTTCGCCGGACGGTCTTATCGATGACGAGCTCGGAATCGTAGAGATCAAGTATATGGCGAAAGCAGCAGAAAACGGTTATACTCCTGCGGAGGCAATCGAAAAGTTCCCCTTGTACAGAAATATTTTCGCGAAAAATAGTACCGAAGATATGAATAAAAATCATAAGCATTTTTATCAAGTGCAAGGTCAGTTGCATGTTACTGATCGAGAGTACTGTATATTTGCGCTATGGGCTCCGCTTGGGATGAAACACGTCAAAGTGATTCGGGATGACGAATTCTGGAAGAATCAAATGGAGGTGAAATTGGAGAGATTTTACATGCAGTGCATGCTTCCTGAAATCGTCGATAGCAGGCAAAACAGGCATATGAAAATTCGCGAGCCGCAATACATATTGCGAGCTCAAGAAGAGCAAAAAGCCAAAAACGCCGGAAAGCTATCACGAAATCGGGCAGCGTCTGCAAGCGTGCCTCCGTCAGAATCTATGGAAGTAGATTCGGAAACGGTCGTTGACTTGTCAAGTACAAACAACGACGCACGCTTGGAATCTCCGATTCCATGCATGGCCGTGGACAATGGTCGAGAACGGATAGATGAGGAGATGCTCGAAGAAATCATCCGAGGTATTGATCCCAAAGTCGTTATTGCAAATGTGCTTAAGGTCGATGAATACTTGGAAGATACAAGTATTCAATATTTTCTCGACATCGTTGCCGAAACTTGTGAATACAATATCGGCGAGGTACTTCGTTTCGCTTACCCAGGTGCGGTGGAACCTTCAAACACGGAGCATGATCTCCTAATTATCGGTGGCAAACCTGATTTTATACATTGGTGCTGTATGCGTATCGAGCAAACAACTCTTTACGTGTACGATAGTCTTGGGCGTAAAGCACTACACGACAGCGAGATAGATTTCATTCGGAAAAGGTATCCAAGGATACGAATGAATGATATCGTTTTCCCAGATGTTGCGAGGCAACCCGACGGTAAGAGCTGTGGAGCATACGCAGCTGCGTTCGCAACCGCACTAGCGTTGGGTCAGGATCCCAGTAATCCGAAGCACGTGGGAGACGCAATCGCCATGAGACAGAAAATGGCGCGAATAATTCGACTCAGGGAGTTACTGCCATTCCCAACTGAATAGTAATTTTCGAGGAGAATATGTCATACATGCACGTTATACTTGTAGCTCGAATGTTACGTCGAAACAACAAAAAAGGTTGTGATACAGTTGATGCGAAAGCGTGTGATTGAAGCATAATTCGTGCAGAGGTCGATATCGAATGGTAGGACCATCCTATACATTCATTTTCGATGCATTTATAAAAGTGAAGAACACTTTTTTGAGAACTGTCAAATGTCAGTATTTCTCGCAGGAATGTGGATATCAAATGGAAGGGCCATCGGTATATTAATGCCGATGGGGGTGTGTGGTGGGCCTTCAATACATTAACTTATTATACAATGACTTGATTGATGTAGAAAAAGCGGTTTTTCAAACTGACAAATGTCGGTTTTTCTCCCTTCAACTCTTGTTGTAGACAAGCGCCGACGTGGACATGGTTCATGGTTCAAATGCGTTCAAACGCGTACAGAATACGAGCATAGGTCATACCTGATACAAAATCTGTTGACATTCACACTCATAAGAATCGTATGTCTCTCAACTATGCACTTGTAATATTTCACGTTTCCTTTTCTCAAATACTCTAACAGATACCGTAATTTCGGAGTAGCTAGAATCTGTCAAAGAGTAACAAGCAAGTTATATGAATAGATAGCGGAAGGAATCGGGATTTTGCACTGTCAGTTTTTATCACCCGTTCACGGGTAAATAATGAGGTTGAAATTTGATCATTTTTGCACATGAACAAAAATTGAAATGATGATGGATGTAAACTCAAAATAACGTATGGGGAATGAAACAATGAAATCTTGGAGCATATCTGGACAGTTCCACCTCAATTAGGCTGCTTTGGCTTTTATTCCTCTTTTTTTTATCGCGAATTAGAAAAATATGTACAGGTATATTTTGCGTTTGTCGCAATTTTTTCAAGGGAAGTTAGAAATTGATGAATTGGGATTTTGCATGTATTTTTTCATTCTATGCATCGGGAGTTTGCAAAAAAAAAGAAATAATTAGGTCACTAGGAAAACGCTGGAGTTCAATTGCCTGTGATGTTTGCAACAAACTTTTCGGAAAAAATTGGCAAGACAAGGATCTGAAGAGAAATCGTAGTATTACGATCGATTTTAATGTTCGCCGATTTTTTCGATTAAATTTTCCACTTTTCAAATCATGAAAAAGGTATCACCGCACTTCTTATTCGACTTTGCGGATAATCCATTTTCTTCTACAATGGCATTATTTTATAATTCTTTTTAAATCTGATTGTTTGTCATACCGCGGCTCTAAGCGCCTGACGAGCTACGGTGTCAGTGGATATGCACCTCGATACGCACGCTCCAACATGTTCACGAGCCCAGTTCAACGCGCTACGAAGGCTTTTGTAGCGACCACGGTGAGCATCAGGGAGGGGATGTATACTCGATCTCATGTCAGTCCGATTCACGAGCGTCTTGCACTTGCCTGATGGGATATATATGGCTGATTCTCCCGGAAGACTCATTTTTGATGAAACGCCTATTATTTCCGATAGACCCACATATTTCTTATATTTTTTTACCTGAATATATTAGAACATAACATTTTGAGAAATGCTACCACAGGAAATTTTTGAAAAAAAATCGTGTTTACCGTTTTTTTGCGGTTTTTGACCCCTAAACATCAGTTCCTCTGGGTGAAATGCATACGGGGGATTCCACGTCAAATCGACCGAAAAAACGGGAATTTTTCCCTGACCCCTTTCGATCTTCTTGTCCTTTTGCACAGTCAAACTACATGTTGAAAGGATGAACTGTGATTTTTTTCAGATTTTTTTGACTCATCATTCTATCACTAAAAATAATCGAATAAATTGATTTTCAATTTTTTTTTTCATTTTTCACGCCTACATAGCTCAAAATGTCAACAATGTATGAAAAAAGTTCCAATACCAAAATTTTGGGGCTTTTTGTGAACTTTTCGAGAGTATTTTCATCAGATTTTTAATACCCCGTTCAAGTGTAGTTTTGATACAAAATGAGTGTAAATCATTCATAACTCAAAAGTGCCCTGATCGAATTGGCTGAAATTTATGCACAGCGCGTCTTTCACAATGCCAAAGGTTGTCTGCAAATTTCAAAGTGGGCCGAGCAGTGATTAAAAATATACATCAACAAATATTCGCACAGTGGCAAGAATTCGGCGATTCTGAGGTCGCAAAAAAAGTTTTTTGGCCACGATTCGAAAATTCAACATTAAAATTCATTATTCTTGTCTACCTACTGGTGATCGCCCTTGAATTTTTGAACTGCGGCCGAAAAAACTTTTTGGCGACCTCATAATCGCCGAATTCTCGCCACCTTGCGAATATTTGTTGATGTATCGATTGAACCACTGCTTAGCCCACTCTGAAATTTCCAGACAACCTTTGGCATTGAAAAAGACATGCTGTGTAAAAATTTCAGCCAATTCGATCAGGGCACTTTTTTGTTACTGAAGATTTTCGAAGATTTTTAACCAAAACTACAGTTTCGCGAGGCACAAAAAATTGCAAAAAATTATTTTCAGAAATTTCAAAGGAAGACGCGAAACTTTTGTATGAGAACTTTTTTCATTGCTCATCTGGATTTCAAGCTACACGGGGAAAAATGCGGGTAGCCTAGCTCCCCGCCGGTGTTGTAGGCTCCTCACGAACGAGCGAACTTTTTCACCAGATATTTGGGCAGCTCAGCTCCCCGCACGGACGAGTAATCGTACCACATTGCATGCGTTTGAGGAAGTACCAATACTATACATGAGCGGGAGTTCAGTCTCCCCGCAAGTTTGGGAAGCTAGCGCGCCCAAAATGGCTCAAACGGTGTCAAACACGGCCCAAAATGACGGGGAGGAAAGATTCTCGCAATGGGGCGCCACTGAGCTCGCATTTCTTCCTGTGTATGTTGGCTTGAAAAATAAAAAAAAACGCTGAAAGCTGATTATTTTGTAACAAGCAGAGCAAGTCACAGCATATTTATATGGGTTCATCCCGTATAAAGATACAGAAGTATACCGAAGGTTTATATAGTGATAAGTAATAACAGAGTATCTTGCGTAGAAACAGAGTGATTATATCAGTCTTTATTCAAATAAGCAGTTCTAAGTCAATCAGTATTACAGTATATTACTCCCAGAGTAGGTGTTATTCTCTAGAGAGTTATTACAGAAGTGCGTCCAGCTAATCCAGTCAAGAAGCTGGGGGAAGGGTGAGGGGAAGTGCATAAGACTGACCGAGCCATCCCACGGTACGCGAAGTATCGAGTGATGCACCGTCAGGCTTATGCGAAAAGAGTAAGATAGCGGGGTGCAGATATTCTAAGATCTAGTTAACTAAGTCTAAGTCTAAGCGTGTGTGTGTGTGTGTGTGTGAGGGTGTGTGAGGGTAGGCGTCGTATGGGCCGTGGGACCAGACGTGACACCCCCCCCGTTAGACAAAACATAGGGTGTTAAGCATATGTTTTGAGTGTACAAGGTGTAGAGTTTGCTTATGCTTATGGCGTATCTTATATTTAAATGTGCTTAAGGGTAGTTTATAATGGTTGTCTTATAATTATTTAAATTTTGAAGATTATTTCATAAAGGTAATTTGATGATCAATGGTGTTTATGTTGTTGTGGATTAACAATGATAAAAGTGTTCAATATCGTCTGTTACAAATTATAGCTATTGATCGAAAGTTGCTTATGGATATGAATTGATACAATTTGGTGCAATGATCTTAAGAGTAAATGCGCTTAAGTTTGATTTACAATGTTTTTCTTATGATTACTCAAATTTTGAAAATTATTCTAGAATGGTAATTCAGTTGGTGTTTGTGTTGTTGTGAATTTGGTTTACAATATGAATGCAGTGTTTAATTTTTGTGTGACATATGAAGTTAACTATTGATTGAATATGCATATTAATCTAATACAATTTTTCTTAGTAATCTAATGTGGTAAAGGTTGAAGGGAAAAAAAATGAAATCGTTTATTAATGTTGGTGCATACAATTATTGTCTTGTTATGAGCAAAATTATTTAAGAAAAGCCGGGCCTGTCACCCACCCCCTTCGATTTGGCTGATTTTTTGTGAGCATGTTACTTACCTGGAGAGTAGTCAAAAGCCAAAATATTATGTCCCGAAAAAATTTATTGGCCGAGTTACAGTTTTTATTCACATTTTTGACTCGAATTTGGGTATTTTCGATTATGCAAAGGTTTTTTGCACTACGTGTCTGAAAATTGGTTTCTTCATGTAAAATTGACCCAGGAACACGGATCTGGCCACAGATTTGACCTACGACAAAAACCTACAGTAATATTAGCCAAAAACACCCAAAATTGACCAAAAAAGTCCCAAATCTTGGGGAAACGGTCAAAAAAAAAATGTTTTCGACTTTCTGAGGCAGTAATCTTGTAGGAAAAGAGCCAACGAATCCATTAACCACATTTCCAGATTTCTAGGACGAACCGTTCAAGAGATACGCATGGTCGGAAAGTCATCCTAATAAAAGGCAGTGGAGGGCTTTGAAGGATATCTTACCGCGCGCTTGCTTGTAGTGCAATAAATCAGATGTACTTACTTTCGCGCGGTATCAAATCTTTCAAAGCCCTCTACAGCCGTTAGGATAAGTTTTTGACCATGGGTGTCTTACCTCAAAATGCTTGTCTAGGTAGCCCCTACATACCCTAGAAGTATGGTCAGAGTTAACATAAACACCCTGTATATTAGTATTGTAACATTTTCAAAATTACGTCCATTCTGGACGACCTGCTGAGGTACGAACTGTTTCCTTGGCCAGTTGCCATCAGATACGATTGTAAAAAATGATATGCTATTCAATCTTGATTTCGTCTCAAATAAATTATACGAAATTGAATGTATATAATTCTAAATAAAATCTATAATAAAATAAATTCTATAATAAAAAAAATAAATATATTGTAAGGAGAGAAACATAGTCCCGGTGCTGGCAGTGTTGTTACCGCTGTACGGAGCCCTTTGTTTACCTCATTGCAGACAGCAGAGATTAGGACAGTTGGCTCCGGACTGTCGTACGGGATAGACGTGTTATAGAGATAGAGTCCTGTATTTCTGTATCAGTTCTGTCACCTTACATCAGAAGTGGGATTGACCTTCAATGCCCGATGTATCGCGCGGCTGATTGTTCAATGATTTTTTTATTTTTTTCATCCATTGTCAGACGTACTAAATTGAGTGATGTGAATGAGTGATGAATCGTGGTCAGGAACGGCCGAGCCTACGTCGCGTAATCAAAATTGTTTAAATCCCGTGGAATCCCGTACGACGGAAAGAAGGCTGGACATGCAAACTTTGTGCCGCTGTCAGCGGAACAGCAAGACAACAGTGTGCTTCTGCTGTTGTGGATTGACATGCAAACTTGGGGCCTCTGTCAGTGGAACAGCAAGCTAACTTTGTGCCTCTGCTGGTATGGATAGACATGCAAACTTTGGGCCTCTGTCGGTGGAGCGGCAGGCTAGCTGCAAGCGTCTGCTTTGATATAAAGCCGTGAATTTAAACAATGGGTGATCCTGGTACGACTTCTGTACCTCCATGTGTGAGCTCAGTCGAGGGCTGGCAATATGTTATCGTTGGCCGAATCGTTGACATGAATGGCATTTCGAGGCCGTCGATGTAAGTGTTGAAGGTGGTTAATGAGCTAATCGCTGCTCTCTCTGAAGGTTCCGATGCGAATATGACAGGAGATCTTTTCCTATTTTGCCTTGGCTGAATATCGCTCCAAGATCGTACTCGGAAGCGTCTCTCGTTAAAATATGAAAGGTTTGCAGAAATTTGGGTATCGGAAAATTTCTTGATGGTACTACTCCGTAAAGACAGTCGCGTGAGATTTCGGATGCTAGCTGGTGTTCGAAAGTCCAAATGAACAGGGTGTTTTCTCTCAATTTTTTTTCTTTTCCATACGTTGCTCATGCAATTCGCGATTTCAGTTGTGCTACAGATGAAGAGTGTGACTTTCGCTTGATCAAGGGGTTTGTTCCTTGTCCCTTGATTTCTTTCGTGTGTACTGTTAACTTTCTGTATTGCTTGATGTGTGGAGACATCACATTTGAGATGTACACGTGGTTTGCTAAATGTGTATGATCTAGTTTGTCGCCAGGTAGATGGAATTAGTGCGTCCAGCTGCTAGGTCTACAACTCCTTCTTTTCGACTTCTTGTTTCTTTGTCTCCAACGAAAAGAGAAAGTTTATTGTAAAATGTAAATATCCTGAAAATCGAATTGAATAATATCTGTTTGGGCATAGAAAGACGAAAGGTTCAAGGGCTGGCTCATCATGGGCAGCCTAGATCAGGTTGCACCCTCTCTGTTGTAGCATTTGAATCTTAAGCTTTTTCTTTAGGTTACTAGGCGTTGAAAGTCATGACCAGGAGCCGTTGCTAGAGGATCGTCCTGCGTGTCAATTTTTCTTGTGTCAATTATGAATTCGTGACGACTTCGTGATTGGATATGTGATGTTTGTCCTTGAGTTCGTAGACTTCTGCTGAAGTCATCGCTGGTCTCTTTGTCTCAACAGATGTTCGTTTGGTGTTAATGGTTGTCACGTATGCGAGTTCGTGGCGATTCGCGACTAGGGATTTCGCTGAAATGGCACCCTCGCCTAGCTTTTCGTTACTAGCTCTGATCGGTGTAGCTTCAGTGATTCTGACTGGACCTCATATGATGTTTTTGCCAAAGTTTTTTGGTTTCTGGATTGGCTTCGAAAGGAATAATCACGTTTTCTTTGTACATACATACAGAAGTATTGTATTTAAAGTTACATTTGTTTAGTTGAAGGAGGGTTGTGCACAAGTTGTAATTTTGTTGGTTAATCACTGATCAGAATACTTGCAATGTCGGATGCTTTATCTGTGTTCCAGTTTTACTTGGGAATTTTGAAACATGTGCTGAGATCTGTCGCGCTGGTGGGTAAACTACGTATCGTTGTTGTTATGGTTTTGCAGGGATCACGCTTTTGATTTCTGATCATGGGGGTGAGCCTTTCACGTTGACTCATGTCGACTCTTCGGTGGGCGTCCCCTCGATTTGAAATGAATTGTGATCGCCAATTCGCGTTCTCTCCGATTGGATAGACACAACGTTGAAAACAAAAACAAAACCAAAGTGCATATCTTTGGGATCTAAGAAGCAATTGGAACCATACTGTGGAAAATACCATTAGCGCTAAAATCAAGTTATCTAATACGCTGCGATGAGAAAAAAAATCGTGATCTTGGTTGTAATCGCCGTCAAACGTGTCAAAGGGCTCTCAATCGGCTAATGGGTTAATGTATGAGTCGTGTGTCAGAGATTCATCTCATAAATTGTACAATCAAATTTGTTATATGTGATACGTGAACCTTGCTTTTTGACTCAGAGCTCATTCTCTAAGCAGGCTGATCTTGAGGCTCTGACACAGATTATTGAAAATCCTGCAAATTCAGGAAGGGCTTGGAATTTCAGCTAGATTCTTGACACTAAAAATCAAATCGTCAATAGAAATTCAAAGAATTCACGCACCTCATAGATTTTGGAGTCTGAAAATCAGTTATCATGAAATATGAGCGAACGAAATTGATAAACGTGATCATCTCATCCAGAATATCAATCCGAATATTGTTGAATCGTTTCGCTAAATAGAGCACTACTTCTGCTTGCATTTGAACTGTTGTTATTACGAACGTCGAAAAAAGGTCCTGAACTCAAGGTGCCGTTTCCTTTAACAGGAAAGTTGTTAATGACCAAATAGATCTTGTTACGTATGTTAGAGGGATGACGGTCTCCGGGTCGTTTGGCTCGCAGGTGGCTCGTGGTTGATGGCCACCAGGTCGTCTTGTACGCGGTTGAAGGGTTTGGGATCATCTAATTCGCAGATGATGTCCGCAAAGTCATCCAGCTAACCGATGGTAGTCTCCAGGTTGCGGACTCCGAGGCAACTTTGTGGCTTTTGAGTTCTAGGCCATCTGGTATGCAGATAACAGTCTCCAGTTGATCTGTCAACTACCAGCAGATTCGCTGATTCCGGATTACTGCCGTGATCGCTGGAAAGGTTTGCTGGCGTTCCGGGGATATTCGTCTCAGATCACTCAGTCGGGACTTGAGATACACACTGCAAGTGGCAGCTTCTGAGGGTCACCTGTGACGTCTTTCATAACTGACATCTCAGGATCATATTTGAAAAAGCGGTCGTGGACGCCGCGGTGTCAGGAGAGGCCGTGTAAGGAGAGAAACATAGTCCCGGTGCTGGCAGTGTTGTTACCGCTGTACAGAGCCCTTTGTTTACCTCATTGCAGACAGCAGAGATTAGGACAGTTGGCTCCGGACTGTCGTACGGGATAGACGTGTTATAGAGATAGAGTCCTGTATTTCTGTATCAGTTCTGTCACCTTACAATATAATATAAAAACGTAATATATGTATATAACCCGTTTTTTTCTTCACACCCCACTTGGAATTGTTATTATACATTTCAATCAATCGATGAAATATGAATCACTCCCGAAGAGATTCCCTTCTTTGATCTTCGCTCAGTATTCAAAAATGCCAAAAAATGCGATATTCAAAGCTTTTCCATTATCTGACTATTTTTTTAATAATAAAACTGAATGTGGCTTGAGTCGTCGCAGTGAGTGAACTCGTATACGTACTACGTCACGATCTCGGACATCAAGGCGAATTGCCTCGTGCCACTTCCTTTAAACGTAGTAAATGTGGAATCAATTTGAAGAGAATCCGAATTTCAAGTATCCGTATCCCGAATAAAAATAATCTGTAGACGATAGTAATGTTTGCATACGTATCTCTTAATCCAACCACTGAAAGCCGTTCGAATCGTTCCCGCGCATAACAAATGTCACAGCGTATGACGAGCGTTGCCGCCTGCTATGCGACCAAAATTTGTTGGTTAGGGTTGACCGTGAAGCGTGATAAGCATCATCGCAACGTGGGCGTACGTGACTATCGTAAGGTAATTAAACAATCATAATTGATGATATTTTTACTCTAATCAAGTGAGAAAGAACACAGCTTTACTCAGCTTTAGCCAAAGTAGAATGTATTTGGTACACGGCGTATTGCCGATAACGGTTGGTAAAAAAAAAAAAAAAAAATTGATAATATTTCTATAATTGATATAAAAATATACTAATCTTACAAGGTGCCTTTTCATGCTGTCGCTAGTCGCTCATTTTAGCGACAAATGGATGACGTCATCTAATATATCGCCGTGGCAAATTTAGTCCATGAAAAGGGATCCGTCGCTCATTCCAGCGACGATCGCTCATTTTCAGCGACTAATAGACTTGTGACCGAATTACAAGATTGAAAATTAGAAATTAAAAATTATACAATACATAGCCGATAACATTACTCTTCAATCTGAAATAAATATATTAGTAAAGCATCGTAGAGCCTGGTATTCATTATAACAGAGGTTTACGCTATTGAAATTTTACAATACATAACCGATAACATTACTCTCTTCAATCGAAAAATAGATATATTTGAAGGACACCCTGTATGAACTAAAATTTTGATCACTCATTTTGAATTGGCGTGCTCTTGAGCGACCACACAAAAAGCTGAACAATTTCAGCTTCATTACGTGGTGTTATTATGTCGCTAGCGAAAACCGTGTAGTCACGTGTTCCAACAAACGACGATCGTATAGTCACGTGATCACGGCTCACAGTGGTCCCAAATCCCAAATCTTCGGTCAAAAATAGAAGGTATCGTGTAATCGCTACAAAATTCGGTATTCGGGGGTTTTCGAGGTCACTGAACACGAATCTGAAGTCAAATTTTCAAAAAACAAGATGGCGGCCCAAAAACGGCGGAAAATTTTCTTAAAAATTCAATCAATCTTCACGGAATTCGGTATTCGGGGGTTTTCGAGGTCACTGAACACGAATCCGAAGTCAAATTTTCAAAAAACAAGATGGCGGCCCAAAAACGGCGGAAAATTTTCTTAAAAATTCAATCAATCTTCACGGAATTCGGTATTCGGGGGTTTTCGAGGTCACTGAACACGAATCCGAAGTCAAATTTTCAAAAAACAAGATGGCGGCCCAAAAACGGCGGAAAATTTTCTTAAAAATTCAATCAATCTTCACGGAATTCGGTATTCGGGGGTTTTCGAGGTCACTGAACACGAATCCGAAGTCAAATTTTCAAAAAACAAGATGGCGGCCCAAAAACGGCGGAAAATTTTTTTAAAAATTCAACCAATCTTCACGGAATTCGGTATTCGGGGGTTTTCCAGATCGCTGAACACGAATCTCTTTTTAAAGAACAGAATATGCTGGATATGTGGGATATAGTAGATAGGTAAAGTATTGAAATAAACAATAACAATTCCGAGTATATTCACTCATTTAATGAAAAATTACATTAAATACAAACAGTTAATAAAAAACATCTTTTTTAAGTTGGTAAAATTAATCGCTATCTGTAGTCGCAGCATAGCTTTCGTCATCACTATCGCTATAGTCACTAGATGAAACTTCTTCATTATTGTGAACACTCGCTGACTTCAACAACGCAACTGCTTCGCGCGATAAGGATTTGGTTGCCTTTGCTGGCAGCTTACGTAAACTGGAAATGACAGGGTCGGACGAAACCAAAAGCCGCGAGAAAACATCTTCCATATTTTCCTTCCTACTACATTTTCTTGCAAAATCTTGTCGGAATGATTTTATGTATTTATTACAAGCTTCCTGGGCTTCTTCTGACATCTGCCCTATTGGCAGCATCGACAATTGTAGTATTTTTGCCCCGTGAATTAACAGTTTGTGTACAGTAGTGGGCATATAATACCAACCATATAATAGCACGAATCTACGGGCTGTAGCAACAGCGTATTCTTCAAACTTCTGTACATTTATCTCAAAACCGCACGATATCACTTGTAAGATTACGTGGAATCTTTTTATTAGGTCCTCATCTAGTCCCGTAATAGATGCAGAAACGCTTGAATTTTGAAAAAAACGACGAGCGGTATTCCCGTCGTTCGTGCTACCAAAACCTTGTTTTGGCTGATCAATTAAAAGGCCCAATTTCTCCCGGAAACCCTTTTGTATAGTTTTTTTACGATCCTCGATGCTTTTCTTATTCGAGGACCACTTTTCAATTTCTAATTTGTACGAAATATGTAAAAGGCACTCAAAAAACCGAATCCAGGCGTGCAGGGAAGATATTCCGTACTGTAAATGCTCTTCGTTTATCTTTTGCTTCAACATCTTGTCGATGTTGTTAAACTCTTTTGATGTACTGCCGCAAAGATAGCATCGTTGAGAAGATGTAGTAGATGTGATTGAGTTACAAACTTTTCCATCGACCATTGTTAGCGCTAATTTGTAGGTCACATTCATTTCTCTTCCATTAACAATTGTATGAAAAGATTGGAGCTGGTTTATTTGTTCTTGGATACCGTTCACTTCAGCTCGCGTTCCTTCCGCAGTCTCTTTCAAGAACTCAATTTTTATCGGTCTACAAAATCGGGGGGATGAGGATCGCGGATTTTGCCAAATAATAATATCTTTGTTGTTTACCTCATCAATAAACATGAGCTGCAGTGGCACAAGCGAAGTAAAAAAAAATGGTCGCATCCGATTTATCTCTATCGTCATTGCTAAATTTTTGTTTAAAAGTGCTTTGCCCGGATGTTCTATCGCATCCCCATTTGCAAATCAAATTCAATTCAGAAATTTTATCGGATGAGAGGCAAGTCAAAACGTCTTCTTGCACTGACAATATGCGACTCGCTGTGTGATCTACCAGTGCTTGAAGCTTCACTTCAGCCCTACTTTCAGTTATGTTTATATCATCTTTAGACGGATAACATTTTTTTTTTGGCCTGCAGCACACATTTGTAAGATGGATATATTTTAGAGTTAAGTTCTAGCGCCCCGGAACGTATTCCCTGATACGTATGTTTGGACATATGATACTCAATCATTAGAGACAGAGCAGCATCATCGGAATAACAATCTGCTGAAACAGTACGTAAAGATTGCCTGTATTTCGAAGCTCTAGTAGGACTACCCACGATGACATCTTGAATTACTTTTGCGGCATCTAATTTTCCTTCAGCTCGAAGATTCAACTCAGTGGCAAGGGCAAGCTCTTCGGTACTGGACTGATTACGTATATTTTCGATTTTTCTTCGTTTAGTCCGTTCGCCCGAGTTCTCAAAGCTTTTCGTAGGGCGTCCACGACCGCGAACTGCAGGTGATTCTTCTTTTTCTATAGAGTTCCCGACCTCATTGTTCCCGAAGACGACGAATGTGCTCAACCAATCCCTATTTTTCTTCAGAAACACAGCCTCGGTCCTGCTAGCTTTTTGCCACCTATGTCGCATTTCCTGTAATAATTTACGAATCGTTTGCTTCTCAGTCTTCGATAACGTGTACGAGGAGAATAGTTTTGCAGATAAATGATTCTCGATGACTTCATGAACTTCGTTTGCATTGTCGTTCAAATGCTCACTAACCAAGCGAAATATTTCTTCTCTGGTGTACCGCACTTCACTGTGTGTCTGAGAGCCTAGAAAAAAATAATTCAGTTGTTACGTGCAACCGAGCTGAAGGCTACGGTTGCTGTGTTTTTAATTATTGAGAGTAATCTTCGAGCGGCTGAAGATTACTCTCGTGGGGTTTGCTCGAATAAAGTCCTGAGGACACCTACTATTCTGAGATATGGGAGGAGTGAGGTGGTAAGGTAACCTGATTTATTAGAAAGCCGTAATCCCAAATCTTAAGTTTATTGACAACCAAACAAAATAAGAAAAACTAACAAGTATACTACTATTAAAATAAACTAATCTTCAATATCAATCAAAATCAAATATATAAATAATCAAAAATAAAACTATAATAATATAATGAAATGATATAAATAAATCAATGAAAGGAAAGAGAGTGAGTCACGAGTGCGTACCCAGAGTCACAGTGAGGTCGGCTTCGATTTAACCTGTCTTGAGTCCAGTGCGCCGTGGATGTCCTCGCCAAGGCTTGGGTAGAATTCGCAGCGGTTCTCGTCCCTCAGGCAGTCCTAGGCCCTTTTACTCATTGAAGGTGTAGGACGAGTTCCTTTTAACTGTCCCCCTCGCTACCTTGGACTTACTCGGCAACCACGTCGGACTGACCCAACGGCTAGGTGCGACGACTCTGTAGACTCCGGGGCCTGGGCACTTTGACCAGGATGCACTCACCGAAAGGATAGATTGTGACTGACGAGCAACTCCCGCAGTACCCCTTAAATGTACTTCGGGTTGCTCTAATTTCGTAAACTATTGATGTGGTAAGCCCGACATCAGCAGTTTACGGTTTGAATGCCCCTGGATTGACTCATCCTTTCCTCGTATTGATATTGCTTAAAATCAGGCAATCGAGCGTGTGCAGGAATGCGCCGACTGCGCATCCTTTGGAATTTGTGAAAAATGAGGACGGGCCGTAACACAGTATTGAAATAACAATATATAATTTCAAAGAATTAATAATAATACTAGAACACTGTAAACAATACAATAATAAAATTGAGATCAACATTTTTCGGCAACAAATTTGGAAGAAATAATTCCTTGACTTCGTGCGGCGCGCCACGCGCCGTGCCGCCCCGCCGAGCCTGAGATCAATTCCAGCGTCTATTTATAAAAAAAAAATTCACCAAAACGACAAAGGCAGTCGTAGGCAGCTAATATTTGGTAACATCATACTCAAGACACTAAAGAATAATGTGATACTTGGCTGGTTACTGAATTCTATTGAATTATTAACTTTTAGTCGATGTGAACATTTTTTTTTTTCGCCGCAGGCACGCGAATACACAGTAGATGTTTACATTTTTTGTTGCTCGGTGTGGGTTTGACATGAAAAACTGTACTAATATAGAAAATGTACTTACTTCCAGGAGAAGATTCCATTTTGTAGAATTGCAATAGCTGAATTCTACTCGAAGTTATTTCACTTTTAACACAGCCGAAGTTTTAGAGCGTAGCGCACGACCGACGCTACCTGCTCGCGCGCTCGGTTACGAATGAGATCCCAACGGCTAAATGCAACACCTGCAACCTACCGACCCTTGAAAGGGTTCCCCGAAATACCCCTCTACCTGACCCAATACTTAGAATTCCTTAAATAGAAACTTCATTTCTCGATTTTTGTCAAGCGATTTGGGATTTGGGACCACTGTGCGCCGGTGACAAAATAATCATGAGTGACTTTGCCGAATATTGACCAGCTCTAATGAATGATTACTGATCAATATATAACATGGACAGGGGTCATTGATACATGCATCAAAGCAAGGGATAGACGCCAGTGACAAAATAATCATGAGTGACTTTGCCGAATATTGACCAGCTCTAAAGAATGTAGGTAAATAGAGCCTGAGTTTACCAATAGGTACGTCATGTTTGCAAAAGTGTTGTTGATTTACTGAACGAAGAGATTGATGATTTAGAGCGTAGCGTTCAAGACATATTCAAGATTATAAAAAACGAAGACACACATACAGTGGATACGAGAGGTAGATTCAGCTGAAATAGCAACTCATTAACAGTTTTTCGATTCTTAGCCGTTGTAACGTGTTGGTGTAAGGTGCCTATGAATAACTACTGACGATGAATGTTGTAAATTTGAAATAAGCTATTTTCCTTCAGATGGGTAGATACGTTGAAACGTCTGATATGAAAAATGTTGGTCTTTTTTCTCAGTTGACTCGATTCAATGGAAACACTCTCTACTAAACAACGTTGAGTGATAGCTTGTTTCTAATTTATAATGATTATGTTACGGATATTTACTTGATTTCACTGAAAATAGTACAGACGAATTTCTTGATAACTCGTTCTCACTTCACACATTTCACTTTACAGATGACACTTATAGTGAAACACAACTATAGCTATCATTCAATGCACTCTCACACGTGCATCCATCAGTCTCCGGCGAGATAGGGTCTTTACGACTCCGATGATGCCTCGCTGCGTGTTGAAACAGGCACGGGATGTCTGATGAAAACACCTAAGAAGAAAAGCGCATCGAAAGTTGCAACACCAGCAACCGCAGCACAAGACACACCACGGCATACCGGAGAAAAGGAAGACAAGCGGGATCAAGAAGAGGACTAGATTCACCAATTGAACAGATTTTCAATTGAAATTTTGTTCATGTGGAAACTAAACTTCAACTTGGTTGCGTACCACTTGCGACTTTTGGACACCTTTCAAAAGAATTTGGTCCTCTGATGCTATTTCCTCTGTTAGCCCAAGCAACGGCGTGTACCTCATACAGGGTCGTTCAGAATTTGTTTCGAGTATTTCACACAGGGATCACGCTTTGCTCAGTACCTAATTATTCATATTCTTCTTCAATTCCTTCTTTCAAAATTTATATTCAAGTAGGATGATGGAGAAAGAAAAAACAGAAAAAAAAACGAAAACGCAGAGAATATATCTCGGAGACAAATACAGTGTGATTCAAAAAATTCTCCATACTCCAAAAATTATTCATATCTTATCTGAAGTTCATTACACATCGAAAAATGGACTTTTGACGTCTGATTTTCTTGGGAGAGCTATTCTTCATCGTGTGAACGAGGGAAATTGAGAAAAAAAAAATGCTTCGACCAAGTTATGAGCAAAAGAGTGACCAGATTTGCCTTAAATTTCGATAACTGAACATAACTTGTCACAGAATTTCTTCTTCTCAGTTTCCCTCGTTCACACGATGAATAACTGCTCTTCGAAGAAAATGAGACGCCGAGAGACATAATCTCGGATGAATCGTGTGTCTAAAACCTTGCAAGTGCTTTAAAAACTAGCCGGTTTTAGCCAAAAAGCTCATCGCTTTTTTGCGTAAGGCACGATCGCAGAGTGCTGGTTTGTTTTGAAATAGTGTTCAAATCCCCCAAAAATTTCAAAATTTTGATTCGTGATTAGAAGGCTGAATTCCAAAGCTCGCTATTATTTTCAAAATTGACAAAGATAGCAATCGCCATTTCTAAACCGGAAGTCGGATCGAGTACACAAACAAAATTGCACATCTGCAGACTGAAAACAGTATCCAGTGCGAATTTCATCAAAATCGGTTCAGCGGTTTGGCTAAGCTCGTGTTTACAAGCAACTTCAACGATTTGACACCGAGACGCAGGTGCCGGAAAAATCCTAAAAAATTTCCAAAATTTTGATTCCTGATTAAAAGACAGTATTCCAAAGCTCGTTGTTGTATCTTCAAAATTGACAAAGTTAGCAATCGCCATTTCTGAACCGGAAGTCGGATCGAGTACACAAACAAAATTGCACATCTGCAAACTGAAAACAGTATCCAGTGCGAATTTCATCAAAATCGGTTCAGCGGTTTGGCTAAGCTCGTGTTTACAAGCAACTTCAACGATTTGACACCGAGACGCAGGTGCCGGAAAAATCCTAAAAAATTTCCAAAATTTTGATTCCTGATTAAAAGACATTATTCCAAAGCTCGTTGTTGTATCTTCAAAATTGACAAAGTTAGCAATCGCCATTTCTGAACCGGAAGTCGGATCGAGTACACAAACAAAATTGCACATCTGCAAACTGAAAACAGTATCCAGTGCGAATTTCATCAAAATCGGTTCAGCGGTTTGGCTAAGCTCGTGTTTACAAGCAACTTCAACGATTTGACACCGAGACGCAGGTGCCGGAAAAATCCTAAAAAATTTCCAAAATTTTGATTCCTGATTAAAAGACATTATTCCAAAGCTCGTTGTTGTATCTTCAGAATTGACAAAGTTAGCAATCGCCATTTCTGAACCGGAAGTCGGATCGAGTACACAGACAAAATTGCACATCTGCAGGCTGAAAACAGTATCCAGTGCAAATTTCATCAGAATCGGTTCAGCGGTTTGGCTGAAACCGTGTTTACAAGAAATGGGGGGGTCACATACACCACTCTTGAAAATGCTCGAAAACGACTACCCAGGTGCCAAAACGTGCTCCCTACATGATTTCAGAATTTTTTCTCGATCCGACGTTTTTAGCGATGGCGAATGTATAAGGCACTCCGTTTTTAACGATCGTGCCTAAAAAAGTGAATTATTGAACTTTGTTAAGATATGCATGATTTTTGAGGCATGTAGAATTTTTTGAATCAAGCTGTACTGGTCCGATTCATTCCAGGAAATACTCGTCACGAATTCTAAATCACCCTGACAATGACGGACGGTTTCTTAAGTCGCTTTGATTCTGAAATCTGTGAGAAGTGGAAACCGAAAGTCGTCCTCTGTGTACGCTTCCAAAAATAGTGTTATAATCTATATGGGGCATTCCACGCCAACTCGACCAGTGTTAAACCCCGACCATCTCAAAAACATTCTATGTTTTTTTCTAACATTCTACTCACTAAAAAACGGGTTCTGATTTTTTTTTCAGATTTTTTTATTAAACCGTTAATTTTTTATGAATTTCTTAAGTTTATTGAGAATGCCCCTTTTTAAAAATCTGAAAAAATTCTAAAAAAAACCAGTGGATGACACAAAATAGCCCCCCGTTTAGGAAATCGTGGGCCGAATTTTTCTTCTATTTTTTCTCACTTAATTCGGAATTTTTCAATTTTCAAAGCTGAAATTAACACAGGATCAAATCGTAAGCGTCAAATAAGGGTGATAAAGGGTGAAACCGAACGTTTCCGAGTAAATTGAACCTTATTTGACGCTTGAAATTTGATCCTGCGTTAGATAATCTCAGTTTCAAAAATTAGAAAATTCCGAATTAAGTGAAAAAATAATAGAAATAAAATTCGGCCCACGTTTTCCTAAACGGGGGCTGTCTTGTGTCATCTACTGGATTTTAGAGAATTTTTTCAGATTTTTAAAAAGGGGCATTCTCAATCGACTTCAAAAATTCATAACAAATTAACGGTTTGATAAAAAAATTTAAAAAAAAATTCAGAACGCGTTTTTTACTGAGTGGAATGTTAGAAAAAAAAAATATGGAATGATTTTGAGATGGTCGGGGTCTAACACTGGTCGAGTTGGCGTAGAATGCCCCATATTATAATCTTATTTTATAAGCTTATCTTATAATCTCTTGGGATGGCAGATCTGTAATAGTAGCATATTTCTTTTTACGATACGAGCTTGCCTAATGTAAAATGTATCTATTCCATATTTTTTTCGTTTTTTTTTTAACAATTCTCTCAACGCAGACAAGTGCCAAGTTTTTTATGCATCCACAATATTATACCAATGATACTATCTAAGTATAACGCGAGTACATTGCGGTGAATAACATAAGGCTTTGATAGTTGCTGCCATCACTCATTTTCTCATCTCCAATTGAATGAATTAGGTATATGTATATTCGGAATTTTATTTCAGCTGACTTTAGTATACTTTCCAAATTTCATACTCGAAATTTGTGGTCGAGTGACTCTTGAATTGATGATACTCTCTGTACGAAACACTGAAAACAAAATACTACATGAATAGGAAACTGAATCAAGAGTGAACCATGTAAACAATAACCAAAGCAGGCTGAGAACAGAATGTTTTTGACGAACAAAAGCAATATACTGATACAACCGTCATGTATCATAATAAACTGCAAACTTGTGATAAATTTAATAAAGTTGACAAAAAACAAAAAAAAAGGAAAATGTACTCATTATATTTCAATCGTGAATACCTGTTTTCTTTTTCCTTCATTTTTTTTTTATCACAATAACTACTTGAGAAGAAAATTGCTGGTATGAAAAAATTTCTGCACATCGGTATATTATGTATCCGATTCCAGTTGGATTTTATTTTTCTTCTGCGGTCAATGACACCATTATTATCAACTTTGAATGATTTCAATCGTCACGAATGAAAATTATTATTTAGGAACTTGACAAATGGTAATTGGAATATATTCAATAAAACAACGAGTCGATAAGCATTCATCGTAGAAAGTATCATATTTTCATTGCGTGAAAGAAAATATTCAATTTTTCACAAGTGATGGATTTTGAAAATTTTATTCAACGTCAAAATGAATAGGGATTGGGCAGCCCGCAACTCATTACATCCCAGCATATTTGAACAAGCATATGAGACACGAGTGGCGCCACTCGTCACAGTATAAATTCTCTTGCTGCGCCATCTAGCAGCGCCCAGGGTACTATTCTCCACATTCTTCTTCACCCGAATACATCGAGGTTTGGAATGTCATCGCAATATATCTATATAGCGTTATCTACAATTGTTTCGAACAGCCGTTTCGCGGTTGTTTCTTGATAAACATCACGCGTATTGATGTCAGTGACTGTAATACATTATCCCCGAGGGCACGATGGAAATTTCTTTTCGTATATTTGAGAGGTAAGCGCTAAAAACAATGATTATTTCATTACAGAACAAAGTTGATAAAAATCTGTAATTTTTTTTCCGATTTTCGAAAATCCAAGTGCACCGTGCCCTCCGTGCACTTTTTTTGCGTCACTGATATCAATTTCACATCAATCGAATGTGTTTTGGCTGCAAGAAGGCTGTTCGAAAATTCCAATAGGCTATCGCGCTATCTCTCTCGCACTCACGTCAAAATCACGCACTCGAAAACAGGTTGCGTTACACCTTAATTGTATGAGTTTGCGTCTACACTGAGGTACAGTCACAGACTTTGCGGTAGTCAAACAGATCGATATACAGAAGAGTGGTCTTGGCTCTTACAATTAACGTAAATTTTGAAATCGTGAATTGAAAAACATTCATTTAACTGAACAGGCAAAAATAAAAATTTTCAGTCATGTATTCTACCTCGTTGCACTGCTTCTGTTTGCCACCCTACACTGCCAGCAGATGATACGAAATAGTTTCTAAAATTGTCCCGGATTGTCATTGCCTCGGCAGTAGAACTACCTCCTACATTTCTAATGCCGCTTTCAGGGAAATTCCTATCGTCGTCATTATTCAAGATATTATTTACTGTGTCGTCTCTCAAGAAGTTGTGCAGACAGCACGTGGCTAATATGACTTTATCAACGTACTCTGGGCTCATTTTTATTCTACGATTATAGAATCTAAACATTTGACCTTGGATCCCGAAAGCATTTTCCGACACTCTTCGTGCGCGTGAAACTCTGTAGTTATAAATTTTTTTAATCTCGTCGCCATTTATTTGTGATCCTGGATAGGGACGCATTATGTTGCGTCTAAGCGGAAAAGCTTCGTCGCCAACGATAACGTGCGGTAGTGGTTCTGCACTTCCAGGTGGCGGTTTATCATCGGGAATATTGAATGTTCCTTCGTCGATTGCTTTTCCAAAAGCGCTGTTGCCGTAAATCCCGCCGTCACTATTTTTCCCGTAAGCGCCTACGTCAACGGCAATAAATCGGTAATCGGCATCTACAAGAGCCATGAGGACGATGCTGAATGTATTCTTGTAATTATAGAATAACGATCCACTATTAGCAGGAGCTTCGATGACTACATGTTTGCCGTCAAGACCACCAATACAGTTAGGGAAATTCCATCGGTTTGCAAACACTCTTTCGATCGATTTCCACTTTTCGGCGGTAGGTGTCGGCATTACTATTGGAGATAGTAGAGTCCAAATTATCGCACACGTCTCATGTACAATTTCTCGAACAGTTGTATGCCCCAAACGGTAACTCAACGCTATTGATTTAAACGAATCACCAGTCGCCAGAAACCTTGAAAAAAATCAAACATGTTCATTTAGTATAAGAAGATTGTCTAGATCAGCTCTCATGCTGTTAATTTCGGTTGTGTGCAGATCCTACATATGTATATCGACGAGTCCTAAGGAAACAGACGTACTTCAGCAGGCAGTTTAGAACGGACGTACTTCGCCGGGCTGGCTAGAACGGACGTACTTCGCTGGACCGGCTCGAAAGGACGTAGTTCGCCGGGCCGGCCAGAACGGACGTAAAACTCGGGAAATAACAAAAGAATTCCCCGAAAATAACAATAGAATTTCCCGAGTTACGTCCGTTCTGGCCGGCCCGGCGAACTACGTCCTTTCTAGCCGGTCCAGCGAAGTACGTCCGTTCTAGCCAGCCCGGCGAAGTACGTCGCGTTCTTAACTGCCCGCTGAAGTACGTCTGTCTCCTTAGGACCCGTCGATATGTCCGAATAATGCTTCCTGCACACTTATAGTAAGATTACCATGCATGCATTACTATAAATTCAATTTCCAAGTACAATAAATCAGCTACATAATTCGGCAAAATTACAACACAATATCGTGTTTTTACTGTGTAGTATATCGTTATAGGGACCGTGCATAAATGACGTCACCATAAATTTTCCATTTTTAGATCCCCCTCCCTCCCCCCTGTCACACCAAGTTACACTGTGGGAACCCCCCTCCCCCCTGGAGACGTCGCAAAACTTCATGAGAAAAGCAAGGAAAACTTTCATTATTTTCAAAAATTAGGCTTCAATTGAACATTGTGAATACTTGAATCGCACATATAATTATATTTACTAGGCATCAATCGTCACGCGCAAGCTTTTAGAACTTGGAAACGGTTTTTTGGCTAAATGTAAGGAAAAATATACAAATTTCCAAATGTGACGTCACATTCGGATGAACCCCCCCAGCCCCCATGTCACAAAACGTTACACTTTTGCCCCCCTCCCAACCTGATTGGTGACGTCATTTATGCATGGCCCCATATGAAGAGTTCGATCGCTGAATCCAAGAAACGTACCTAGTATCAACTATGCTAGATTAAGGATGTATATAGGGGGTATTCCATGCGAAACGGGACAGGTTTTGGCCGAGGGCTTTCGAATTTGACGCCCGTCTAGAATTTCGTTCCTCACCACCTTACGAACAGTTTTCCGGAGTCTTAAGTCCTCATTGCTCCTTGATTTCCAGTGATCCGCGATTAGAGGGATTGCCCTTGGGGTCTACTCGAGTTACTTGAAAATTTTACTGAACATAGTTCAAGTTGTCAAAGAATTGTGGTAAAATTTTTAGCGAGGCCTTTTTTTTTTGTTCGCCCGTAATAAATTATTGAAAAATAATGTTTTGAATAATCGAATTTTCCATGTCAACCAGACTATGCCAACAAGTTCAAATGTTGATTATTCGAGTATTAGTACTCGCCAAAGAAGTTTGGTTGACATGGAAAATTCGATTATTCCAAAGATTATTGTTCAATAATTTATTGCGGGCGAACAAAAACAAGGGCTCGCTGAAAATTTGACCACAATTCTTTGACAACTTGAACTATGTTCAGCAAAATTTTCAAGTAAATCGAGTGGACCCTAAGGGCAATCCCTCTAATCACGAATCACGGGAAATCAAGGAGCAATCAGGACTTAAGACTCCGGAAAACTGTTCGTAAGGTAATCAGATTTACCGAAAGTATTTCATAATCTGTAATCGTGAGAATGAACAATCCGAAAAATATGAATTACTCAGTGAATTACAGTTGATGTTCTTCAAGAGAAAAAGATAACAGAGACCACATTGAAATTCAAATACAATAATAATACCCACTCGTAGATTAAAAAAAATGTTATTCATAGAGTGGTATTGAGTTTTTGAATTATGTTTTGATTTCGTTGCATGAGAACGAAATTGGTTCGAAAGAGAAGTATTTTTTTCGCTGTGTTCGTTGTTTTTTTTTTCTCTGAGCTGACGTTTTTTGTCGATATTTGATTTAAAAAAAAAAAAAACATCATCAACAACATTTAATATAGATGAACCGAATGACTATTCGTACTGTTCTACCATTTTTACAGTAAAATTTCACGATTTTATATGAAAATTGTGTTCGTTTTGGCACTTTCACCGTTTCCGATCCCTCCCTCGTCCGCCATTTTCCCCCGTAATGTTTAAACATTCATACGAATTTGGGAATCTATAACCAAATCTTATTCATTAAGGTTCAAGCTTTCGATTCATATTTTTCTAAAATACATGAATAACATAATACTTATTTATATAGTCGACCTTTGCAAGAAGACGTGGGCCAGTCTTCGCGATGGTTTCCGCAGATCAAGGGCTACGAGAAAAGGCAAAAGCGGACAGGCAGCGACAAAAAAGCGGGAATGGAAATTTGCAAAGGAAATGAGTTTTCTAATACCTCACATGAGCGGAAGGGATACTCATTCAAACGTCGACAGTGAATCGACAAATACTTCAAGCAATACCACCAGCAATGAAGACAGTCCACCAGCAATGAAGACAGTCAAAATTCAACCGACGACCATCCTGAACGAAACGCTTCGACAGAGGAATACGACAATGATCTTCAAACCGACGAATCAAGTCCTGTCGTCGATGACCCTGGTGAGGCCCTTGAATTTCATTCTTTCTTTTTAACCGACTTCAAAAAAAGGAGGAGGTTCTCAATTCGCTTGTATTTTTTTTTTTATGTTTGTTACCTCATAACTCCTTCATTTATCAACCGATTTTGAAAATTCTTACGCCATTCGAAAGGAGATACTTCCAGATTGGTCCCATATAAATTCATCAAAATCGGTTGAGTAGTGTGACTTTGAAGTCGGTTTTTTTGTCACTCGTGACGCTTGTCAATACTTGAGAATTGGACAATCATATTCAGACCCTGATTTTGCATACGGATTTGCGTTAAAATTGTTAACAGAAGGTTCTTCTGATCGCGGATTACGAATCTGAGGTCAGACTTGCTGTATTCGGAATGACGACTCCAATATGGTTGAGAAGATCGAAAAATTATCGGATTTTAATCAGAATTGGTACCTGTAGATTTTTTTGGATTTTCTCTTGACGAATCTAAATTCTTGATAATACCTTTTTGAGCACATCAATCAGAAAGTTCAAAGGCTGGCCCATGGACAACACAAAGTGTGCTTGCAGCAACTCGCCTTCAGCTCGTGCAGCAATTGCACATTCAAAAAATAGCTCTTTGCGCTCTTGATACACAAGATACTATTCTGCCAGTCATGCGCGTACATTGCGACCCGGGGGTGAATAACTCGTTGAATTAACGTGTCGATATCTCGTGAAATAATGATAAATAACCAACGAAATGACTGAAATTATAAGAAAGAAAAAAAATGAAATGAAAATAAAAATAATGATTTGAAATAAAAAAATGATTTAACAGAAATCAAAAGTAAAATCCATTTCATGAAGTAAAGTGACATTAAAAAAAATGATGTGAAATACAGAAAAAAAAAAAAAAAATGAAATGACATAATTATTTTGGAATACAAACAAAAAATAGATTTAAAATAATTTGAATTATTTCAGCAATAAAAAATAATGTGTCAGTCAAACCTTGAGTTATTTCCCCCTCGCTAATACTATACACATCTAACACAAGCATATGACTTCCGGTGTAACGGAGAACTGAGTAGCACGTGCGACTAATAAGGAGCTGGAAAATTATACAAATAAGTAGTTAGTTAGTCGTGCGAGTGAAGGAAGGAGTGAAGGAGAAGGGAGGCAAAGTGAGTGAAGGGATAATAGTGAGAGGGAAAGAAGGAAAGGACAAGAGAGAAAGGGTGAAAAGTGGAAGTGAAGGTGGTAAAGACGGACAAGGTTAGGGTGACAAGTAGTAGGGCGCAGGCGCGAAGGTGGCTGACATAGAGACTGCGCTAGTCAGGTTGGCCTGGACGGTGCACGGCATGCCGGGTAAGACCGGTGTAGTGGCGGGAAAGCTGAAGGGACCGAGCGCGGCAGTGAGGCGACTAGGGACGGGAGAGAGCAGGCAGGGAGAGGGGAAAGGAGCGGTGGGGAGGCCGTCGAAGGCGCGAATATTCGAAAAGGTCGGAGCGCATCTATCGCCAGCTCTAGGTAAATACCTAGAGGGAAATACAAAGAAGGTTCAAGGAGAGAAAGGGGAGGAAAAGAAGGAGGAAAAGGAGAAAATGGAGGCGGTGGAGGGGGACAGGGAAGTGGAGGAGACAGAGACAGCCGCAGACGGGGGAGAATGGGAGGAAGAAGGAGCGGGAGGGGAAAAGGAGAAGAGAAAGAGAGTAAGATCCTCAGAGGAGCGGGAAGGCAGGGAGGTAAGGTGGAAAAGAAGTGGAAGCAGGTCCCCGAGGGGGAAGAGTGGGGGGGAAAATAAAATGCTGGAGAGGCTGATAGAAGCGTACAGCGTTGGACAGGCGAAGACGGAGGCAAGCCTGAAGGAATTGAATAGGAAAATGGAGACGGTGGCGGAAGGAAACAAGGAGACGAAAGAGGAGGTGAGAGAGTTGGCGAAGAAACTGGAACAGAAAAGCGAGGACTGGCAGAAAGAGAGGGCGGAAATGAACGAGAAAATAAGGAAGATGGAAAAAGAGAGAGAGGAATGGGCAGAGAGGGAAAGCAGAGCGAGAAGAGAATGGGAAAAGAGGATGGAGGAGAAAATGGAGGCAGAGAGGAATAAGCTCGAGGAACAAGAGAGAAGGAAAGAGGAGACGAGAAACGTGTGGGAGAAAAGGATAGAGGAGAGGGCGGAAGTAGGGGGGACCGCAACAGAGCCGAGGAAGCTAAAGGAGGTGGAGGAAAGAATAAAGTCAATGAAGGAGGAGAACGAGAAAAAAGACAAAGCAGAAAGGAAGAGAAACGTGGTAGTGAGGGGAATGGAAGTAGAAGAAGCGGAGGACAAGAGAGAGGCGGCGATAAACGCAGTGGAAACGGCGGCTGGAGGGAGGGTGGGGATTGAACAAATAGAGATTATTAAAGTAGGAAGGAAGGGAGCGATGGTAATAATCAAGTTCAGGACATGGGAGGAGAAGAGAAGGGTCATGGGGGGGAAGAAGAACCTGGGAGGAAGGAAGGTGTACATTGACGATGACCTGACCTGGAACGAGAGAAGGGTGCAGGGAGTGATCCGGGAAAGGGCAAGGGAGTGGAAGAAAATGGGGCACACGACGAAGGTGGGCTACCGGAAGCTTAGGATAAACAATGTGGAGATGATATGGAACGACGAGTTGGGGCGCCTGGTGAGCGCGACGACGGAGGGGGGGAACGAAGAGGGCGGGCAGGGGATCCAGGGGGACCAGGGGGAGTAGAGACGGAGAGGGAAGGAGTGAAGGTGATATTTTGGAACGTGGCGGGATGCAGGGGTAAAGATGAGGAGTTTTGGGAGTACCTGGAGGGATTTGATGTAATAGGGCTAACGGAAACGTGGATTGAGGAGAAGGACTGGGGGGAGTGGGAGAAAAGGCTGCCGAAGGGGTGGGTGTGGAGAAGCCAAGCTGCAACGAGGGAAATGAAAAAAGGGAGAGCGAAAGGGGGTATCCTAACGGGGGTGAGAGAAGAGCTGAAGGAGGAGGAGGCAGTGGGGGCAGAGGTGGAAGGGATACAAATAAGGAAGATAAAAGTGAACAAAGAGCAGTGGGACATAGTGACGGTCTACAACAGAGGGGGGAAAAAGGACTTCTTGAAAGAAATTGTGAGACTAAGGAGTGACGAAAAAGAGGAGAGAAAGATGGTAGTTGGGGGGGACTTCAACGCGAGAATAGGGGAGGAGGGAGGGAGAGGGAGGGGGGTAGACGACGGGGGAGGGGAGGGACAAAGAGGAGCAAAAGACAAAACAAAGAATTCGGAAGGAGAAGCACTACTGGAGACAGCGGGGGAAAGGGGGTGGACGGTGTTGAACGGGAATCTACCGGGGGATGAAAGAGGAGAATACACGTATGTGAAAGGGATGCTGAAAACAACTATCGACTACGCGTGGGTGAACGAGGCAACGTGGGAGGAGGTGAGAGATTTTAAGGTGGAAGCGAGGACAGAGTCGGACCATCAGCCGATAAAAGTGGAGATAGAGGGCGGAGTAAAAAGAGGGAAGACGAGAAAAAAGAAGAAGAAGGTGCAGGTATGGGGGGGTAGAGAGATAGAAAATTTCAAGAAGAAAATAGGAGAGATAAGGTGGGAGGGAGTAACGCTAGAAGAGGAATGGGATGAACTGAAGGGGAAAATAGAAGAAGCCACGACGTCAAGGGAAAGTAAAGAGGAATGGAAGATCGGAAAGAATGCATGGTGGGATGAGGAGTGCAGAAGGGGGAAAAAGGAGGTGAGGAAGGCGTGGAGAAGGGCTAGGGACTCTGAGGGCACGGTAGGGATGGAACGATATAGGAGTATAAGGAAAGAATACAAGGACACGTGCAGTAGGAAGAGAACAGAGTGGAAGGAGAAAGAGGAGAGGAGGGTTGAACAAATCAGAACAGAGACGGAAGCATGGGAATACGTGAACAAACAGAGAAAGAAAGGAGCTGGGATAAGTGATAAAATTAAGGAAGAAACCTGGGTGGACTTCTTCATGGAAAGCCTGGGAGGAACGAGGAGGAGAGAAGGAGAGAGGGGGAGAGGGGGGAGAAGAGAAGGGATATCGCGCAGCACGGTGACGGAAGCAGAAGTCCTGGAACAAATAGATAAGCTGAAGAAGAAGAAGGCACCAGGGAGTGACGGAATAAGGAATGAAGCGTGGATATACGGTAGAGAAATACTGGGGAAAAAGCTACATAGGGTGGTGGAGGGGATATGGGAGGGGAGGGGATACCCAGAAGACTGGAGAGACGGTATCATTGTGCCAATACACAAAAAAGGGAGTCTGGAGGAAGTAAGGAATTATAGGGGAGTCACTCTCACGTGTACGGCGTACAAGGTTTATGCAGCGATATTAAACAAGAGGATAATGAAGGAGATGGAGGAGAAAGGAAAATTCGGAGAAACTCAGGCGGGATTCAGGAAGGGAAGGGAAACACTTGACAACATATACATCCTGAACCATGTTATACAGAGAAGGATTGCTAAGCCGAAGGGAAAAGTGCTCCTAGCTTTCATCGACCTGAAGGCGGCGTTCGACAAGCTAGACAGGAAGGTGATGTGGAAGGCGATGGAGGAGAGGGGGGTGAGTGAGGAATTGATAGAGAAAGTGAAGGAGGTATACGCGGAAACGAGGTGTAGGGTGAGAACAGGAGACGTGCTGTCGGAAAGGTTCTGGGTGGAGGAAGGGGTGCGGCAGGGCTGCCCACTCAGCCCTACTCTCTTCAACATATACATAGCGGACCTGGAGGAAGTAATGAAAAAAGGACAAGACGGGGGGGTGGTAATAGGAAGGGAAAAGGTGTGGACACTGGGGTACGCGGACGATATAGTATTGATGGCGGAAACGCAGGAGGAATTGGAAGAAATGATGAAGAGAGGGGAAAGGTATTTTAAAAGAAAGAAGTTAATAGTGAACGCGGAGAAAACGAAGGTCATGGTATGTGGAAAAGGGGGAGGTAAAAGAAAGGAAGTGAGATGGATGTGGAACGGGAAGAATCTGGAGGAGACGAAGACAATGGATTACTTGGGGTACAGGTTCACCAGAAACGGAAGGCAGGAGGAGCATGTGAGAGAGAGAGTGAGGAAGGCAAATATGGCGATGGGGAGAATATGGAGCATAGGTGAGAGGAACTTTGCGGGGGACGTGAGGTGGAGGCTGAAGCTCTTCGACTCAATAATAAAAAGCATAATGATGTACGGGGTGGAGATATGGGGCTGGGCAGAGAGAGCGGAGGTGGAAAGAGTGCAGGAAAAGTACATGAAGTGGGTATTAGGGCTGGAAAGGACAACGCCGGGGTATATAATAAGAGAGGAGTTAAAAAGGGACAAGCTGAGAGTGAAGATGGGAGAAAGAGCAATGCGTTTCGAGGAAAGGATAAAGAGGGACCCGACGAAGAAGTTATTAAGGGAATGTATGAGAGAGGCGGCGAGAGATGGGGAGAGGGGAGAGAAGTCGAGGTGGCAAGAGGAACGGGAAGCTTACCTGAACAGATGCGGAGTAAGTTCGGAGTGGGTGGAACAGACAAGAAGGAGGGAAGAAGAGGTGAGCGAGAGGTTGGCACATAGAGATAAAACAGTACAATGGCAAGAGAGACAGGAAAAAATCAACGAATCAAGGAGTGTAGCGAGGTATAAACGGATACAAACGGAGGGGATACCGGAATACTTGATAAAAAGCAGAAATAGGAGAGATAAAGGGGTCAGAACAGTAGCAAGACTGAGATGTGGGAACGAGGAGGGAGGAAACAAATACTGGCTGGAAGAAGAGGAAAGGAAATGCAGGATATGTGGGGAGGCAGACGAAACGTTGGAACATTTAACAGAGAGCTGCGTTGGGGATCTACGATGGGAAGGGGAGATTGGAGACCTGGTTGGCGAGGCGGGTGCGGGAAGGGAGTGGGGCGAGAAGCTGGCGAGAGCCAGGCGTAGAGAGGTAGAAAGGAGAGAAAGGGTGAGGGGGGAAGGGCAGCCGGGCGTCTGAGCGAGGGGTCGACCCGTCAGGCGGCCGGCGTCGCGCGCAGCAAGGGGGAGGGGAGCGGGAAGGGGGGCAATATGAGGTGGTTGTTTTGTTTTGATAGAAGTTTATTTTGATAGAAGTTTATTTGGATTTAGTGGGGTTTTTGGCTGTGATTATGAGTTTGTTTTGTAGGGAAGGTTAGATGATTGAGTAGGGAAAGTTTTGTTTTGTTTTGTTAAGGAAAGGTTAATAGATTTTAAGTTGAAATTAAAATTAAGTTTAAGTTGAAATTAAAAGTAGGATTAAGAGAAAATGTAAGGAGATTTGTAAAAGCTGTAAGGCATTGCAAAGAATAAATAAATTATTAATCTAACACAAGCATATTTATATTTTTTTAGGAGCAGCGGTACCATCATCTTCGGAAAGTTCTTCCAAAATCGGGCATAAGAACAAGGGCAAAAAAAAAAAAAAATCACCAGACGACGAAGTTTCCGAAGTTCTGATGGAATATATAAAGAAAAAAAGTGATCGGTCAGACAAGCAAGTGCCGAAAGAAGCAGAAAATCCACTCGATTCCTTCTTCGTGACGATGGCACACACCGTTGGAAAATTTCCGGTGGACCACCAAGTTGAAATTAAATCTAAAGTGTTTGCCATCGTCACGGAATATGAGATGCGCGCGGCAAACGGCTCGCGAGGACTGCAGCGCGCACACTCTTCATCCGTTGCGAGCCAAATAATGGTAATCGACGATGAAGACGAAGAAAGAACTCTTTTTTCAATGTAATATCCTTCCAACTGATATATTAAAAGTCGTTCAATGGCTACGTAATGAAATGTGTTAAACCGTACAATGTAGTTTCATTATTTTTGAAAAGAAATAAAATATTAAGTAAATAAAAAAAAAATTGCAATAATAGTTGATTGTGCAACTAGGAGGCAAAGTTTTTTCTCACACCCGGTCGCAAAATGCCACTTTTCATACCTCTTGAGCGGGCGGAAAACAGATCTTTTCGACCTCGGGCGGAAACGTCTTTTTCCGCCCGCTAGAAGCGGGCGAAAGAGACTTCTTCCTGCCCTAGGACTTATAGTGTAAGTTTGCAATATGAGTCGTACGTGAGCGCGCAAACGAGCTGAAGGCCCGTATGCTTGTCAGGCGCGTATCTACAAGTCTTCGTTGGTAGAGGGGAGGGGGGCTGACAATAAAAATGATGGCTAACAATTTTAGGAATGTAGAGTTCAAGTTTTCTTTCAATGCTCGCGAGGGGTACAAATAAAGTTACTTTTGACGCCTAGGAGTTAAAAGTGACTCAATACGTACTCCTCGAGGTAGTCCGCGCATACGCACTCGCTGATTCACCTGACCGATTAGCTGGGTCTCTCTCTCAAAATATGATTTGCTATCTCCTGTAGATATGATTTGAAAATTAAGAAATAAGAACGTCCATCTCGCGTTAAAATATGTACCGACTGGGACATTCATCCTAACATATATCCATCGAATCAAAACGTTGAATCAGAAAACAAAATAGTCACTCACAAGGGATTCCATGTCACTTCTACTAATGATTTTCACTCACTATTTTTGTACCAACCCTAATTTTTTACACGTGAGTTCAAAATCTATAAAGCACTTCTGATTCAAAATATATGTATGATATAAATATAATACTATACGTAAGTATTATTCATTTATGGATTTTTATAAGTTCAAAAATATCCGTAGGTATATCTGAGATTTAGAAAAAAAAATGCAACTTCTGTTCAATGAAGGCCGGTTGGGGGCAGTCATCTGGAAGTATGAAAATTATACTCACATTTGTTTGGATCGTTAAGGATGTATAGGCTATACAATCTCAACCAAAAGCAAGACCAAAAGTGAGTCTCGTCGTCAATATTGAGTACTTCGAGATGAGATAAAAATCGGAAAAAAATCAACCACAATCAAGATGATGAGAGTATTCATTTTCAATAATAATAATGCCCAAAAGTTATCAACAAATTGTTTAAACAAATCATTGTTTAACAAATTTCCTGGTGACGTTATTTTTTTTCATGTCAAATGAATTCGTTAATCTTTCTGAATACACATGAATTTTTTCAGAATTTTGTCACTTTTTTCAAATTTCCGTTTTCGATTTTGAAAAATGAAGAAAAAAATTTTGAATTTTGGATATGTTATCGTGGAAACGATGTAGATTACAATTTCGGGGTTTCCGGAGAGTGGAACTAATAGTTTTGTAAATACAGCCTTTAGAAATTTCCGAAAACGGAAATTTAAAAAAAGTGACAAAATTCTGAAAAAATTCATGTGTATTCAGAAAGATCAACGAATTCATTTGACATGAAAAAAAAATAACGTCACCAGGAAATTTGTTAAACAATGATTTGTTTAAACAATTTGTTGATAACTTTTGAGCATTATTATTATTGAAAATAAATACTCTTATCATCTTGATTGTGGTTGATTTTTTTCCGATTTTTATCTCATCTCGAAGTACTCAATATTGACGACGAGACTCACTTTTGGTTGAGATTGTATAGCCTATACATCCTTAAAAGAATAGTATCTTGTGTATCAAGGGCGGAAAGACCTATTTTCTGAGTGTGCGATCTTCGGCACTGGGCAAAAATGGCCCTGGCGCGTGATGCACTCGATGTTTTTCTTAACACCTGGTCTGCAGAAATGCCTCTTTTCAGATCAAGTGTGCGGGCGCAAAACACGATTTTTCGCCCGAGGGCCCATAAGATCCACTTTGCGTCCGCTTATGATGAAAATTGGAATATTATGAAAAATGGAATTTTGTGACCGTGTACGAGGAAAAAGGTTTGACCTACGGACATCTTAATAATACCTTCTGAAAATGTTTCAAATACACTTGTTTTTTTTTCTTCAATTCGCGGTGTCTAGTTCGATTTTACATCGAATCGCTCACACTGTGTGAGTTTGGTGAAACTGAATGGTCGGAATTCGCATGCGCGCGGGTGTCCAATCGTAAGATCTGTTGCCGTGCTGGCAGCCAATCAGAAACCCGAATGCATTATATGAGCGGATCAAAACGAAGAACGTTATAGTCTGAGTGGATCGACCATTTAGTTTCACCAAATTCACATGGTATATTAACAAACTAATAGGTAGGTCTACGAAAGTCATACTGTGTATCTGAATTTTTTATGTAATTACCTTAAGCACACTGCAAGCCTTTCTTCCGGGGTAATGCTTCTTCTGAACGTCGTGTTCTCCTTGGTCAAGTCGTTTTTTATCAAATTCAGTAATTCCTTGAATTTTTCGTAGCTCATCCGAAACTGTTGAAAAAACTTGTTCTTGTCTTGTATAAGATCCGGGAATAGAGTATGATGTTCGCCGTGGATCGCTCTTTTTCTACAAATATTATGTACCCACATGCGTTTTCTTTTCTTTTTTGATCTTTGGAGTTTCCTCCAAAGAAGAGCAAGCACACAGATTTCGTCGTCAGAACTATCCATTTCACTATGATGGCACGTATGTTTGTTATCGTATATCCATGGAGACATCAATTGAAATTTGAAGAACAGTCTTGAGCGGGATTCCATGGCACACGCGGCTCGTTAATGAGCATAATAGGCAAAACACAATTAATTTCGATCAGTGTGAAAGGGGGGTGTATGGCGTATTCTACAATTTTTATATATGGGGCACATTCTATGCCGAATCGACCTGCCGCAGACCCTCACCATTTTCGATTTTGCTCAAATTTTGATATAGCATTTAGGGGGTAAAAAAATGAACCTCTGAATTATTTCAGATATTTTCGACAACTGATCAAAAAGTTGTCTGAATTCCGTACTAACTTATATCACAGCATCCGTCAGTCGTACGAAAAAATCATCACAACAAAAAATCTTTGCGATGGCGTGAAATGAAAGGAAATATTTGTTGTCGATTTTTGGAGCCACCCGAAATGCGTTTTTTTCGCAAAAGCAGTCTAAGAACGCGATTTTGATGGTGATGAACATGACTGATTTTCTTGAAATTTTGACCACAATTCCTTGTAAAATTACGAACATTTTGACCCCTGAGCCGAATGTGGGCAAACATCTAGTACACCGTAATTTTTTGTGGACATCAAACGCTAGGGATACCAACCGCACTAGGGATATCTATAGGAATAGCAACTTGCTCGGATGTTATTAGCCCGAGCCTGCTCCGAGCGAGTTTTAGGTTGGTATCCCTAGCGTTCGATGTCCACGAAAAATTACGGTATGAACTACAATCAAATGGATGTCTAGGAAAGAAATATCAATTGTAGTGGGTATATATATGTTTGTGGAATACTTTTTTTAGCTCCTGTACTAGATGTTGGCCCACATTCGCTTGGGGGTGAAAATGTACGTAATTTTACGAGGAATTCACTGTAGAGATTTCAAGAAAATCAATCATGTACATCGTCAGAATCGCGTTCTTAGACTGTTTTCGCGAAAAAAAAAATGCATTTTGGATGGCTCCAAAAATCGACAACAAATATCCCCTTTCATTTCACGCCATCGCGAAGATTTTTTGTTGTAATAATTTTTTCGTACGACTCACGAATGCCGAGATGAAAGTGAGTACAGAAATGAGACTACTTTTTAACCAGTGGTCGGAAAAATCTGAAATAATTCAGGGGTTTTTTTTTTCAACCCCTGGCAAATGCTATATTAAAATTTAAGCAAAGTCGAAGATGGTGAGGGTCAGCGGCCGGTCGATTCAGCATGGAATGCCCCATATGCATGTGAGATAGTTTGAATGAAGGTACTTAAGCTTCGATCCCGACCGTTACGAAGTAAGTTTGCATTTTTTTTTCAACCCACTACTGTTGCGAAAATGATGACCCTCAAAATTTCTGCATCTGCATTTCTGAACTTTAGCACGGCGTAACTCCGTAACAGTCATTCTGAGAGAAAAATTCTACTGGACTTTTTTCTTCCTCTTTCGATTACCCGATGGCGATATTTTTTTTTTTTTTTTTACGACCCACGCTGATGCTGTTTTTTCATTGGTTGATACTTCAGCACGGCGTAACTCCGTAACGATCATTCTGAGAGAAAAATTCTACGGGACTTTTTTCTTCCTTTTTCGATTACCCGATGGCGATATTTTTTAGATTTTTTTTTTAAACTTAGAGAATAACGGAAAATTCGCAGCGAAAAAATTGTATTTAAATCAATTATAATAGTATATTATGCGCCGAGGGAAAAAAGTGTTTTTTCCCGCACCACTTTTTTCCCTCGGCGCATAATATACTATTATAATTGATTTAAATACAATTTTTTCACTGCGAATTTTCCGTTATTCTCTAAGTCTAAGAAAAAAATCTAAAAAATATCGCCATCGGGTAATCGAAAAAGGAAGAAAAAAGTCCAGTAGAATTTTGCTCTCAGAATGATCGTTACGGAGTTACGCTGTGCTAAAGTTCAGAAATGCAGATGCAGAAATTTTGAGGGTCATGCGAAAATGAACATTTATTGAGGTTAATAGATTTTGATTTTTTTTTTTTTATTGTAAGACATGCGCGATTTCCGCAATTTTTTGCAACTATTTAACGGGCCTGAAGTGACCTTTTCACACACCTCTTGAGCGGGCGAAAAGTAGATCTTTTCGACCCTGGGGCGGGAAAATTTTCCACCCGCTAGAAGCGGGCGAGAGAGACTATTTTGAAGTTCAAGGGGGCAAAGTCCCGTTTTGCGTCCGCTCACTCGGTCTGAAAAGAGGCATTTCTGCAGACCAGGTGTTAAGGAACAACATCACATAACAAATTGTTGTTTAATTTTGTCATCATAGCATTCTAAATATTGAAATTGGAATGTCTTTTGAAGAAAATTTTTCTAATTTGACATGGTGAAGCTTTCTATGTTTTCGCGAAAAATATCAACTGAAGTTCAAACCAAAATCTTTCATGTTTGGGTGATTCCAAGATATTGGGTCTCAGATCCTAACATTCTCGGCAAAGCAAAACATGTAATAATTACGGTCAATTTTGAATTTACTAGAATATTGACAATCTCTCTATGATGCCCACGGAAGGGCGAGACACTTTAATTATTTTTAATGACTTTTCAATGTGCCAGGGGAAAGACACTGACCAGGGGAGAGATTTGGCGTGCAGGGTAGAGACTTACAGGCAGGGGAGAGACTGCTACTCATGGATTAAATAAAATAAAAGACTCCAAAATACGAATATATAATATTTATTAATCCTGCATGTTAAAGACATGGTGACCAGACTTTTCGTTGTTATTTTTAACATAAAATTAACATATTCTTAGCTCAATTTAAGATATTTGAAATCAGAATTAGGATAATACGTAACTTTTTAGACAGAGTATATTACTTATCACAGTTATCACAATGACTTTCTTAACCTCAAATGAACATATTCTTAGCTTAATAAAAGATATCTGAAATCAGAATTAGGATAATACGTAACTTTTTAGACAGCGTATATTACTTATCACAGTTATCATAATGACTTTCTTAACCTCAAATGAACATATTCTTAGCTCAATTTAAGATATTTGAAATCAGAATTAGGATAATACGTAACTTTTTAGACAGAGTATATTACTTATCACAGTTATCATAATGACTTTCTTAACCTCAAATGAACATATTCTTAGCTTAATATAAGATATCTGAAATCAGAATTAGGATAATACGTAACTTCTTGGACAGAGTATAAGATATCACTTATCACAGTTATCATAGTGACTTTTTTTAATCATGAAACTAACATATCCTTAGCCTAATCAAAATATTCGAGATGAAAATGAGGATAGTATGTAATTTTTTGGATAGAGTTCACTAGAACTGAAAATCATTGATTGAATTTTTGGCTCAAGCCTGTTCAAAGACATCAATTGATGTTTTGAATGTGTAAAACATTCTTCGTCCTTTCAGTGTGAGATTTGGAGTCGGGAGTATTTCAATAATCTGGTCTCTTGTAATGAACGAAATGTCTTGCTCTTTGACTTTGAACAGACAACCCTTTTTATCACTGACCTTGCAAAAGTTCACCTGAATCTCGTCATCTTCTTCAACGCCAGTACAAATAGCTACGTAACGATACTCCGTTTTTTTTTTCAATAGCAACTTGACCAAAAGAAAGTCACCGTTTTGTAGTTTTCTCTCATTATTAGATGTGGAGGGTTGTGGTACGATTTCGGGCTCAGATTCTGATTCATACACATCTTGCACATGAAGACGAGTATCAGTTCGACTAGGGGTACATGTAAGAGTTCCAATCCCATAATGACTGCAATTCAAGTCGCAGAAGCAGCTCAGTGTCTTCATTGTCAATCTGTTGGGTGAAAAAATATTCCCAACAACCTGGTGTACTTTTAAAGTTCCAGCAAAAGTTTTAACATTTTTCTCTGTTCCGCGAACTAGGGCTTCTTTTTCTGAGATTTCAGAGTCGGAGATGATGACAACTTTAATGTTGGGGCAGCTCTTCTCGATGGAACTTGCTAAATCATTTAATGAAGTTATATCTGTACCTCTAGCCACAAGTTCATCCGCTGTTCTCTTCACTACTCCTCCAACGCCATCAGGAGCGCCCTTACCATGTCCCGCTTCATGGTAATTCCAGCTAAACTCACCCAGGTTCGGAAAGAAGTCCTTCAAAGTAGTTGCCAGCAGGTAAAACATCGTTTTGTTTCGATATTGAGTGACGGGTCCGTCACTCAAAAAGTGCAGGTTTTGAACACTAGCAGGCAATTCCGTAAGTATGGGCTTCAAATGTGCCCAAATCGCTGCAGGAGAATGTGCTAAGTTTTTAGCCATTGTACAGTAACAATCAATTTTCACTCCGGATTTTTCTGTTGCATCTCTGGTATAGACTACAACCGTGTGAAGGCTTATTTGCAGACGCGAGCCTCCGAAATGAAACGATTGAATTTCTTCTGAAAATTTAGTTTGATAATTCTCACTGAAGTCCATGTGTATGAGACAGTCTTTTTCCGTGAGGCTTGCTTTAAGTGTCTTCATAGTTTTATATTGATGCCATATATTCAACTCATGCTGCAAAAAAGTTTTTAAGTCAGATTCGAACTGAATAATTACTTCACGAGGAGAACTCTGAAATATCTTCTTAGTATACTTCGTTACTTTACGGAGTTTTTTAGTTTTCTGATCGGTTATTTCTTCCGTGGCACTTAGCCATTTTTTGTAGATTATGGGAACAGAGTTGTCAAATTCGTTGTATTGAAGCCCTTTGTTTTGACAGTTGTGACATTCGCGTGAAAGGCACTTTTCGTTGTACCGATCACAGCAGATTTCCTCCAGTAGGCCTTGGTGATTCCTAATAGATATGATCTTCGCTTGCGATAAACCAGCCAGTGTCAGGTCAATATTCGCATGAGCTATGCAGAGGCATGTATCTCGTTTATCACAGCGTGGGAAAGTCACCCAAAACGGCCTCAAATTACAAAAAGCCGAATAGGATATCAGAACGTGCTCTCTCTCCTTGAATTTTTTATGTAGATTAGATAGTGTATCTAGTAGCACGCGCTTCGTTTTCCGTACACCTTTTCTTTTCACGAAATCCTTTTTACCCGGACAGACACGACTGTTGGAGTCATCTTCGAAAAACATTGTCACTTGTCTCTGTAGTTTTAAGCATAATTTGTCTTTCCTAATTTGACGTTTCGGATCTATCAATCGCAGTTTGGTTATCTTTTTCCTCAAGGGTCTCATGTCTCTCTCCTTCTGCAAAATTCCGTACTTGTTAACTAATCGTCCACTTATGACTCGTCTGAAAATTTTTCTCTCTTTGTCCGTTCCTAATGTTGAGAAGTTCTTCTTCAATTGCCGTTTCAGTACCTCTCCAAATAATAATTTTTTCTTTATCGTCTGTCTCGAACTGGGAGAAGCAATCAATTTGTCTACCTTCGAATTTGGTGTGATTGCTGTTGGTGTCTTCTTCAATCTTTGTAGCCTCTTTCTGTATCGCTCAACTTTAGTTTGTAGTTTAGCGATTTTTCGATCCTGCTTTTTGATAATATTGTTTTTCAATCTTCTGACCCGTTCCGATTTTTTTTAGCCGCTACCGCTCTTCCGTCAAGATTTCTCGGTGCTTCATTGTCAGAGCTCGGTGGTGTTACAGGTGCCTGAGAAATATTTTGAAGTGCTAAGCGTCTTCTTCGTTTCACAGCTTTTTCCCTCCAAATCTTTCTCGCCTTACGTCGCTCTCTGGGTGTCATGTCTTTTGCAGTCTTTATAATTCCTTTCTCTTTCTTTCGTATGTATTTCTGTTTTTCTTTTTGTTTTTGCTCCGCGTATTTCTGCGCATCATTTTTTATGCGCTGATATCTCAATTTTTCGGCCTGTCGCTTCTTTTCCAGACGTTCTTCCCGTGTCAACGACTTCCGGTTTGCCATTTTCTGCAATAATATCAGTAAGAATACCAATAATACCGGTTCTAGTATTCGTCCATATCATGTAGACAAGAAAACTGGAGGTAGTATGTTCTAAATCGTGCTATATAATGAGTAATGTACTATAACGTATCTCCCCTGGTCATTTTGTATCTCCCCTGGCATATTGTCATGCCAGGGGAGATATGCCAGGGGAGAGATGTTTCTGCGGTAAATGATTAATAGTATAGAAACAAATTATTTTTCAGATTCTCAATTTGAACAGGGTGACTGGTGCACATATTAGAATACATGATGCCTAGAATTAAAATAAATACATAACTGATTGCGACATACGACTTACCAGGGTAGATATAGGGATCACTCCAACACTGACCCGAACGCGGCGGTTGCTCCGCGCTAACTGAAAAACGAAAGCGCAAGGGCGCTCATCCGTCACAACACGTCAACTTTGTGCCGAACTCTTATGATTCTGACAAAGTGTGAATAAGCAAGATGATTTTATTAGTTCAAAATAATGGCCATAAAAATGCCAGGGGAGGAGACGTCGGAAATGGAGGACAAAACGGAATATGGAATATTTTGAAAAATAATAATATAAAATGAATTTTATTACTAAAATATCATTATACGTTGATTCAGCTATAAGAAAGTCCATTGTTTATTGTAATTTATTGGAAGAGTCACCAAATATTGCTACCGGAATTGACAAATTTGTCGGAGGGACATGCCAGGGGAGAGACAATTTTGGTGTTCCAACTCAAATTTCTGGAATTCTGAGAACATTTTATATTTGAAATTCAGTGTACCGGATAGAACACACTCTAAGTTATGATTATCATCATTCTAAAAGATCATATTTTTCCATCTTTCCTATTTTTTTTCCAAAAGACACCAAAAAACCCAATATCTTGGAATCACCCGTTTATCATTTTGACTTTTTATTGTTGAAAAAATGCAATCTATTTGTAACATACCTTTGAGGTGCCGTGTCAAAAAAGGTCACCTTAGTGTCGCTTATAGGCACAAAAATCGCAGAAATCAATATGTACGGACGATTTTTTACCAGCTGTTTAACGGTAGGTTATTTTCATCCTTTCCCCGGAGAACGCAAAAACCGTAATTTCGATCATTGAGTTAAGATACAGAATTGTTCCAAAATATTGTATTGATAATATTTTGGATATTTCGAATGTTTTCACCGGGTATTTGAATTGAACAAACGTTTGTACACAGTTAAAAATAATCTGTGAATTATCTGTAATATGTGGACATTTTTGCACTGTTAATGCTTTTCTCGTGCTTTTCCTGTTGTAATTAAGAAAGTCGGAATGTTGCTTTAACAGAACACGTTACTGTCAAGGCTCGTGAATTCTTAAGAGCATGCTACAGTCAGCCGTTTCCGTATTTAAAAAATGATGAAGCCTGATATGAACGCGGGGGTGTTTAATGGGTTCCCTAGACGATTTGTATTAAATTGGTAGCTGGCATGAACGTGTATCTCACCAAAATCGAGTAAAATAAGGGTTTTTTGTGTCGCGAAGCGTGGGACCGTCACTTGTTTTCACTGATATCACGGACTACGCATCACAAGGGTGGAAACGAACTATCAAGCGCCCTCAGGAATATAATTCCACTCACATATATCGCAAAACTTGTTCATTTCACTCAACGATGAAGCCTCAGAATTGTTTCCAGAAAAAGACTGAAATTCTCGGTATAAAGCATCCATGTTGGATCGTTTGGCGTTGCGTGTCGGGCCCGTCAGCGCTCCTTTTTCGACGCGCGGGCTCACCGGGAACCAAGCTTACAGTTGTTGCCAACCTTCGTCTCGCGGTCCTGCGTTTCACGAACGGCCGTTCCTTGTTCAGCGCTATGACAGCTGAGCGGGAATTCAAACGGAAATAAATAATTAGGAATAATAATAGTTATAACAATGCATTATTATCATTATTATTATTATTATTATTATTATTATTATTATTATTATTATTACTATCATAATTATAATTATAATTTTCAAAATAATAATAATAACAATTATTATTATGATAATAATTATTGTTATCATTGAAAAAAATTTACTCGAAAGTGGTGAAATTTGTGAATGAAAATGAAAACGTATGCGCCATTTTTTTTTCTTCTCTTGAAAATGTGAAAATCGGAATTTCCATTTTTTTCAAAATAATAATAAAAATAATTATTATTATTATACATTATAAATAATGATCATTATAATTGAAAAAAATTTACTCGAAGGTGGTGAAATTCGTAAATGCAAATGAAAACGTATGCTCCATGTTTTTTTACGCACAGAATAATCAAAATTCCGGATCTTTTGAGGAATTTTCAACTTTCATCATGAAAGAATTATTATATCAAGGCAGAGGTGTGAAGTCGTATATACGCCATTTATTATTATTGTTATTATTATTACTATTATTATTATGATTATTATTATTATTTTAGAAAAAATTAAAATCCCGATTTTCACAACATGTTCAATATTAAAAAAAAAATAATAATAATAATAAAGGGCGTATACGACTTTACACCTCTGCCTTGTCTAATTTTTTTATGATGATATACTTGAAAATTTCTCAAAAGATCCGGAATTTTGATTATTCTGTGCGTTTCGCAGAATTCCAGAGTGTTTGTAGAAAAAAAAAAAATGGCGCATACGTTTTCATTTACATTTACAAATTTCACCACTTTTGAGTAAATTTTTTCCAATTATAATAATAATAATTATTATCATGACAATAATTGTTTTAATTATTGTCATGATGATAATTATTATTATAATTGAAAAAAAATCAAATTATTATTATTATAATAATTATAATTCATTGTTATAACTATTATTATTCCGAATTATGCTAGGCTAGGTATACGGCTGGCATTCCGGAGAGAGAGACTCCGGAACGCCAGCCGTATACCTAGCCATGTAGTGTTTATAATAAATAATGCAACGATGCTTCGATAACGCGGTAAGTACTCGAAGTGTTATTTCAAAATAATTGAACAAATGGCAATTGAATAAAAATTGATAATCCGGATCGATCCTTGTTCTATTTTTGTCCTCCTTTCCCAGAAACCTTTCATACTTCACGAAACAAACCAAAGTTCACACCAAAGTTTATTCTCGTGAATTGATTTAGACTCCGAATTTCAATTGCATTTACAATTCATTCATTGCTGGAAAAGTACAAACAATTTCACCACGAGCATGGTAAGAAAAATTGTGACGTATACATCGGATGGAGGGTGAATGAATATCACTCGAGTTCTCTTTATTACATCATTTGTTTATTTTGAACTGCATAATGTCAAAAAAAAGACATAAATTCATTCATGATTACTCGCACTAGACAAATAATTTTCTTTTATCAACGATGTAGAACAGATGAGATGTGGTTTGAACGTATTTTATGATTATGAGTCACAGGATTTTCAAAGATATTATAATTTATCGTGGTCAGATCAATATGGGGGAGAAAAAAAAAACATCAACTAAATATTGCACCTCTCCTCGCCAACTGTATACCCTACTGGAATGTATTGCGAAAATGACCAGCAGGCTTCACCATTTACTTCCCTCTCTCTAGTCTCTTCGCAGGTACACGGACCCCTCTCTTCCTTTGTTGGTGAAGGTAGCTGGACATTTTGCAGAAACCTGCCTGTGGGCACGGTTTTTCGATAAAAAATTAACATTCCAGCAGCAAACTTACGGCATGATCAACAATATTTACGTAATACAATAACATTTCTCAAATTGCAGGTTTCTACGTAATTTCCAGAGCAGTTTCTATTAAAATTTCAAGTAGCTACTGTGTCAAACCCACGAACGAGATTTTTCCTAGCATCAAACTCTATGAGAACATTTCTAACGCGACTTTGGGAATCCTATAATCTGCTGGTGGAATGAAAAAAATTATCAAACGAACTGGTCGAAAGCAGAAGCATCCAATTTCAGACAAATCCAGGATCTTCCGAATACAATGGAAACATTTCGTGGCTTCGAGTGATATCCCAAGCTGTTTCTGGGATTTCCAGGCTGCATCAAAATCAAGGCCCGGTCCCAGCCTTGCCACGATTACCAGATCCTATACGAACATGCCGGCCGACAATTCTACGGAGCCAGCGGTTGACGTTCGTCGATCATTGGTGAGAACCGACGGTCCACAAAAGACCCTGGTCCCTCATCGAGAGATGATAATGCAAGTTTGTCGATCATTGCCCCGCTGTGTCTTCACCATCAATCTCCCTCAATTCGGCAAAGTCTCTGTAGTCGATCGTCTCGTAGTATGTCTCTGCTGCGCATCCACTGGAGTCTGAAAGAAGAAAGATTTGTCTTCAATTCCAGGTTCTCTCAGAAAATTTCCTAATCATCCGTTCAGAGGTAGGTCAGAGAATATCTTTTTTCTTCACGTACTATTCAAACAAACTAGGTCATTTATCTTGGATCATCCTTCAATTGACTACCTTTTCTTAGATAAATCAAAACATTGATCGAATTCTGTGTCATGGTTGAAATCTTGATCTTGATAATCCGAGTACTTTCATACTGCTGCCAATTGACAAACCATCCAGAGTCCATATCTCACATCACACGTTTTAAAATAGAATCTGTGCGAATGTTTTCAACAAATTCTGGCTCGAGATATACACAGAGAGAACACTACTGTGGGATTAAGAATTTCATTTCACATTCAAGACCAGTTTTTCCTCTGTATTCGAGGGTACTAGTGAAGCTAATGAGAACAGAAAGAAAAGAAAAAAAAAACTAAAATAACAAACAGCAAACACGATGGCCGATAACGTACGATACCCATCCGCAGAGTTCTCTAGGATTACTTCTGCTCCGGAACACAGACCTGCGTCGCCGACTCAGCGGCGGTTATTCACAGAATTTTCCAGTATAAATTCATCCGTCAACGAAATGATCCGAAAAGTCTGTCTGAACTTCAGCCGTGGCCACTTTCACCAGGTGCTACCGATATACTCTTCCGGAAAGTCTTCGGCGGTCTATCGACGTGCTCGGTGCGGGTCTGGAACCACTACCTGCATCGGACAAAGATCACATCAGCTTCGATTCTTCGTTGATTCGACTCGTACATCAGGAAAACAAAAAAGTTTACATACCGCAAACTCGGTGTATACCGAAACACGTTAGTTGTGTTGCGACACAGGCTACGGGAGCAGTAATAGGATGGCTCTTTGTGATTCAGTCCGGATTCGCTACGCTCATCGTTCAGCTGCCTCTGCGCCAACTTTCCAACGAGGTCTCATCGGTGTTTCAGCCTTCGCTCCTTTCTCCGCATCTCGCATGACATCTGTCTAAATAATAGACTTACAGTTTCGATTGATAAGAAAATACCAACCATCTGAGATGGGACCAAGCGAGCTCGTTGTCGTCGACGGGTGGGTTCATTCAACGCGCTTCGAAGATCCAGCCCGGTCGGGAATAACTCGCAGTATATCCAGCGCCAAAATCATACGATATGCTCTCTCGTCTGATCCTGACGTCGCCAGACTTTGTCACTCTACGCCTGGGACGGGTACATGAGGAAAAGAGATTTTCCATCACTGCAATTTTACATCGGGATACTTTCCCTATCGTAACTTTGTCAGCAGATATAACGTGGAAGTAATATCTTACCTCGAGTGTTGACGAAGTTTTCCTCCGTAGTCCATCCTCGACCGGACACAGCTGTAGCCGCGTCTTCTGCACTACGTCGTCCCTGTTCATTCTACGAGAATCGAATCTCACTTTGGCGACACGTCTTTCGGATGTCCTGCGAAAGCCGGCAATAACACATCACTCGCGGCTCTTCACCTCCTCGTACCGTCCCAATCCGCACGAGCCAAGTTCAGCTGAGCACTCGACTTGACTCGACGCTACGCCACTGAACTCTCGGCCAGTGTCGAGCATCTTTTCCCGTAACTTACGAACTACACGATGACTGCGACGATCATTACAATTACTTATCACGATACATATCTACATCATAATACTAATTATAATAATAACAATAATGATAATAATGTAAATAATGTAATGATAATAACAACGATTATTATGACAATCGAAGCTGGAAAAAAAAAAACTTTTGACACCCGCCGGTTCGAACACTCGACCTCTGTCTTTCGTGATACGATTGAAAGTTTTCTCTTCTTCTCTTACTCAAAATTTTTTATACGAATTGCACGTACTGCGATAATAATGAAAGAAATAATGAGCCCGTTACGGATACTGAAAAAACATTATAGCAAATTAGCAAATTGGATATGAAATCCTTATTACTGAGGAAAGCCGAGCGGCGAGCCACATAAATATATATAAATATCGAGCTTCGCGCGGAATCCGGGCCGCTCCGCGCTCGGGCCGGCCCTGGGTCTCGGTCTCTCAAATCCCACGCTCAACGATACCTCGGCGCGGCGTTGGGTCGCTGAGTCGCCGGCAATCATGCGCGGCCCAGTGTTGCCAACTTGGCGATTTTGTCGCCAGATCTGGAGATTTCGAAAGTCCTTTGGCGACTTATTTTTCATTTTTGCGACAGGTCGCAATCCTAGCGATTTTTCAAAAATGATTTGGCGATATTTGTGGGTTCTGGAGACTTCTGGCGAATTTACGGGGGATTCAAGATATATTCGAAATTTTTACCTGAAGAATCATAAAAACCAATAAAAAATGGTCATTTCTGGTCAAAAAATTTCGAAGTCATGTTATTTACAATGTTGACTTTCATTCATAGTAAAAATTTGCTGACATACAAAAACCGTAGAACTTTTAAGTTTCTTTTCAGATAATATATCTTATTCGATTTCTTCGAGTCATTAGTACTTTCCCATTACAAATTTTAGCGATATCTGGAGATTTTACAAGATTCATACGCATAGCGACTTCTAGCGATTTTTGTGACAGCTTACGGCGATTTTTGTGTCCTGGTAGTTGGCAACACTGATGCGCGCGCAACTTTTAGTGCACGCACTTGAATCGTGAGTGTGTACGTTATTAGTGTATTTTGCATCGAGATTTCATTCGGCGTCAAACATCCGTTACGGTAAGTTGTAATCTTTACTGAGCATCACTAAAAATTAGTCATCTTTCTTGTGGTTCGATTGTGCCTTTATAGTTTTCGGGATGCGATCTATCCATCTAAGGGGACGCTGTACTCGATTGTTACCACGGGACGAGAAAATTGAGGACCTCGTTTATTTCGATTTATATCTAAGGTACGCGCTTCAATCGCCATGCCATTTCTTTGTTTCTGCACAAAACGAACGTTTTTATGTATTTGTGTTCAAAGTTTGACGTGGAATTCCACTAAAGAGCCCTCTCTTGGGATTGAAGCACGTATAATACTTTGAAATAAGCGACGTTTTGCTTCCGTGGTGAGAATCGAGTAGATACTTCGTCTGCTTCATTCTTTACAAAATATTTTCGGATCGGTTCATTGAATATTCAGTCACCGAAAAATTTCCATGTCAATTAGAAAATGACTGAAGAGCAATTTGCCGCGAAGGAGAAGGAAAAAGAGGTGAACGAGAAGGAAAGAGAGGAGCAGGAGAAGGAAAGAGAGAAGAAGAAGGAGAGAGAGGTGAACGAGAAGAAAAGAGAGGAGAAAGAAAAGGAAAAAGAGGTGATGGAGAAGGAAAGAGAGGAGAGGGAGATGGAGAGGGAGGCGGAGTGGGCTAGAAGGATAGCCGATTTGAAAAAAAAACAGGAAGCCACCAAAAAATTAGACGCGGAGCTCAGGGCGAAGTTGGCCGAGCTTGAAAAAAAAAGGGGAGGACTCTGTGCAAGAGGTGAATATACTTATTTTATAATACTCATTACGCTGAAACCAAAGAATGGTTCATGTGTCATAGAAGTATGAAGACATCACTTATTCGTTCGCCGGACGGTTGTTACCCTTGAATCAGGCTTTGCAACATTGTTGGCGATCCGTCGAGTTTCCGTCAATGAAGTTGCAACTATTGTGTTCATCTTTGAATTTCATTCTGATGACGTATACGTTATGATTATTCGTCTGTATGAATATCGCACGTCTTATAAAAAAAGCATACGGGGGGTTCCATGGCATTTCACCTAATCGGTGAAGGTCACCGACGCCGATCTTGATGTCAACTTTTTCTGAATTCGTCTATCGAAAAAAGTGAACACGTGTTCCGCCGTTTTTCGATTCAGCCACGTTTTCAATTTTTTTTTATTTTTCCAATTTTTCATCCTTTTCGCGAACAGACTTTTTTCAACTGGCTCTATCTTCGAAAGCTTAGACTTTTTTCGAAAGATGATAAGGACATAAAATGTGCCAAAAAAACTGAGCTTTTCGAAAAAAATTGCACAATCTTTTCCAACTACACAGTTCTGGGATATTTTTTATAATAGAGAAAAAATCGATATATCATTCATTTGGACACCTTCGATTTTCCTGAAACTTTGTACCTGAAATCAACCACCCACAATCAAGTTATCCTCCAAAGGAAATTATGGGCCTCGGATTCGTTCGGAAGTTTCACGATCATAGGTGCCAAAAAATCGGACAAATCGCAATATATCTCAGGGAAATCAATTTTAACTTTGAGCAGACAAGTTCTCATGTTCCAAAAATCAGTGTTTGCTGAAAAATGAAATTTTTCAAAAAATACCCGACGTCGTGAAAAAAAACGAGATTATAATTTTTTTACCGTGCCAAGTATATTTTCACGTACATTTATGAATGTAGATACTAAGTTTTCACGTGGTTCCGATCATAAAATAAGTTCTAGATTCGCGAAATTCGAAATAAAACTTTAAGTGTACGTCAACGTTGACATTATCGACGGTTGCAGCGAACAGAAGAGCGAGCTGGGGTAGTACTCAATCAGAACTCAAGCTCGCAACAAAACAAACTATCTTGTATACTGAAAAATTCGACCGTATAAATGCTGAGATCTCGAAATTTCGATGAATCATCCGATAAAAAAGCGACTACAATAGTTTAACTAATGATAGTATAATATTGGAATAGTTGAATAGTTCAAATTCAATCATTTCAATCATCAATATTCAATTTTTCATCAAGTACGCTTTTCTTGTCGAAATTAAAATTGATAAAACTGATTGCCCTGAGATTTCTTGCGATTGTCCGATTTTTTGGCACCTATGATGGTGTAACTTCCGAACGAATCCGAGGCCCATAATTTCCTTTGGAGGATAACTTGATCATAAGTGGTTGATTTCAGGTAAAAAGTTTCAGGAAAATCGAAGGTGTCCAAATGAATAATATATTGATTTTTTCTCTATTGTCAAAAATATCCCAGAACGGTGTAGTTGGAAAAGATTGTGCAATTTTTTTTCGAAAATCTCGGTCTTTTTGGCACATTTTATGTCCTTACCATTTTTCGAAAAAAGTCAAAGCTCTTGAAGTTAGAGCCAGTTGAAAAAAGTCCGTTTGCGAAAAGGATGAAAAATTGGAAAATTCAAAAAAATAGAAAACATGGCTGAATCGAAAAACGGCCAAACACGTGTTCACTCTTTTCGATGCACGAATTGAGAAAAAAAATTGACATCAAGATCGGCGTCGGTGACCTTCACCGATTAGGTGAAATGCCATGGAACCATACTTTCGTCACATACTAAAATGGTTTTGGAAGTGAAATTGGTTTCTGAAATTGTGAATCATGCTACTGGTTGTGACGCATAAAACTAATTCCGAAAGATCTAATTCTGCATATTGGTAACAGAGTGTACGGGTCTACCAACATCATGTAATTCGGAATCATTTTTGTTATGCGAATTAGGAAATGAAACAGGTGGTTATAATTGATGAAAACCAATAAGTCATAATCATGTTGTTCAACTGTTATGTAGCATGAATTTGAAGGAGATAACGTCAGAGAATGCATATGTGGGTCTATAAGTTAAGGAAAATCAGATTTGATAATTTGTCAAGTTCCTGAAAAGAAATAGTCGAATTGTGTGATAATGGGAACCTGCTTCCATCAGTACTACCTGCAACACACGCGGCAGTAAAATTTATAAATTGGATTAATCTATTTCATCTTTCAGTCCCAGAAGAGAAAGGCAGAGGGGCAGCAGCCGGGCCCCTCCAACAATAAAAAAAGGAACGATGCGTGAGTGTAATTATACATCTACTATAATGATAGTAACAATAATAATGATATAACTTCGTATATCGCGAGTATGATTCACGCGTTTTTCAATGGTAGTTTTCGGTACCAAAAGTAGCTGTGTTATTATTGTACACCTCTAGAGTCCGCACATATGCATTCGCAGTCAGGTGTCGGATTGTTGTGTGCAACGAGGAGATAACGGTCCTTGCCTCCTAGTTGCATAATATATACTATACTAGCTTTGTCGAGGCAAATCACAGAGTAAAGTATCTAGACACAATGAAAGTAATTGACTCTTGACATATTTTCTCAGCAACATAACTGTAGTGCCAATGCATTGTCATTCGAATTATCTTCGTTCTAGGTGGAAATGGTCTGTGAGACGAAGAGGAGGGGGCAGAGGTGGGGGTGGCGGAGGAGGGGGTGACGGAGGAGGGGAAAGCGGTGGGGGCGGCGGAGGAGGGGTGACGGAGAAGGGGCAGAGGTGGGGGTGGCAGGGGAGAGGGCAGAGGTGGGGGTGGCGGAAGGGGGGCAGAGGTCGGGGTGGCGGGGAGAGGGCAGAGGTGGGGGTGGCGGAAGAGGGGGCAGAGGTGGGGGTGGCGGAGGAGGGGGTGACGGAGGAGGGGCAAGAGGTGGGGGCAGCGGAGGAGGGGGCAGAGGTGGGGGTGGCGGAAGAGGGGGCAGAGGTGGGGTGGCGGAAGAGGGGCAGAGGTGGGGGTGACGGAGGAGGGGAAAGAGGTGGGGGCGGCGGAGGAGGGGGCAGAGGTGGGGGTGGCGGAGGAGGGGGCAGAGGTGGGGGTGGCGGGGGAGGCGGGGTAAAAAAATATTATACTTTTAAATAAAAAATAACAAAAATAACAAAAATAAAAAACAAATAATCTAATAATTCAAAAATATTTTATTTCCTTTTCATTACAGTCCCCCCTTCATTATCCCTCGATCAGTTTACGGTACATAAAAAAGATTTGTATTGCGTACGCAATTGCTACTACAGGAATTATCTACTTTTGGTAATTACTTTTTAGGTAGAACTGAACACAACTATTTTGATCTTCAATCGTCTTGCTATGCACGGTATCATGAATAATCCATACTCTTTATTTAGTTCATCGCCAAGTCAAATTTACAGAATGACACAAGTTTCTCAACTAGGCACGTAGATGGAAGGGTTCATTTTTCACCTGTCAGCCATGTTCGCCGCCAGGTCTTATTTGCACTTTCTTGTTGATTAATATTGTATAATTCCAATCATATATACACCCACCTACCTATGAAAGTACACTGTAAAAAATGCGCGGATTCTATAGTGGTCCACCCCGTTTGAAGTCATAAGACCCCGTTCGATGTCAAATGCAACACTAATCATAGTCAGTTCAGAAAAAACAACACCGATTGGTTGTGATTTGACACAGAACGGGGTGAACCACTATAGAATTCTTCGCTGTGTTGAAACGGTGTTAAATTCTAAACACAATCAACACCATATTTTTTACAGTGTATACATCACGCGGCAAGGGTAGGAAATTAGGCTGTCCTAAACTGCGCGTTAGTTTGACACCCGAGCCGAAAGGCGAGGGTGTCAAAACCGCAATTTGGGGTAGTCTTTTTTCCTCCCGCGTGCGGTATACTTTTTTCCTCCACCCCCCGGGACGGAAAGTATGACTTCCCGCTCATGTGGCGGGCCGAGATGTCGTACGTTCGGTGGAGGTGTAAATGGTTTTCCATAAACAGAGTCTTCGTATGGTATCGGCGTGAGCTGAAAAAGTCAATTATTAGCTACTCACATGATGATGAGTATTTCCAGGAGACGCCACGTGGAGGCTAATTGACGTTGTCTCCCTTGTAGTTTTTGTCGGACAGCCCATTCATTCCGGTGAGGGAATGAGAAACTGCGACATTTTCTAGTCGGACAGCCCAGTCATTCCGGTGAGTAAATGAGAAACTGCGACACATTCTAGTCGGACAGCCCAGTCATTCCGGTGAGTAAATGAGAAACTGCGACATTTTCCAGTCGGACAGCCCAGTCATTCCGGTGAGTAAATGAGAAACTGCGACATTTTCCAGTCGGACAGCCCAGTCATTCCGGTGAGTAAATGAGAAACTGCGACATATTCTAGTCGGACAGCCCAGTCATTCCGGTGAGTAAATGAGAAACTGCGACATTTTCTAGTCGGACAGCCCAGTCATTCCGGTGAGTAAATGAGAAACTGCGACATTTTCTAGTCGGACAGCCCAGTCATTCCGGTGAAGAAATGAGAAACTGCGACTAGATCTTTCATGAAGAAAGAAGAACAAAAAATATCAAAGAGTCGATATGGTTTCAATGAACCACAACAATTGCGTAACCGGGATTCCGTAAATAAGACAAAGGGTAAAGCGGAAAAAAGTTGGAGAACCGGGGGTAGTTTTGAGAGCATGTCATCCCCCTCGCGTGACATTGAAAGTGAAAGACATATGGATGAGTAAAAGTAACGAACCGGGAGGAGTTCTGACGGGGGTAGTTTTGAGAGCATGTCATCCCCCTCGCGTGACATTGAAATTGAAAGTGAAAGACATATGGATGAGTAAAAGTAACGAACCGGGAGGAGTTCTGACGGGGGTAGTTTTGAGAGCATGTCATCCCCCTCGCGTGACATTGAAATCGAAAGTGAAAGAAATATTAACGAGGAAAAGTAACGAACTGGGAGTAGTTCTGACGGGGGTAGTTTTGAGAGCATGTCATCCTCGCGTGACATTGAAATTGAAAGTGAAAGACATATGGATGAGTAAAAGTAACGAACCGGGAGTAGTGCTGACGGGGGTAGTTTTGAGAGCATGTCATCCCCTCGCGTGACATTGAAATTGAAAGTGAAAGACATATGGATGAGTAAAAGTAACGAACCGGGAGTAGTGCTGACGGGGGTAGTTTTGAGAGCATGTCATCCCCTCGCGTGACATTGAAATTGAAAGTGAAAGACATATGGATGAGTAAAAAACGAACCGGGAGTAGTTCTGACGGGGGTAGTTTTGAGAGCATGTCATCCCCTCGCGTGACATTGAAATTGAAAGTGAAATAAATATGGATGAGTAAGTAACGAACCGAGTAGTTCTGACGGGGGTAGTTTTGAGAGCATGTCATCCTCGCGTGACATTGGAAATTGAAAGTGAAAGACATATGGATGAGTAAAAGTAACGAACCGGGAGTAGTGCTGACGGGGGTAGTTTTGAGAGCATGTCATCCCCGCGTGACATTGAAAATTCGAAAGTGAAAGACATATGGATGAGTAAAAAGTAACGAACCGGGAGTAGTGCTGACGGGGGTAGTTTTGAGAGCATGTCATCCCCCTCGCGTGACATTGAAAGTGAAAGACATATGGATGAGTAAAAGTAACGAACCGGGAGGAGTTCTGACGGGGGTAGTTTTGAGAGCATGTCATCCCCCTCGCGTGACATTGAAATTGAAAGTGAAAGACATATGGATGAGTAAAAGTAACGAACCGGGAGGAGTTCTGACGGGGGTAGTTTTGAGAGCATGTCATCCCCCTCGCGTGACATTGAAATCGAAAGTGAAAGAAATATTAACGAGGAAAAGTAACGAACTGGGAGTAGTTCTGACGGGATGGATTATAGTCAGCAAAAGGTGGCCCAATCGACTACTAACGTATACGATCAGATCTGGCCATGCCTTCGTTCGAAGTTACAGGCTTGGAAAGGCCGAAAATGTCTTACTCACAAGTATTTGTAGAAAATGATTTCTCATTTTCATTACGTCCATGGAGTATGACTCGTTGGAAGGATTCCCGCCTAAAATTATTGTTGTAGCGAAAGCTGCTGAATACACTCCACAGCTGTACGCGTCCGGCTGCCTTTGGACAACTGGAAACGCGATGTTGTCGGTTTTCAGGGTTCTATACCGTGAATTGATGAAGTGTCGCTCGTCGGCAGCCAGTAAATGAAACTTATTACAGCCTAGGCTGTCATAGACAAGGAGCAGATTTCCATCGAAATACGTACAACGCCAATGTCCTGAAGTGTTACCTCCAATGATGTTGATATCACGTGACGTGCACGAAGGCGTGATGAACCGTGGATACGCTACCAAAAGTGCACTTGCAATTTTGAAGTCCGTTTTGTCTGCAATCAGGTACAAAAATGAATCGATCGACATGTCATTCAGCAGCATATTTTCTGATAAAATATTGCCTCGAAGGACGTCGATGGTAGCATTTTTATTGATTGTTTCCAGGACTTCAAACTCAGTTGCACTTGGGACTCCTGCGTTACCGTCATCCGTTACAACCACCCAGGGTGCATCATTAGGTCGTGTCGGTTCCGCGGTCGTTAGTGTACCGTTCCATGCCTGCTCGTTCGATGATTCTGGCTCATCTATACTTGAGGCACTCCAACGTTCTCCCTGCCTAGTCGTTCTTCTGACCAGTTTAACCGGAGGAATTCGTACTCTGCGTCTCGATAAACCTTCCTCATCTGAAGATGATGTCACGCTCCAACTATCGGAATCCCCTTGCGTTCGAATCAATTTCGTTGGCGCAACTCTTCTCTTGCCGTTCTGCCTCGGTGGAATTTTGAACGGTGTGCCAGCAGACAGCAATGATTCAGGTTGGTCATTTGTTTCTGACGCGGTAGCCGAGTCGGGCCCGGCAATCACACTCATAGCCACGTGACTGCCCGCTTTTGATGCTACTGCAGCCTGACTTTTTGACCGTCTCGCTTGTAGAATGTAGTCAGGTTCTCGAATCGGCATTCTGCGGCAGAATCGGCCGTCTATCATTTCTGGCTGCACGCACTGTTTGTAGAACCGAGTCAGATATCGTTCCATCTGCTGGTTCCAAAACTCGTCATCGCGGTGTACTATGACGTACTTCAGTCCCAGTGGCGTCCACACGGCGAAGTAACAAACTTCGGCTTGGGTAACCTGCAGCTGTCCCTGTACTTGATAATAGAAATGATGCGAGACATTCATTTTAGTTGGATCATTGGGATCAAAGTACCTATCAACCCCGCCAACGCGTTGCTGAATAGCGTCTTCGGGGTGCAGATGTTTCGCAGAGTAAGGACACTTTACTTCCACGATAGTGGTCTCGTTCACGATACCGTCTGGAGTAGCTCCCAACCATTCTAGATCACTATCGATGAACAGTCCAAACGGCGTGATAGGAACAGCGTTACCTTCGTCAGCTAATCTTTCTTGAAGCGCTGCGATTGCGTCAGGTTCCTTTTCCTTACCCCACATCATAGCTGGCGTGCTCTTCACCGTAGGGTAAAGAATGCTTTTCACGGTACCATCACACAGCGTGGTTTCTCTCATGCGACAGACTTTACCGAAATTTGACGCCGTCAACATCTTGGAACGTGTCGATTTCCAAATTCCGTTATCGGCCTGACCTCTCGTGGATCTCTCAATGTCAACCCGGTTTTCTTGGTTCTTCTTCAGATCTGCTAGATATCCTGCCAACTTGTCGTTGTATGCCTCAACGGACATATCAGGCTTCTCTGCATTAGGGCCGTAATTTTGATCACGACCCTGTTGTCTCCTGGTGGTCTCAGGTAGATGTGCTCGAGCTTCTTTGGTCCTCTGCCTGATTATCGAGTTATTGACCACCTTACGTTGCCTCCGGGCTTCCATTGTCACTGCGATGGCAGGTGGGGTCATGCCTTCGCTTCGGTGCAAATCAGTCAAAATATTTTGATTATTGAACTGCAAAACCGCCCCAGCACATCTACCTTGGAACGAACCCCTCATACCAAGATTGAGCCTTTTACCAGCATTCAATTTGCAAACAATCGAATTGAATGCTTCAGCAGGATTGTTATTGGCATGATAGATCAAGCTGTCAGAATGATGGGCTAAGAACTCAATCGCAGTTTCCAGCTTGTCGAAAAGTCCGGCTACTCTGAGGGCCTCGATGTCTTGCAGAGCTTTATCAGTGGTCTGCTCGACACAAAAACCGTCCAGTTGGTTGCATTTTCGGTGGTCACCGAAAACGTGGCACGGTGCGTTCAGGACATCTTTTTTCAATAAAGCTATTTGACTAGCAAGATTGTTATCTACAAAAGCCCGACGATACTTCGCTGCCGCTTCAATCGTGTCCCGAAATTTCTTAGCGCTACCCTTCACCAATTTTTTCAAATTTGGAATGTTAGGGCCAGGGGTTTGAGCTACGGCTTTGACCTTTCGGGTCAGATTTCGCAGCAGATGATTAACGCACTCTTTTTTTTCGATGACTATGCTGTACTTTCTGTACGGGTTGTTGTCTCGAATCGATTTATAAGTGTTGCTGTCGCCGTCTGCGATCAGCGTCTTGTAAATCAGACCGTGCATATCAACGCTTGTTTGAAATCCCTCTACTAATATATCAGCCTCCATTCCCGTGGAAGCTTGATCGCGGCCATAATTTTTAAAGCAAGCGTGAGGATTCGGTGTAGTGTCAAGACGTGCGGCCCGTTCGCAAACGAAACAAAATTTATTACGCACGCCCATGAAAATCACCTTTCCCGTAAATGCATCAACGATCGTAGCAACACCAGACAAGGAATCATATTTACCTGTATTGTACGATCGTTTCATCCACGCACAATCTGCTATAACGGTGATGAATGGGATTTTCTCACCTTCGTGGATTATAAAATCACCTCTCTCGAGAGCCAGTTTTCTCGCTTCCGCACCTGCTCGCGACATTTCAGAAAGTGCAGCGTGCTCATAAGCTTCAACTATCTTCATGTCGTTTTTTCGGTATGTCGACGGCGACATGCAGGGGATATTCATAGAGGCCAGAAATTCCTGCATCTGCGAATATCCGATTCCTATGGCAATCGTTCCCGCGACAGCACATTTGTTGATCGCCATCGTATCATCGCCAGTACGATTCGTCCAGATGCTGTACTGAAACTTACATAACTGACACTGGAAAAAAATTTGCGTTTGTAATCCGTACTGACGTGAGTTTATCTGAATGAGCTCTCGGGGTGGGCAATTCGAAACGCGATTGTGCTCGTCCAATTTTTCGTGTATCTGGTCCAGCATGTAGGAGACATCTACTATGCGACGGCCTTCGATTCGTTCTTCTATACATGCACTGTGATCGTTATTCGGGAGCTCAGTCGGTTGCGATCCATCTGTTCCCGGACCCTCCTGAACAAGATCCTGAAATTGTATTTCAGTATCCGAGCTGGCTTGGGTGTTTCGCTCCGGTTCCAGATCCTGGATAACGATCTCAGCATCCAAACTGGACGGGATGTTTATTTCTGGTCGCGGATCCTGAAATTCAAGTCCATTACCCGAGCAGGCTCGAATGCTTTGCTCGGGTTGTGGATCATTCTCGAATGGCGCCAGCCGTTCGATATGATCACGAGTGCTGGCATTTGCCACGTGCCCTAGATGCGAATCTAATGGCAACGCTGCTCGTCGGCAAGCTGCCCTAGAAATTAAAAATAATCAGAAAAAAGAAATAAATTACTCTATGTATTAGTCTATGTATAGATATTTCCACATCAAGTAGTCTACATCCGGCCTTCTCTTTCACCGCGTATTTCGGATTCACTCTTTTCTTATGTGAAGTAGGTATATGCAAACAAAGCGCGCGGTCGGCTCTAAAAAGTAATATCGAGAGACATAGGCGTGAAACCATTGTACCATTTGATATGGAATGACCCAAAGGCGAAATTGAAAGCGAAGACGAGCTCTGTAATTCACTATCCCGTGATGCTGCAAACCATGTTTTCTATTGTTGGTGTAAAGATTGAGTTTTCTTCATATTGTTTGATATGTTACTGGTTCATTACGAGCTTTCAATACAACAAAGCTTGTATTCGTGTTACTGATATATCCCGCGTGATTATTTCGCGGACGATCCTCAAGACTTTGAACTTGAAAATTATAGAATAGGAAATGTTCATAAAGTTGCATCATCGATTGTTTCGATAATATAAGACGACTGAACCGTGTGAATGAATGAAGGGAAAATGGACCGAAGTTGAAGTTCGTAACGTTAGTGTAACCCGACCGCCGGAGTATTGAGGCTTGGCGAGCAGCGGTTCTCTGAACCCAACTCCAGCTCCATAGAATCGAAGCGTACACGAGGACAAGAAATCGAACGCAAATGAATTACTGGTCGGAATTCACTTAGAATTTTCCACAAATAATTGTTTTGCCTGGTCTGCAAAAATGCCTCTTTTCAGACCGAGTGAGCGGGCGGAAAACAGCTCTTTTCGCCCTAGGGCGGAAAATTGTCCGTTTCGCCCGCTGCAAGCTGCCCTCGGGCGCAAAGAGCTGATTTCCGCCTGCTCACTCGGTCTGAAAAGAGGCATTTTTGTGTATCAAGGGCAACAAATTAGTTACTTTAAGCGCCCTAGGCAGGAAAATTTTTTCGCTCGCTTCAAGTGGCGGAAAGACGTTTCCTGCCCTACGGCGCAAAATCCTGTTTTCCGCCCGCTCACTCGGTCTGAAAAGAGGCATTTCTGCAGACCAGGTGATGAGAAAAACATCGTGTGCATCACGGGCGCAATGCTATTTTGGGGAGTGTGCTCGCAGCAACTCGCCTTCGGCTCGTGCCGCCAAAGGCACACTCGGAAAAATAGTACTTTCCGCCCTTGATACACAAATAACTATTTGCGCCCTTGATACACAAATAATAACTATTTTCCAACTCTCAATTGTAATTAGAATTTTGTTTTTCAGATTTTTCAATATAAATTTGAGCACGTGCAGCATTTGTCAAGTTTTTTTACGACACCTCGATGGCCACGGCCGAAAAATGTGAAAAAATTCTGAAAAAGTCTGTGTCAAAAATGAAAATTTTCAACCCATATTGAATGATGCGCAAGCTTTTTCTTCAACCTGTTCTTTTGAGCTTTTTTGATGAACAAAAAAATGTCAAACACGAAAGTGGAGGAAGCGGAGTTCAATAAACCGAGAATTTATCGCATTATAATCGAAGCTTTGCTAGGGTTGAAAATAAAAGGAATGAAATATAGTAAATGAAATAAATACTAATAACATTTCATAAAATCAAAGAAACTAAAAATTAGGTTGAAGGAACGCGCATTATGCGATATGGGTAAAAAAAATTCACAGACTATGTAAGAATTTTTCAGATTTTTCGGTCATCGCTAACGAGGTGTTGAATACAAAGAACTGGCACAATTTATTTGCTATTCATATTAGAAAGAATAATATAAAAAATCACGGTCCAGATCTGAGAGGTAAAGGGTCACCGACAGGTCGATCTGGCGTGGTATGCCCCCCCATGCATGCTTCCATAGTAGGTTTTTTCCCATGTAAGTAAGTTCGACCAGCGCGAGCGCGTCGAGTCCAGAGGAGAAACTCTGCGATGGGGTATCAATCAACGACTCGTAACCAAATAATTGGCGTGATTGGAGTGAAGTATTCCAGACTTCGGATTTATAAATTCCAGCTGACAATATTTTATTAGCGTTCAGTCCTTGCAGTTCCCCGAAATTGTTACATCAGCTTCAAAAGCCTCTTCGAGATAAATAGCGACAGACGTAAAAAACTTCATAAATCATGGACAACCCCGGTAACCATAATTCTAAAAGCTGAGAATAAACCTTCTGAATCCCTTCTGAAACCTCGAGAAGGCAGTTGTGAATAAAGCACGGCTTCCAAACAATGGCAGTTATGCAACACGAGATAGTGAAATTAGCACAAAGTCGCTATTACGGGATTAGGTATGCTGTTGTTTTTTGGGATGACAATCGAGAAATATTCAACAAATCGAAAATGTGTACTCACTGTCGTTTGCCCTGTCGTTTCTTCGACACCCGAGGTGCGAACAAACGACGTTTTTTTGTTGCAGCTGTGCACCCTCGACTCATTTTTATAGCACACGCACGTAAATAATTGTTTTGACACGTATATGTAAAAGCTCACTGAACTTATAAACGTTAGACAAAAGTATAAAACCCACGTAGTAACGTTTATAGTCGTGATTTACCGTAGTACACGTATCAATCGCACTCAACATGGACTCGCGGCGCGAACTTGTTGGGTAGCTAGAAGTTGCGCGCGCACAAAAGCCGGCTAGCGGGCTACTCGATCGCGACGCCGCGCGGAGGTATCGTTGAGCGTGGGGCTTGAGAGACCTAGGCCCAGGGCCGACCCAAGCGCGACGCGGCCCGAATTCCGCGCGAGGCTCGATGTTTATATATTTACAGTTAGTTACGATTTTATATTCAATTCGATGCAAAGGTTTTTCAGTACCTGTAACGCGCTCATAATTTCTCTCGTCATTATTCAGCTACGTGACGTTGGAGCGTCGAGTAGAAAAAAAAAAATAAACGAATGAAAATGAATGAATAAAATTTCAATCGTATCACGAAAGACAGAGGTCGAGTGTTTGAACCGGCCAGTGTCAAAAAATTTTTTTTTCCAGCTTCGATTGGCGTAATAATCGTTGTTATTATCATTACATTATTATCATTATTGTTATTATTATAATTAGTATTATGATGTAGATATGTATCGTGATAAGTAATTGTAATGATCGTCGCAGTCATCGTGTAGTTCGTAAGTTACGGGAAACGATGCTCGACACTGGCCGAGAGTTCAGTGGCGTAGCGTCGAGTCAAGTCGAGTGCTCAGCTGAACTTGGCTTGTGCGGATTGGGACGGTACGAGGAGGTGAAGAGCCGCGAGTGTTGTGTTATTGCCGGCTTTCGCAGGACATCCGATAGACGTGTCGCGAAAGTGAGATTCGATTCTCGTAGAACCCTTTCTGCTCGGGAGACGCTGTAATTTACAACGGGGACGACGTAGTGCAGAAGACGCGGCTACAGCTGTGCCCGGTCGAGGATGGACTACGGAGGAAAACTTCGTCAACACTCGAGGTAAGATATTACTTCCACGTTATATCTGCTGACGAAGTTACGATAGGGAAAGTATCCAGATGTAAAATTGCAGTGATGGAAAATCTCTTTCCCTCATGTACCCGTCCCAGGCGCAGAGTGACGAAGTCTGGCGACGTCAGGATCAGACGAGAGAGCATATCGTAGGATTTTGGCGCTGGATATACTGCGAGTTATTCCCGACCGGGCTGGATCTCCGAAGCGCGTTGAATGAACCCACCCGTCGACGACAACGAGCTCGCTTGGTCCCGTCTCAGATGGTTGGTATTTTCTTATCAATCGAAACTGTAAGTCTATTATTTCGACAGATGTCATGCGAGATGCGGAGAAAGGAGCGAAGGCTGAAACACCGATGAGACCTCGTTGGAAAGTTGGCGCAGAGGCAGCTAAACGATGAGCGTAGGGAATCCGGACTGAATTACAAACAGCCATCCTATTACTACTCCCGTAGCCTGTGTCGAACACAACTAACGTGTTTCGGTATACACCGAGTTTGCGGTATGTTAACTTTTTTTTGTTTCCCTGATGTACGAGTCGAATCAACGAAGAATCGAAGCTGATGTGATCTTTGTCCGATGCAGGTAGTGGTTCCAGACCCGGACCGAGCACGTCGATAGACCGCCGAAGACTTTCCGGAAGAGTATATCGGTAGCACCTGGTGAAACTGGCCACGGCTGAAGTTCAGACGGACTTTTGGGATCATCCCACGAATGTCGTTGACGGATGAATTTATACTGGAAAATTCTCTGAATAACCGCCGCTGAGTCGGCGACGCAGGTCTGTGTTCCGGAGCAGAAGTAATCCTAGAGAACTCTGCGGATGGGTATCGTACGTTATCGGCCATCGTGTTTGCTGTTTGTTATTTTAGTTTTTTTCTTTTCTTTCTGTTCTCATTAGCTTCACTAGTACGCTCGAATACAGAGGAAAAACTGGTCTTGAATGTAAAATGAAATTATTGATCCTACAGTAGTGTTATCTCTGTGTATATCTCGAGCCAGAATTTGTTGAAAACATTCGCACAGATTCTATTTTAAAACGTGTGATGTGAGATATGGACTCTGGATGGTTTGTCAGTAGGCAGTATGAAAGTACTCAGATTATCAAGATCAAGATTAATCAATCGTGACACAGAATTCGATCAATATTTTGATTTATCTAAGAAAAGGTAGTTAGTCAATTGAAGGATGATCCAAAATAAATGACCTTGTTTGTTTGAATAGTACGTCTGAACGGATGATTATGAAATTTTCTGAGAGAACGTGGAATTCAAGACAAATCTTTCTTCTTTCAGACTCCAGTGGATGCGCAGCGGAGACATACTACGAGACGATCGACCACAGAGACTTTGCCGAATTGAGGGAGATTGATGGTGAAGACACAGCGGGGCAATGATCGACAAACTTGCATTATCTTCTCTCAATCAGGGACCAGGGTCTTTTGTGGACCGTCGGTTCTCACCAATGATCGACGAACGTCAACCGCTGGCTCCGTAGAATTGTCAGCTGGCATGTTCGTATAGGATCTGGTAATCGTGGCAAGGCTGGGACCGGGCCTTGATTTTGATCAGTGTTGGGCAGCATCCAATTACATTGTGTAATTAATTACATTTCAATTACCAATTACAGTAGTAATTTGTAATCGAAAAAAATTCAATTACCAATTACAGTAGTAATTTGTAATCGACAAAAAATTCAATTACCAATTACATTTTTAATTTGTAATTGAAAAAAATTCAATTACCAATTACATTTTTAATTTGTAATTGAAAAAAATTCAATTACCAATTACATTTTTAATTTGTAATTGAAAAAATTCAATTATCAATTACTTTTGGAATTTGTAATTGAAAAAAATTCAATTACCAATTACATTTTTAATTTGTAATTGAAAAAAATTCAATTATCAATTACTTTTGGAATTTGTAATTGAAAGAAATTCAATAATCAATTACAATTGTAATTCGTAATTGGTAGAAATTCAATTGCCAATTACATTTTTCATTTGTAATTGGAAAAAATTCAATTATCAATTACTTTTGTAATTTGTAATTGGAAGAAATTCAATTACCAATTACAATTGTAATTTGTAATTGAAAAATATTCAATTATCAATTACTTTTGTAATTTGTAATTGGAAGAAATTCAATTACCAATTACAATTGTAATTTGTAATTGAAAAAAATTCAATTACCAATTGTAATTTGTAAATGAAAAAAATTCAATTACCAATTACAATTGTAATTTGTAATTGAAAAAAATTCAATTATCAATTACTTTAGCTACTTGAAATTTTTATAGAAACTGCTCTGGAAATTACGTAGAAACCTGCAATTCGAGAAATGTTATTGTATTACGTAAATATTGTTGATCATGCCGAAAGTTTGCTGCTGGGATGTTAATTTTTTATCGAAAAACCGTGCCCACGGGCAGGTTTATGCAAAGTGTCCAGCTACCTTCACCAACAAAGGCAGAGAGGGGTCCGTGTACCTGCGAAGAGACTAGGGAGAGGGAAATAAATGGTGAAGCCTGCTGGTCATTTTCGCCATACATTCCAGTAGGGTATACAGTTGACGAGGAGAGGTGCAATACTTAGTTCAGGTTTATTTTTCTTTCCCATATCGATCTGACCACGATAAATTATAACATCTTTGAATATCCTGTGACTCATGATCATGAAGTATGTTCAAACCACGTCTCATGTGTTTTCCATGGTTTATAAAATCAAATTATTTGTCTAGTGTGAGTAATCGTAAGTGAATTTATGTAATTTAATTTTTTTACATCCTGCAGTTCAAAATAAACAAATGATGTAATAAAGACAACTCGAGTGATATTCATTCACCTTTCATTCGATGTATACGTTACAATATTTCATTGGCGTAGCCAGGAGGGGGCAGGGGTGGGTACGGCCCCCCAGAAAATCTGGTGGCCCCCCCCCCCAGAACAAAATGCTGGCTACCCAATGCAATTTTTCTTACCCTGCTCGTGGTGAAATTGTTTTTATTTTTCCAGCTATGAATCAATTGTAAATGCAATTGAATTTCGGAGTCCAAACAATTCGCGAGAATAATCTTTGGTGCACGAAGGAGGGCAAAAATAGAACAGGGATCGATCCGGATAATCAATTATCATTTGTTCGATTATTTTTTATCACTTTGAGTACTTACCGCGTTATCGAAACAATAGTTGCATTATTTATTATAAACACTGTATGGCTCTCTCTCTCTCTCTCGGAACGCCAGCCGTATACCTAGCCTAGCACAATTCGAAATAATAATAGTTGTAACAATGAAATGTTATTATTATTATCATTATAATTATGATGATAATTTCCGAAATGATAATAATAATAATAATAATACAATTATTATCATGATAATAATAATGATCTTTTTTTCTTTCTCTACAAACACTCTAACATCCTGCAAAACGCACAGCACAATCAAAATTCCGGATCTTTTTAGAAATTTTCAAGTATCATCGTAAAAAAAATTAGACAAAGCAGAGGTGTAAAGTCGTATATACGCCATTTATTATTATTGTTATTATTATTTTTTTTTTATCTTGAACATGTTGTGAAAATCGGAATTTTATTAGTTTCTGAAATAATAATATATAATATTTATTCAGGTGCATTTATACATGGGTTCTTACAACAAGTATACAAAAGACTTGCCGTAATGGCCTACCCGTCGAGATGTGACAACATCTGTGTACGGGCCCGAAAAGAATAATAATAATAATAATAATAATAATAATAATAATAATAATGAATGGCGTATATACGAATTTACACCTTTGCTTTGTCTAATTTTTTTATGATGACACTTGAAAATTTTCTCAAAAGATGCGGAATTTTTATTATTCTGTGCGTTTCACAAGATTTTTAGAGTTTTTGTAGAAAAAGAAAAATTTTTTTTCATTTTCATTTACAAATTTCACCACTTGCGAGTAAATTTTTTTCAATGATAACAATAATTATTATCATAATAGTAATTGTTATTATTATTATTTCGGAAATTATAATTATGATAGTAATAATAATAATAATAATAAAAGTAATAATGATAATAATGCATTGTTATAACTATCATTATTCCGAATTATTTCCGTTTGAATTCCCGCTCAGCTGTCATAGCGCTGAACAAGGAACGGCGGTTCGTGAAACGCAGGACCGCGAGACGAAGGTTGGCAACAACTGTAAGCTTGGTTCCCGGTGCGCCCGCGCGTCGAAAAAGGAGCGCTGACGGGCCCGACATGCAACGCGAAACGATCCAACATGGATGCTTTATACCGAGAATTTCAGTCTTTTTCTGGAAACAATTCTGAGGCTTCATCGTTGAGTGAAATGAACAAGTTTTGCGATATATGTGAGTGGAATTATATTCCTGAGGGCGCTTGATAGTTCGTTTCCACCCTTGTGATGCGTAGTCCGTGATATCAGTGAAAACAAGTGACGGTCCCACGCTTCGCGACACAAAAACCCTTATTTTACTCGATTTTGGTGAGATACACGTTCATGCCAGCTACCAATTTAATACAAATCGTCTAGGGAACCCATTAAACACCCCCCCGTTCATATCAGGCTTCATCATTTTTTAAATACGGAAACGGCTGACTGGAGCATGCTCTTAAAAATCGCGAACTCATTATTCGGTGTGAAAAACAAAATAACAATAAAGAAAAACAAATCAGACAGACGAGGCAAAGTCCAAATGGGGTTGATTTTTCATCTCAGTTTTTCAGTACGTCGGAAACTGTGAGTCAGACGATTTATCGTGCCTTCGAACGTTTTGATCGTTCGCTTGAGCTCGATAAAGGTCGACGGGAACAATTTCCTTGATATATGTTTAATAAGACCCGAAAAAGTCCATCCATTTTCTCACACGTTATCATCGGAGTGAATTCAAAACCGTGAATATTATAACAAGTATCAATCATTCCCATTCATCATCATTTGCATATTTTCAGCTACGATTCTCTTACGTGACCTAAGAAATACCAAGAACGTCCAACGTAATTTGTTCAATACGTTTTTCCAACACTGTAAAAAGTTACAGACTCTTCTCGAAACTGTGACAAAAGAATCCTTCCGCGAGAAAAGTTGTGTTGATCTATCACTTCAATCGGGGTGAAAGATTGTGTAGAGCCCTGTATCGCATATTCCTCGAAAACCTTCACAAGGTTCAGCCAGCAAAAAGTTTTCCAAGAACAATTTCATTGACGTTCAATTCAGTGGTTGTATTTTTTCCTCATTCCTCTTTCCGCAAAAACTCAAAGTTTGCGTGGTTGTGTGCACCTAATTGTATTTCTCCGAATTTGGGTTGACCACCTGCACCGGTTGACAAAGGACGAAAAAGGCATCAAACAGCTTGTGTCGAGGTTTCTGCGATTATACAGATTTTCATCTGAAATGAAATAACTGGGCAGGGGTTTTCTACGACGCAGAAGTGAGATGGAAGATGAACTCTGTGAGTTGAGAGAGTGACATGATAACACTCATTACGCGGTTGCTCTGTGGCTTTGTAATCACCAGTCATCAGTCCACGGGTTCCCTGACGACAGGAATCCCGCCTACACGCTTGTCATTCGACACACTCATGAAATCTCCAACGATCGTGATTCTCTTGGACTAAAACTTCCCTTTAGTAGGATATTATGACTGCATCAACCCACATTGTAATAGTTTCTAAAATGATTAAAGTTTTGAGACGGGGTCAGCCTGGATCTTCCAGCTTCTATACCGTCATTCACGTACTTGGACTAAATTCACAATTAGTACACATTAGTATATTCTTACCTCCAGACGGTGAGGTCTGATCAGGACCATGCTGGTGGCGGACGCACTCGACGAAGTACATATCACCCAAATGGGGGCCTCGTAAAAGGCTGTGCTAGGATGTCCCCACATGAGGAAGCCATACATGTCACCTGAACCCAAACCTCCGGGTTCTCCCGGTTGTCTTCACTCAGAGACGCCCTATAATCTATCCTTATCAGGGCCTGCTAATATGAGGGCAGCCCTAATAAATTGCTGCTCAATGAACTGAGAATTTGGATAATAGAAACTGTCAAATAATCGATTAATGGATCAGCTTCATCCTCTAATGAAACTGAAAAAGGAAGTGTCACCCCAGCGCAGGGCACGTTTATCCGATGTCCTATTTTGGGAAGACTGAATGGAGTGTTGAACCGGTTGAATCTTAATAAACTTGACAGCAATGAACCTTTGAATAAATCTTATTTTTCTTCAGGAAATCTGCATAGCGTTTGAGGAAGTAGAGTCGAAAAGTATTTCACAATCGGTACCCCTGCGGAGCTTAATTTCGTCCTGTATGAGACAATTATATAGAATGGTAAATGATGGAAGTAGAATTTTTCATTTGTACTGTGTACTGTATCGATTTTCACCCACTTCGCGCGTCCGAGATGCGGAGAAAGGGGCATATGCATGGCATTTCTTTTATATCCCTGAATCGCGCATATTGTATACTCAGTGTCGATGTATACTCAACGTTCGGTTCTCCGCGGTGCTTGAAATGATTTCCTCATAAGGTAATAAAGGGGTGACGTAACGTTTGCAGTTTCAAGCAACCGAATTGAGTGTAGGTGGTCGTAACGCTGATGATATACTTTGGTCCCCTGGTTAGTAGGGTCTTAAAGTCAGATATAAAAATCGGGACTTTTACAGGTTGAAGATCTAAAAGTTCCATTCGCGAAGCTGTAATTGAGGCTGTCTGCTCATTCCAACGCGATAAGCATTTAACGGTTTCAAGTCTCCCTCCAATTACCGGATAATTAGCTAGAATTTAATCGAAATTTCATACGCTCTACACTGTAGCACCGGCTCGTGTTTTAGAGAACAACGTCCTGATTTTACTGATGTTGGAGACCGCCGAGCTAATTTTAATCAAGCGTAAAAACTTTTTTCTTCGCTCGCGAAGGTTAAACATGTTTTTCGCCCCTAATATATTTTTTTTTTCATCCCTTATGCACTTATTCACTTTACAGCTTATTACGAAAAAATTGCAAATCACGTAACGCGACGGAACGCCCGCCACTCAAACCAGCTCATTAAACTGGAATGAAAAAAACTCCCGGCACTTAACGAGCGCTCATAAAAATTTTCGAATTTCATCACACCTAAGTACGCATATTGCGAACGTAGCTGCGTCTATATAACTCTTCAAGTAATTACGTTATCAAGTTATTTTTACATTTTCTTTTTCACGAACCCAAACAGCCGAGTTTAAACATCTATCACGAAAAAACAAATGTATTGTCAAACCTATGCGATCATGTATTCATGAACAAAAGGCGCATGTGCTCCACAGGCCAAAATACCTTTTTGATTGATGTGCTTAACAAATTACCACGTGTAACATTTTCGTATCAAATATCTACTACGTCAGCATGTATGTACAATCCATCTTAAATCCCCATGTATTACCGAACGTACAAATTCTTACTCTGGCATGGCACTAAGCCGCTGATGCTACGCATAATCACTCGTCGAAATTCCACACCCAATCCCAAGCGCTAATTACTAGAACGTCAATCTCGTGGCACACCGTGATAGTTGTTTCTGGCACGTAGATTTTCATCTCCTGATACCGTCTGTGAAAATTCAACATGTGTGGCTCTATAGCAGGATTGAAATACAGTTTTTATTATACAGGGTGAGATGTTTCAGGGTCTGAACGAGGGAGGGGCTCATCACTGCTGATGCTCCATCCCTTGGCGTATCACAAACTGTTATCAAAATCCAAGTTCAAATCAAGCCGTCGATACTCGGTCTGGTCTTGGTCTGGTGTAAGCTTAGATTTTGGTAACAGTCTGTGATACGCCAAAGGGAGGAGCATCAGCAGTGATAAGCCCCTCCCTCGTTCAGACCCGCAGATAACTCACCCTGTATATCTCCCTATTCTGCTATTCTGTTCTTCCAATTTATGATCATTATTGTTTTATCATCACTTTATTATTATTATTATTATTTTATTGTCTCGACTACCTATCATTTCAGCATCATAACTATTACAATACTATGTTTTCCGCGGGAGCAGAGCCAGAACGCTGCGCCTGACGCTTTGCTGTTCAAATACGAATTTTAACGGTGAATTGTGACGCTCCGGGTGCAGCCGTGTACTATCGTTTATCCCATCGAAATCAAGTCAGTGATTTAAAGCCGATACGTGAAAAAGGGGCTGGGTAGGTAGTTTTGCAAAAGATCACTTATCCTGGAATAATTGATACCGCCTCTCGTCGCGCTCTCTCTCTCTCTCTCTCACTTTCCACAATAAATCTCACGTGTGTATTTTACAGCGAAAATTAAATTGCGTTGATTCTTTGTTATGATTGATATTCTGCTAGATAAGCGTTACGATTTTTTCACAATAATTTTCGTTTCAACGTTTGAATATTGAATGATCTCCGATCGGATGTCTGTGAAGGTAGTTACTCAATGAGTTCTTGTTAATGATTTTATAAGCGCTTTACTGCGGCATAACCAACTGAAGCATAAAGCAAGCTTTCGAGCTTAGAGGATCGTTGGCGGAAATTGCTTATTCCACAGCGCAATCTTCATGCTAATTTATTAGCCCTCGAGCTCGAATTTTATCTCCGTTTCTAGCCGTTCTCGTTGATGCTATTATATTCACAGAGTTATACGCGTTAGTTAATGTGGGACTATCGCAGGTTTACTTTATCATTAACCGTTTAATCGGTCTGCATGAGTCTGAAAAATAAGCTTTAAAGTATTGTGGGGGTGGACGGTTGCTCGTTAAAAGTAATAAGCCCAATTATAATATCATTTTATCGTCATATTTCTCATTGAAAACCGCTTCACTGAGATTCAAATTTTAATTGAGATGAAAATCTTTCAGAAATTCTTCAATACCGTCCATCAGCATAACAAGAACGGAAAACCGGCTACAATAGGAGTAATTGAAATAGATTGAAAAGATTGAGGCAGGAAAACTGAATGGATCAAAAACAGAAAGCAAAGGAATCTCATTGGTCATCATCTTCTCTCAAGACCTAGTGCTACGAGAGATTCATCTTTCACGATTCCCGCGAGATCTCACAAGTGATTGGGATTTCGTACAGCAGTCACTTTTGAATGCTGTGTCAAGATTCGAAAAAATCGTCGTTAAGGGCAAGATGAAAAAACATATTAAAACCTCGCCGAATTTCTGGATTCAAAACGAAGCAAGATATAAAATATTGGACACGATCGATTCTTTGCGATGGTTAACTGAGTGTGCACTCAAAAATTCAGCCAAAAACTTTCGGAATTGTGAGGAGTTATTCGGTACAGTGTAAAAAAAAATGGCTGGGCAAAAATCGACAACCATTTGTAACAAATACTTCGTGTAGTTGCTTCGATCGATTGACCCCCTCTCGATGTATACATAAATATTGTATTGTGGATACTATCAAGGATATCGGATTTTCAGATATTTCGGCCGATATATAATATACGTGTACGCCTCTCCCATTTCACAAAGAGCTGGTCTTTCCTCAAAGTGACTGAATGCAATGCGTTGAATAAATCCCGGATAAAGTGATAACTAAAAAGATATTTTCTTGAATTCAGATACTGAACGCATGTCGGCTATAGAAATAGAAGATCAAAGCGAGGTCAAACGTTGAGCTCTGAACCGGATTGTGTATACAGGTATAAGTGTATTGTGTATACAGATATAAGTGTATGCTTAAAATTTCTATGTAACATCAGTTGTATCAGTTACTAGTTGAGTTGAGAGAACAGATAGAGAGATGGAACAGAGAACACCGTTACGTGAGTGGAAGTTGCATTACAGATTTTATGAACCAGCTGCCATGTCTAGGTAATATATAATACGCCATTTCTCCAATATGAGAGGAAAGCGATGGCTTTGGAGAACCCTGGAATGCGGTGCATTCGGCGCTTTCAGCGTGGTTGGACGAGATACCGGAAACTATTTCATTGCTAATGGGAGAGTTATGGTTTTACGAAGCACAAATTTCATAATGCACTCCATCGTCGGCTATAGTATTTTGAACGATGTCATGTTCATGTACCCTATCAGTTGAACCATTCAATGTTCAGTGGTCACTATTCCTGCTACTAACTTCTGCAGTATCGCCCTCAGTCCTGAACGCAGAAGTCTCAGTTCAAAGCCACGTCAGGTACTTCTATGGTATCATTTGCGCATCAGATTTGTTCAAAGTGCATTTGAAAAGGGTGAAAACTGTGGTAAAATATGGAATAAGGAATATGGTTGTTCTAACACAGCAATTAGGGTCATGCTAATAGACGTTTAACGAGTCTGCCGCAAGAGTTCTAACCGGAAGTTGGATACAAACGGTGACATTCAAAAAGGCATTAGTACCATCGAAAAAACTTCAAGACATTCACAAATTCCTCGAAGTGTATACACAAAAATTATTATCATTCGTCAATCCCTTAGTTGGTATATCATTTCTCAAAATCACATACTTCTGCGTCTTATGTAAATGAAACTATGAGAGGCCCAATGTGCACGACCCCTTCGCTTCACCGACTGAATCCCTAGAATCAGGAATAATCGAATTCACTAAGTGTTGATAGATTTATGTAGGTTTTCATTTAACAAAAATAGGAAAGACAGTTTTAAAGTGAACCAAGCAGTAGTCTGTAACAAGTTCACAATCAATCCGTACGAGGGGTTAATCTTTTGCATTATAAGATCAGCGGCAAATGAAACTATTGGAACCTAGATACCAGGAAACCCGATCAATCAAGAGATGCCCAATGTGCACGACCCCTTCGGCTTCACCGACTGAATCCCTAGAATTAGGAATAATCGAATTCACTAAGTGTTGATAGATTTATGTAGGTTTTCCATTTCACGAAAATAGGGAAGACAGATTTAAAGTGCATCAAGCAGTAGTTTGTAACACGTTTACAATCAATCCTTGGAAATCTCCAAGCCCAACGAATTTATCAACGAACAGAAAGCATCTAGTTTCCTGTTGACTACATGCCTTCTAGCTCAGGTAACTCAGTAAGTTAATTTCAGCACAAAGGCCTCTGTGCTATTGAATTTCTTGTTGCCAGTTGCCTGCAATCAGATACTTCTAACTTTTCGTGTGAAAATAATCCATGGTAACGAATGTTTTATCTAGAATGTTAAAGCGATCATAAAATAGTTGTCAAGCACTTGTTCATCAAGTTATGTTTCCTGGTTATGGAGCCTTTCTTATCCGGGATAAACAGTAACTGTTTCAACATTAGTTCCAAACAGGCAGGCAGGTTTTGGTCAGCGTTTGGCCGGATCTAGGATAACGTCGTAGAGTAAAGCTAGATTCAATTACCGGATCACGAACCACTTGAGTCTCTAACCTTCGCTCTGAAGCACAATAGTCAGAGTTTGTTCAAAGCTTCAAAGTTTCCACACAGCTTCACGATTCTGGAATTTCACGTTATTCACGGTTGGATAGCTATTCGCAAGAACTAGGTGAAAATAACAAGTTGGACGTGTGAAAAGTAACGCAGTGAGAGGATACCAGAGGGCAGTGACAGATAGGAAAGAGGCAGCTTTCAAATGTTTTACTGTCTGCTGGAATATTTCTTCTTTGACATCGGACTATCGATCAGCTCACTATCCACCATCTACTTAGAATTTTTCTTCCTCGTTACGTGAAAACGAAGGGCGTCTTTCTGATTTACGTGTATCTTTCCGCTCCTTCCCTCACCACTCTGATGACAATCGTAAGAAAAAGTTTGAGATTGTCTCATGGAATCCATACGACGTAGGGTAGACTGGGTACGGTTGTAACATTTTTCGGTTTTGCCCTCACTGAGCTCAAACTACAGTGATCACATCAATGTTCCAAATACCATAGCAAAGAGCATTCAATTGCTGACAAAATGGCGCTAAGTAGGACTCTTTAGCATAAATAGAAAAAAAGTATGAGCCTGTCAAAAAAAAATCGGAAAAGTGTTACAACTGACCCCAACCCCAGGGTCAGTTGTAACACAATATTTTTTCACAAAATTAGATTATTTATCAGGATTTTGATGATTAATATCAGACATTCCCATAAGGAATACGTGTTTCGGGAACTAAAAAATATAAAAATAACTTTTCATCACCTCTTGATGGCCGAATATTTTCGTTTGGATAAAATCTTATAAATATAATGTTTTTTTTTATATTATTATTATTATTTCATAATATAAACTACGATAATGCCTGAATAAAAGAAGGAGAAGGAATGTTGTCAGCTGTAATCATCCGCCATCAAATGGTTCCAATGTCCCCGGACCAAGTGTTACAACTGACTCCAGACGAGTTTTTTTACTTCAAGTCAAAATTTCATTTTTACGGCACAGGCATTGAAAAGCCACTCTTCGACGCTTGTTTTCGACCCGTGAAGTGGCGCTTTATACGTCTGACTTCAGAGCTAACACAAAAAGTCTCCTCCTCGACATGGAAAGTCTTTATAACGTAGTTCACCTCGAAACCATGAAAAGACTTTTCAAGTCGAGGTCGGACTGCGCTTGCGCAGAACTGCCTTTTGAGCCGACTGGGCACGCGGCAGAACCGTAGTCATAGTAGATGCAGAGTTCGGATCTCAACTGGCGTCGAAGTGACTTTCAATGCCTGTGCCGTAAAAAATATCGTATGGGGCGCGCCCGTAAAGTAACTCTCCGTTGGCTTTACCTTAGGCTCGCCTTCGGCTCGCCAGGTAAAACCAACGGCTCGTACGAAAAACATAACCTCGCCGAACAGTTACTTTACGGGCATGCCACATAATATACTATTATTCTGTCGAATCTATCAACTCAATATACTGTGAATACTGACACAGAATTGGCCAAGAAAACATACGAACAAAAGAAAAATTGAAGATTTATCATAGAAGTCTAATTATCGATGTTTAACTAAGATTGCAAGAACTTACTTTAGGCCCGAAAATAACAATGGGCCCCGCTGCTCACTTCCGCTTTGCACGGAGGACCGCCACCTACTAATGTGCAAGTTCGGACTACTTGCACGGATTATCAGGCGGCGGTATATAAATGTCCTACCCTTAGTTTTAGAGATATTAACAATGTTACAATCGTACCCTGTTACAACCGTACCCAGTCTACCCTAAGGCTAATCCCCCAAAAAAGCACCTCTGGTGCAAAAACCGTCGCCAAGTACATGAATGTGGTCTCAAAAATAAAATCTACCAACAAAAAGTCTTTCTTCAAAAATACCCACCAACAAAAATTCGTCTTTCACAAAAAGTCTTTCCTCCAAAATACCTTCCAACAGAATCCGTCTTTCAAAACATTCTTTCTATAAAAGATTTGAAATCAGATACAACTACCAAGTACAAGAAATAAAAATGAAATTCCACCAACTGGCGTTGCGCTCGCTCACTCGATTGGTTTTGCGAATAATTTGTGATGTCAACAAAATTTGGGGGAAAATTTTGAAAAAAAAAATTTAGGGAGTGGTACTTGGCGGGCCATCATAGCAATGTATAAGAATGTCAGGTAAACATGACCTAATACTTGTTCACTTACCCACACCTGGCCCGCCAAGTACCACTCCCTAAATTTTTTTTTTCAAAATTTTCCCAAATTTTTTTGACATCACAAATTATTCGAAAAACCAATCGAGTGAGCGAACGCAACGCCAGTTGGTGGAATTTCATTTTTATTTCTTGTACTTGGTAGTTGTATCTGATTTCAAATCTTTTATAGAAAGAATGTTTTGAAAGACGGATTCTGTTGGAAAGTATTTTGGAGGAAAGACTTTTTGTGAAAGACGAATTTTTGTTGGTGGGTATTTTTGAAGAAAGACTTTTTGTTGGTAGATTTTTTTTGAGACCACATTCATGTACTTGGCGACGGTTTTTGCACCAGAGGTGCTTTTTTGGGGGATATCACTACTTTTTGTAAAATTTCGTTGAACCACCTAATTTTGCTCGTTCGCTACGCTCACTTGGTTTGATTTTCGTAGTTTCATGCCCATTACATCCGCTCGCTTGTTTATTTACAAAATATATTTCGCATAACGAATCGCTGTTATCAACGGAGCACGAGTCAGTGTTATGATGTTTTAGCAATGCCGTGAACATGAAACTAATATAAATATTACGCAATGTTATAACATTGTTAACGTTAACTTTTATTCATATCATAATCTAAATCCAAATTCATCCTCTTCTTAACGTTCTCACATAGAAACAGGGGGTAAGGAATTTATAATGAGTGAGAACGAAGATACTCACTCTAGACTAGTTTCCAGATCCGATTTTTTTTTCATCAAATAATCAATACATTAATAATAAAATAAATAAACTTGTCAGTAGACCAGCAGCAACCAGTTAAAATCAACGACAATTGTCTATTCCTTACACTACCTTTCATTGTTGAAAAGTAACGAGAAACTGAGGCGTTGCAATGCGAACCGGTTCAACCGATGCAGGACTTGCACCTCTGTGCTTGAGCAAGCAATGACGTTCTGTTTTCGTGCTTCCCAAGTAATCCCTCGGCCCAATGACGAATTGGGTGTACAAGACTCTGTCATCCACATTGGCTGCCTCCCTAATCATAGTCGGCCAACGCAGTCAATTGGTCCTTTTCTTTTCAGTAGATCAGACCATGGTCGATAGGCCCTCATAGGTATCGCAGTACTCGTTTCGCCGCACTACAATGCACCTTCTCAGAATTCAAATAAAACTGGCTGATGGTGTAAATATTGTCCTTGCGAGTAGAGACAGCAAGGTACATAAATGAGCCTATCAATGGTTGGTAGGGTATTTATGTGATTTTCTGTGCTTTTGTCTTCCTTCGGTATAGCGTTCCATGTCCGCTCAGCCCGTGCCCCTGTTGACGGGCGTTGCCATCTGTTCGACTCGTTCGTGATGGGTATATTTATTCTGAGGAATTATTACTAATTTAGTCGGCGGGGCTTAAAAGAATTTAGATTCAAGACACTAACAGAGAGCACCTACATCCTCCATCTGGGATTTACTTGATAAGTCTACTTTCAGTATTATTATCAGTCTTTGGTGTACGTCGTACCTGTTGGCTGCGAGTTGCGACGATGAGCTAATTACTTGAATTGAATTGATTAAATTTCACGTATTTCTAATAAGTTCGTTGCACATCGTGAACCATTGTTAATTATGTAAACGATCAATATGGTAAGGCTTTGCCATCGGTCAAACAAGTTAAGCAACCTAACCTAAAAACTTGATTTTCCGAATAAACTGACTCTCAATTCCCATAAGATGAAGCCGAATATGTAAATTCAGTTAAAAATTCCATCTTCATTTCACTTTTTTGGGTAATGTTTCTCATATATCGCATCATACCCACATGATAATATCACGTAGCGATAGCGAGCGGAATAAAATGTTTTCGTAGCGACGCGACGAGCTGTCATCTGTAGCAGCCAATCCTTGGGAGCCGAGATGCTCTTACGACAACCAATCACAACCGACTTGGCCGCCATAGACTACGTTGTATGTTCCCAGACGACCTAGACCGGCGGACTCTCTCAGTTTGGTTGCCCGCGTAACTTGCCTATAAATCGACCGACTCTCTACATCATTATATAGTCAGAATTTAGAAGTCTGAACACGGAGACGTTGATATTCTGAGGATAATTCTGAAAATTAAATCAATCGCATAATTCGTATCTCAGCTCTCCGTGCACCTACGACATTCAAATTGGGCTTAAATGAAAGATAAAAAATAATAAACTCTAAAATAAATCATTGAGTCCCTGACATGTAGCCGACCGAGAGATAATTAGAGTTAACGGACGCCGCATAGCCCCGTAGAGCTCCCGTTCGGGTAAATAGACTCGGCGAGTCTACGCGCAGCGTATTGAAAAACTTTTTTTTCATGTACTTGGCGCGAGACTCTACCGAGTCTCTTGATAGAAAAGAATTAGAATAGATTATCTCAGTGGCGTCATACACATTTTGAGAATGACATTAGGTCAGCAAAACTCCTTCTTCATGTACCCAGATGAACCAGTACTAATTACTAGGATTTCGGAGGTAGAGGTACAATCAAAGTTTCTGAAGCACCTTCACTCCGTGAGAACCATATTTTCCACGTGGCGTTGCGGTTTCTCCTCATGGGCATGTGCTCAAGTCCAGGTGTGCCACAAATACCAGAATCCTGGCGTGAGGTAATTTGTGCAGAATTTCTACCAGAACTGTCACGGAATGCAGCACTAAATATATTCCACTTATTGCGGGGCACAAGGTGTGCACATTCGGACTGCGGTTCGATTCCAACTGAGCTCGACTTTTGTAAAATCCACTTGCATCGTTATGTGTTGCTACTGAAGTTCATGTGCACTATTTTCTGAATAGAAAATGAAATAGGTAATGAGAACTATAATGATGATTTTTTTTTTCTCAATATGGTATTTGAAGTCCTATCAAATCGTAGAGTTTTGGATTCTGGTGTAGGCCATTTCTTCTAGGAATTGTCTCCTCGAAGAGCTATAGTATTTTGTTGACGACAATACATGTCAGAAGAATGATACCTCATTATTGCGGCTTAGCTATTTGCTGAGCGGATTCTTATCAAATTCGCAATATCTTGTTAATATAGTTTAGATAGTTCCGCAAAACGTTCCTTGTCGTAACTAGATTATCTGTGGTTCTGGATTTCAGGATACTATTATCGCCACGTCTGGGAAATTCTTGCGGGCCGATTACCGACTCGATGCTCCGACGGTTCTTATTATTGGAATTCTAACAAATGGTAAAAAAGTTATCCAACCTGGTATTCTCCACAGTGGAGTGAAATAAAATATCTCATATTCGCAGATGGAATTCCTCCGTACATATAACCTATTACGTAATTCCTACCGAAGGATTTGAAAATTAAATCATTTTCCAGGCGTTGAGGATGTCACAGCTCGAGCTTTCATCATCTGGAATGTTAGAAATGTATATTGTGGGTTACTCGCTCTTTGCTTATTAGCATATTTTGTATTTTTCGTTGCCTCCTCTTTTGCTTATCATACTCGGTCTCTCTCCCAGGTATATTCCAGTTTGTTTAAGCATTCAGTTCCTTTGCAACGTTCCGTTTCATTTTTATTTTCCTCGTTGTCTCGCAGCCATGCAGAACCCAGGAGGATCTTACGGATAAGAAAATAAAAATAAATAGGTGTTCCGCGTAACGATCAGCATGTAATATATAGGTATCTTCCTACCAGAGACAGAACTGCATGTTTACACCTGTGGAAACGCCTAGACTACATGTACACCCGACTGCATTGAGCTATCGAGTTGTTAGAAATTTAGGTCACTCGAGGACCATAGTATTCTATTTTTATGTCGAGTGCAACTCGTTCAACCAAACAGCACGATTCAATGGTGGTGCCCCGTATTCAGTGTGGATATTGATGACTCCGATATTTTTTTCACACGGTATTTCGCTTCATTTTTTCCTATTCAGTGGTATTCCATTGATGGGTGACCATATATCCGTCAAATTCAAGTGTGGTACGGACAGTCGTGGTTTGGAATTTCCAGTGGTTTCAATTCCCGAAAACGAGAACGGCATTATTTAGAGATTGGTTGATGTGGGAAAAAAATCAATTATTGCCCTGGGAAAAACATTAGGAGAACACTGAAATAAAATTGCAAACAGGGAATTATTCTCGAAGAAAATTATACGATTTCAAATCAAAATTCAACTCATTCACACGAAGCGAGGGCAGTTTACCTCTCCAAGAAAATCGAACCATGGAAAGTCCGTTACCTACGGAACCAGGAGCGAGAGCTTCTCGAGAATCTATCTTTGATGAGTATGAATTTCGAGTTTGTCGTCCTGCTGATCTCTGAACAACTTATAGTCAAAGTCGTGCCGGCGTTTCGAGCGAATCGCGAGTTTTCGCCTTCTATAGTTAGAAATAGAATGGAAAAATTTTATCACTCTGACAATAGAATGAAAAGAAATGTGGTCCCTCGGCTGTAGGTGCGTGACGGCAACTGCTGGTAAGTAACTGAACAACCCTGCGCTGCAGGGTGAGAAAAATAATGAAACAAAGAGATGGGGTCGATCCTAAGGTATAAACTGATACATTTAGTAGCACCCAAGAGTAACGCAGAACCTAGGGGAATCTCGAATGTTAAGAAATAATACAATTGATGAAGGACTGAGAAGGGGAAAAGACCGAGGCGTTAGTCTTACGATTAGAGTTGGAGACACCGTTCTCAACCACGGCGGAGCGCAGTTTGTATTCGTAATTTCACGGATCTTGCTCAGTTTTACGTTCCAGTTCCAAATCCCACTTCAGTTCCCCAGCTATAGAACAAAGAGAAATAGGAAGGACAGGCGGGAGGGTCGAAAGTTCAAGACCCGAACTCCAGTCGATCGCGGGTTTAAAGCAAATTAAAGCTGGTCTCCTACCGACCACGAATTTGTACGACACAAAATAAAGTGATTCAGATTAATTCATCAATATGATCCAATATATGTGATTACCTTATCTACAAAACTGGAAGGCAATTCATGAATTGAATACGAGAATATATAAATTCTGATCAGAACGAAAAACGATTTATCGTCCTCAAAACGCTACCGGCAACAAAAATCCGCGCTCACATCGAGGAGTCGACGACCGGGCGATTGATCGTACCACCTGATTTCAAGACTCCATTATGTGAACTGATCTTACAGCAAGGTCATATTGGTTTTATATTGGCTCAAGTACGTCGACTCGACTCAAACGATGAATTCCAAATGAATGCATATTTTTCGTAACAGCTGCGTCTGATGTTTGACTTTAGATAAGTGTGTGACTTGTCTGGAGGATCCTATTACAGAACAGTAAGAAAAACTTATTATGTCCCGTGCTCGAGAATAGTAACCGTCAATTCTCACCGAGACACTGGCACATGCGTACGTCATAAGACGTTTACTCCCCACCCTGAGGCTCTCTTCACGTATGCGTATTTTCAAACAACTCAGTAGTCACTTCTCAGTAGCGCTGTAAGTTATGATATTGCCTGACTTCAAGTTATAGTCAGCTGTCAGATATTTGTCTGCTTTTCAAATGGAACTTCTATGGAGAAGTTACAAAAGATGGTCTGTGTGTGACGTGAGGATAGGCGATACCCGCTTCGTGTGATTACAGCACTCGGCTTCGGCTCGTGTTGCAAACTTCACACTCTTCAGATACGGTCGCTCACCTTACATACTTTCCATTGAATCCTCTATCATTTCAAGGCGTTCCTGGATGGAATTTTCACCACTTTTTCTCATGTTCTACAAGAGTTTCTGAAACACTCGATCGAATCAAAGTTCCTTTCTTATCGAAGATTCCGTGTGAGATTCTCGATTTCAATATCTGGTCCAGTCGGTGGTGCGAAGCAGTGCAGAGCGCTTCCTGCATTTTCTCGAGTTCAAAGGGTGCAGGAAAAGGTCAAAAGATCTGAGGAGGCTATGGTCACAGTGATCGAAGCGAGTGGCGAAAGAAGCGATTGATCATTGAGGAATACTCTTTTTATTTTCGAATCTACTCGGAGGAATCGACTCTTATAAAAGTAGAAAGTAGCTATTGGGTACGAAGTGTTATATCTCACGAGATAGCTAACGGAATTGGTTTGATTTCCTCCTGACCAAGAATCTAGTGCGGGTTGCAGTGCGGTTCAAGCGTATTCAAGCTCTAGTTGGCTTGATTTATGCCGCTAGTTCCGTGTTACGCTTCTGTGTGGTCCAGTACTCCTCTGAGCAAAAAAGAAGCATTGTGTCTTTGGAGTCCCACATTCTTCCTGGCCGGATCCCAAGCCAAAGGCTTGGTCTACGATGCGGTTGGAGAAACGAAAATAAACCGATGACGTACAATTTGTTCGCACGGGACAAAACAGATAAATGAAAAAAAAAAAACAATACGGAAAGAATTTATTAGGGAATTGGTCTCAAAATGAGAAAGTCTGAATACACATTTTTTTTCTTTTTTTTTTTGTTGAACCGAAAATATATCTTTCACAATCGTGTCCCACTTCTATATATGGGCTATGTGCACGTGGGCGGAGTCGAAGGCTAGCTGACGACCAGTGCTCACCGTGGCAAAAGTAGGTACCATTGGGACTCCACGTCTTCCCGAGTCTCGCATTGCGTGCTAATTGAGTAAAAAACGGCACTCTAGGACTATGAACTTTTTCATTTCCGAACTGTGCTCTATGGAATTATCGATCAGTCACAGTCTCAGTGTTTGTTGAATTACTATGATGTTGAAATCAGATACGTGTAAACTATTTAGAATACAGATTCAGGTAGAGCCTTCATAACCTCGAATGTTTGACAGTTTGACGTTGTTTATTTCGTTATCTGGCCGTCATAGATATCCGAAAAAGACTTGCAGATACTCAATTATATTGCGAGATACAAAAGCAACTCGTAAATCTGTCTAAAACTAGGCATGAGAATTATCTTTGCTCCGCGCGGATCGTGCGACAGCCAAGTGTTTCAATATGGCCGCTGTCGGCTGTTGACAACAGGTTTTAATAATTATTTCTATGGAAATTGGAATGTCGTTGTTGCGGAGCAATAATTGTACAATGAGACTCCATTTTCTGTCCATCTGAAGATAATTTCAGGCTACTGGATGATCATCTAAATTTGTAGAAACAAAAAGATTTCTGTCCTTTCTCAACTTAGCCCCATGTGAAGTGGAGTCCCAATGGTTCACAGAGCTGCCACTGGTAGCGCAGTTTGTCAAACTGCACATAGCCCATAGTCAGGATTTGTGTGCCATGAATTAGTCATGGTGGAATGTACGACAGTGCTAAGGAATCAGCGATACGTATTTTAGTTGTTTCAGCCATCACAATAGAGACTATACGGCTTGCAGTGAATCAAGTAACAATTTTACACCCAACTACTAAACCCACGGAAGTAATCTCGTATTCACAGTGGATCCATTCCCCTTGCCAACGGATGTAAGCGCTAGATACCAGCAATGAAAGTATACCTCAACACGGACTCGGTGCAGAATTTGCAGCGTTCATTTTTTATATTGAAGAATTAGTCACTGAAAGTCATTTTTGAACTCTTTTAATGTGAGGGCGACGTTTTGCTATCTTCAAGCTATAAACATTGTATCATATTCAGCTTATTGTCTAATTATTTCTCAACCGCAGATTTAGTCCTTAGAAAAGGACTTACAATTTCCAATGTTAATATTATTCATATTATTCGAAAAAGACCAAAACTTACATCTATTATGACTATCCTTATACCTGTTCCTTACATGACGACAGTTGAGCAAGTGATTTGATTTTCACGACCTTAGACATAATCGAAGAATCAGCGTCAAATCGGTAGGTTCGATGAATATTGATGTTTGATACTGATCGATTATCGGAAGATTCAATTACAAATTTGAGAATATAAATGTTTACGGCTTTGGATGGGTGTTCGTTTGGTTACGGGATGGTTTGTTGTTATGTGTGTAATTGAACGATCAAATGAACTTACCTGAACTGAAGTTCGATCTTAATTATATGTAGCGCCTCTTTCGAAGAGATTATTGTTACCAATGTAGTAGTTGCGACGTCCCGTTTGCTCATATATTTTGTAATTTTCGTTTGCCTATCCCATGCTTTCGTTGGAACACCTTGACCCATGTTGGACTAGCTTCGAAACGAAAAGCGTCGGATAGAACGAAACTTTGTTGTTATTATTGTCTCAATGTCTCCAGTTATTCCTTCCATCAAATTTAAGAATTTACTCACTTTATATTTCCTCAATCAGCGTGAGAAGATATCCATTGCAGACCAAAATATCCGTACTTTCCTGAATTTTGGGTTTGCGGATCCTATACATGTATCGAACAGGCCGATCATGACGCTTCCGTTAAATTGGAAGGGATGACTTGAAGTGAAGTGTAGCCACCTCCCGGACCATGTATTTTTTCTATACCATCAGTGATAAAGTGGTTGGGATAGTTGATGAGTCGTGTGTCAAGCAAGCTAATCTGACCGTTGTTTTCAAGTTCTGTATACCCTCCAGAACCTCCTTTTGGTAAAAAAAAGTCCAGTTTCTGCCACTTTTGTAGGCCCTAGTGACTCCTAACATTTGATCAACTTGGAAATTCTGAGGAGGTCTAAACGAGGTGGAAAATTTCAACTCGGGACTGGACACGAAAGCCTCGGTCTGGGCACAAGTTCAAGCCCCCGGTCAGAGGCAAGCAAATGAGCAAAGAGCCCCAGCTTGAAAGCTTCAGGCGATGCTGACTCCCGAACAGAGCCGGGTAAGACGCAAGACAAGTCGAAGGAGTTTCGGTATGAAGCTGTCCTGTGGACAGGGATGATGAAAGCCGACCCAGCCGACCGACGCGGACGCACAGTCGGATCGGGATGGGAAAAATTTCCGCAGATTAGTCCGTTAAACCCCATGGCCAGGATTTGATACAGGAAAACATCCAGGAAAGATGACCGCCGTTTCACTACTGGGAGCCACCCGAACTTTCGACGATTGGCCGAGGTATGCAAGTCCTTACGCAGATCGAAAATCAACCTGATGTCGCAGTTGACAAGTCTTTAAAGCTTAAAATTTAGGTAGCTTGAGGCATCATGATAAGCTAAGCAGCACCAGTCTAGATGTGGAAAGATTAGTGATTCAAGAACCATCGCCATCAATTTCGGGGGAAGAGTCTCCTTGTCGTATTCAATCCTGTGACGGGTCTCCGGCACCTTTCTTGAAATATGGAAAACTTGAGTGTTCCAGGCTAGATCAGAGAATACCTGTACACAAAGATTGTAAACTCTGCTAACATGAAGCACACCTTGGCCATTGACCGATACAAGCGGGGGGTCAAGGCGATGCAGTTGATTTCGAATTTACTAAGACGAGAACGGAGTTGAATAAAAATTTAAGATGTGAAAGAAGTGTTGTGCTGATCTTTTATGCTTCCAGAATTGCTAGAATTGTAGGTTATACACGTTTGCGCCTCCAGAGTAGGTATTTGTTGTGATTTTGAAAAGTGTCGTTCCCAAGTCAGCGATGGTAAAGGGCCCGCGTAATTGGGTAAACTACATAAAATCCAGTTCCACCATCATCTCAGTCAAACTGATGAAGCACTCTACTGCCTTTTCTGGTATTTACCCTCATTTTTTCAAATCAGAACTTTAAATGTGTAAAATTAGAACTCTGACCAAAATGAATAAAATGACAACTCAGAAACGTGACATGTAAAAAGTGGGTTAGTTTTCGTAATTTTGATTACATAATTCACTTGTTTTTCTCATTAGGAACGCAACAGCTAGGTGAAGAAACAACAATCTCATATGCTTATACATAGAAGTATTCTGTTATCATCTGCTACCGCAAAGCTACGCTTTTCTTATCTAGGGCCAGCGATATTCTAAGTTGACTTGATGCGCAAGATTGTTTTGCGACTGCCTGTTGAATTTTCAAACATTACGTACATACATCAAGTCGCCGATACGTTGCTTCTTTATTCACATAAAGATGGAGAGGCTATATACTTTTTTCACGGGCATGCGCAGTCAGATGCGTAGAAGGCACAATAGATCTGCAATCTGAGTAGTGTATTTATGACCTCCAAAGTTATTCCCCATGCAAGGGCGAATTTGGATGTATATAATGAAGCTCAGAGCTTGATATGAGTGGTTCCCGAGGTTCACCTAGTTACGTTGGATGGTTTTTCGATACATATTTTTATTCTTCATCATTATAGATATCTCTGAATGTATCAACGTCCGAAACTCGAATCCTTCACAATTCCCCCCTAATTGTGATGATATGTATACGTGGGAACGTCCACGTTAATAATTCACCTAGCCTCCATGCTACAATATTTTTTTTGCATTTTTTCAGATCTTTTACCCTTTCTGAGTTATGATTTTTTTTCAACCAAAAAAGGAGCATTTCTTCCAATCTGAAAAAATTCACAAGAACCGTCTCCCGCTCGCCAAAATGTGGGCCAAATTTTTCTTATATTTTGTTTACCTGATCAAAACTTTTTTTGTTAAGAATCCACTGAAACCACGACTTTTACGTGCTCATAGATCTATGTATCAATACCATTTTTGAACTGAAAAAATGAAAAAAAAAAATTGAATCCAACTGGTTACAAGAAAATTAATTCGATCAAATATTCACTGAGCAAAAAAATTCGTTGTTTCAGTGAGTGATGAATCGTTTCAGGGATGTATACTCTGAATCAAATGATTTTGTTCACATTTTATTCTGGTCACAGTGAACATTTAATAAAATTAATCTTCCTTGTAACCGACCATTTGCATTTATTTATTTTTTTCATTTTTTCAGTTCACAAATAATATTGATAAGATTGATCTACGGTATGACAGTCCTGCTGAAACAAATCGTCCTCGACATTAACTATCATCGGCTGAAACAGGTAAATTCAATAAGCATGTGCGATTGATAATCGGTATTTTGGTTGCAGTTACACGCGTTTACAGACGGTTATGGAACCCTGGGGCAATCAATAACGTGAAGGAGGTCATAATTGGCTCCTGCGGCAGGTATTTGGCTATAGGGGATGTTACAGTAAAGTTCTAATTGTTACGTGCTATCAAAGGTGATTGTTATTAAACGTGAAAGTTTAACGCTCATCGACCACGAGCCTGAGGGCAGAAGATCGTACGAGCATACGTATCCACAACACATGCGACACTGAAGCTTGCTGCTTTCGTCGTGTCGTGTTCAGCGTCATACAAGAAGATTGGATGTTTTACGGTCTGACGTTGCACGACGTGGTTATGTGACGGAATTTTGCATGGTTCACTGATTAATTAAGCTCGTGATTAATTTACGCTTTGTGGTCGTGTAATCTGGATTGGCTCTTAACGCGCTAAGGTTTACACAAGCTTTCAGGTGAAGGTGGGCGGCTAACACTTTCCGACACACCGCGTATATGACGCCACCTATTTCTATCTTTGGACGACATGGGGGTTCCCCGCCTCTCCTTCATTAGGGACTAACGAGGCTGGGTTAGAAGCGCGACAAAGCCTCTTTCAAGTTCATTCAAATTGAATAAATGCCGTGGCTGTAATTGTGATAACTTCATCGCAAAGAATGTTTCGTAAAAAAAAAACAAAAAAACTCCAATTACAAACACGGTGACGTTAGGATTGTTACCTCAAAAATACTCACGATTACTACTTACTCTATCATTAAAACGAAAGCTGTACAATGGGTGATAACAAAAGGAGAAGTTACAGGTCTCCGCATAATCCGGCTCTCCGGAACCCACCGGGAACCACAGTGCAGTATATTTGTTTGCGAGGATGAAATGAAATATCCAGGCTGAAAAATCTTTTGTCCTCCTAGAGAATTCCGTGCCTAACAAATCTCTGGCTCCGCATATCTTCCGGGCAAACAACGAGCTCGACGGAAGAGTGCGACCCGTCGGCAATTCTTGCAGGGTGGTGGTGAATACGGCGAGAGCAAAGCGTTCGGCAAATCGAGCCCGCAGAGACGTTTGTTTGATTGGCTGATAATATTGTCTGGCTCCGCCGAGGCGACTGTCTACATAGCAAAAATACAATGCTGCTGATAATATAACAAGGATTCGTCGTTCTACCGTTATATTGCCGTGAACTCTCCTCCCTTCATGCGCGCTGCAGAGCAATGGGCGATCCCAAATACTGTTACATACCTTGAAAACCGGATGGAAATTCCTCCTACTCCTCAACTTCAGGAAAATTCAGACTTCTCACAGTTTTTCATGAAAAATTGTAGTGTTCTGTACTTATTCCCACGAAAACTCTAAACCTATGCAATATGCACAATTTTTTGTGAAATACGGTTCATGTTCAATAATTTTGTAAGAAAAACTACTGAAATTCCAAATTTCCCCCGAAATTTATACAAAATAGTAGAGATCATTTTCTTGAGAAAATGTTGCGAAATTGCTTCGAAATTCTGCGAAACAACCGCAGGTCCATCGTATTACGCCAATTCCTCTAGCTACCCGGGACAAACGAGATTTTTTTGCTCAACTGTATAGCTCATATATAGTGAAAATCTTGATTTCTTTTCATGCTGTGCAGTACCTGTGCTATTCAATCTCTTTGAATTTTTCCATTTTGAGGAAAATGTTTACGTCGCGGACTAATATTCTATAGAAAACTACGTAGGCGTCAGCTAAAGACTGGAGCGAATACATGTCAAAGCTTGTAAAATCGACTCTACCTCCAGTGAGTGGGAGAATAAAAACAATCTTTTTCAAGTGAAACGTCAGCGAGGAATGATTCTATTTCTTTATTCGTTGATTTATGTATCAGGGGTTGATTTCCCTTTGACTGCTTTCGCAGGTTGATGAATTTTCAATAGAAAAGAATTTCCTCGAGATCTGAAGAGAGAATGAAATTCGAATCGAAGAATGGCAGTGCAAAGACGCGCGTTGATCAATATTCAATAAGGTTTGGAGGATCGATTGTATCCACCATTTTGTTTTCCATAATATTGCAGCTATGTTTAAGTTATTGGCGAATATCAATCTACGACGTATTTAACGCCAATAAATTTTCTACTCCGTTTAAAATTCAATTGATTTGGAAAGTGGCTCGCGTAATCGTATTCCACATATTTCACGTTGCAGTTGCCAGAAGCAAGCCTTTCAAGTTATAACAAAATACTTTAGAAAAAAGAAACTTTTTTTCTCCACCACAGCATAATAATTTCTTAACGATGGGATAACCTACATTATACAGTATGCAGTGTACGTGACGGGGGGTGGCGAAGGTGAAGTGTTCAAAGGCAGACCGCTCCGAGCAATATAATGTGGGTGTAATGCCCAGGTCTCTTTAAAGGAAGAAAAAAGGGAAAAGAAAACTGAAGAAAATAAGATTGATCTTCTTTGTGGCGAGGTACACGTCGGGTAAGGATGAGGAACGGACGAAGAAAAAAGTTAGCTTTCAAAGTGCTTTTTATTAATTCTATCCTTTCTGCCCTTTCCGGCTCTAATATTTGAGGTGCATTCAGTCGGTTTTCAGTCTACAATCTTTCACACGAGATTGCCGCGCCCTAGAATATTTCTCCAAGTTTGAAATTGAATTATCAATTTTATACAACACATTAAAGTGTAGTTGATACCGAGTATCCCAAGAAAAAATGGTTCACTTCAAGTTTGTTAAGGCTTTCTATTGCAATTAAATGACGAATGCAGACGCTGAAAATTCACTCCATTGAACGCAGCTCATTATAAACACTTGTGTAAATCAAACTCTCAAGAATTCCCATTTAGTGAAAGCTTATATACCTTGGATGGTACATAGCCGGAAGCAGTTCTATTAAAGTTCATCGGATTAAACATCTCAAGTTGACCGAAGTAACTCGTCGCGAGACGAACTTGGGAAAAGCAACACTTCAAACATAATTGCTTCTCTTTGTACGGTAAGATGGTGACGACGACGGGACCGAACACTGTGGAAGGCATGGTGGATATACACTAAGAACTGTATCCAGTCTTTGAAAAGGTGTGCTGCCATGGTGCCAGACACTCCTGCAGAGCAGGTATAGATGAAAAATAAAACACGGGAATACACACGTACAACGGGCACCTAACCCTGGTGCAATGGAACAAATGGAACAAATAATACGACCACGGAACAAAGAGAATGAGACAGAGACTGGCGGTGCAATTGCACATTTTCTGCACAGGGGGTTGCGCAGGCAGTTCGGTCTACATCCCTAGCTGTTTTTATGTGTCCCTCAATGTGCTATACTCGTTGAAAAGTACAAGAACAGTTTCCGCGCTATTCGTTGTAATTTCTGGACATTGCGAAGCCCCAAATATTCCCAGTGAATTCTACCGCTACGGTAAAGGGAAGCGGAACAAATACCGACAATCCGTGGAAAGTTTATCGCGTCAATTGTGTGCAACTATTTCGGTACGATTTTTAAGCTTATACAAAGAAATTTGGTCAAATTTTTGTGAAAACAGTTTTTTTTTACCTCGTGTCGTATAGAAATTCAGCGATCGTATGAAATATTTCAAGCTCCGTTTTACGCCGTGATTACGAGCTGCATTTCCCCAGCAGTTTGTTTATCTTCGTCGGTGTATGTATGCGAGTACGAAATAGTGAAATAAAACGAACGATCAATGGTTTTAAAGGGTATAAAAATCAACTGCCACCAGTCTAGACTGTTTTTAAACGTACTTCATCCCCATCACGAAAATCTTCATGGAGTACAGCAGCTTACCAACAGTAACGATCATGGTCCTTGTGAGAGGCGATAAAATGGAGTGATATCCGATTTGCAGTTTTCACATTTGTGGATGTGAACAACAGAATAAACCGTTCGTAGAGGAGATAGCGATCGGTAGATTGGTGATACAAAAAGTGTTCCTCTATTCCGACGTTGGCTTCTCCCCAGCGAGTATCAAGCTTTTTAAATCATCGGTTTGATTTCAACGTAGTACCCCATTCAACGTTTGGAATGTTCCTTAAAATGGGCTTCACTGTCCATCGAAGGATAAATACGTAATTTGCAGATAGATAGAGGTGTACCAGTGCGAGATGAAGAAAAAACGGATTGAATTTGTTTCAGAGATCGTCGTCACTCTTCCTAACGTGTCTTCCATCCCTTGGGCACGGGCGTATAAGGGCCACGACCAAACCAGGCGCGATACTGGAAAGCCGCGTGGGAAATGGTGGCGGGTTCGACATCCCTCTTGTTGGACGACGGCAACACGTAAGATGTCGTCAACCAAGCAAGCGAGCTACTCGCTCTTTCACATCGAAACTCGAATACATCTGAAAGTCTACCACGTTCCCAAAGGGTTATTGCCGCAATACCAGTATCGCAATGCCCCTCCAGCAGCTCTGGTTTGGAACCGGTTGAGAATCTGCAACCGAAACTTGCAAAACGGTAGGATAGGACATGCGATAGCTCAGCCACCGTTACGTGGTCTACATCCTTAGGTGCATGTATCTGGGTCCTTTCAGCATCTTTGAAGCAGAATGTATTTTGCAAGCTATTTCCTCTCCCGCCGTCAGGCAATGCAGGTGCCTTTCCTCTGAGAATTATCGGTGCAACTGGATCGCATTTACTGCGAAGAATTGAAGTGCCTGTACTTTCAACTTCGGGAGAAACGATTTTTAGATTATCTTTAAACCACTTGAATTATCGATAGATAATCGTGGATTACGTTCCGCGGATGCGACCGTTCTCATTTCGTATTCCGCAGACTCGATTCCATCCATCTGCATTTAAGGTTGCCCACTACCTTTGCGGCCATTTTGGAGAATATTGAATAAAGATGATGGGGGGTTCTAGAATTCATCGTTACTCTGCTGATGGAATTGCATAGTGGAAAACAGGACATCCTGACACGTACGTACGAGGGATTTTGTTATGTACAGGAAATCTGATAGACGTACGTCCTTCATACGGGTTAGAACGTCGTGTGTTATCTGGGAAAATTCAGCTAACTGGACAGAACTGCGACCGATTGTGTAACTTTTAAGCGACGGTGCTAACTCCGGTTGCCATGGTAAATGAACGACAGTCAACAAAATATTTTATTATAACCATGGCAACCGGAGTTAGCACCGTCGCTTAAAAGTTACACAATCGCACCCCAGAAACGCTAGTTTTATCTTTCAGGTATTCTGTTTTAATTCACTATTTTTGCGTTCGGATTCAGAATCAGTCATATGGAAAAGAACGACAGGTGGATGGCGAGCGGAACGGATAACTTTTTCAATTTGCGTCCACAGTATTGGGTCAGCCATTTTTAGCTTTTTATATGAGCTATATTCAAATCCTAAAAACTTTTGGAACCATTTTGATGCTTCTTTCTTTGCTGAGATTATACAGGTTCCGTATATTTTGTGAAAATCCTAACAGTTTTGGACTGTAAGCGATTTTTTCCGAATGATCCTAGCATAGGAACCACATGTTCAACAATATCATAATAGCGAATAGAAAATACAATATCATGAAGATCGGACAAATTTTGACTAATCATGTCACGTCAAATTAGTGTAAAGTATGAATTTGCGTGTACGTGTTGCCCGGAGGACACTTTGGGCGATTGGAGGTCACCGCATCGTATCGGGGTCCTCATAAAACGGTACTCCGGACAAGCACCCGACATTCTAAGGGGTCGAAGATCGCCGGTAATCGCTTCAATTTTTATTTTCCACTCGATCGAACGCGCATCAGCTCGTGGCCAATTCTGTGGGTCGGCCAATTCGAAGGAGCTGCTAACGGTGGCCTGTGTTATACCCAAACCTGCATGGAAGAGAAGTAGAAGGGATTAAGTAGCGAGAAAATGGGAATCGCGTTGTTCCGGAAAAACGCGATAAGAACTCTCATTGTTTCCTCGAGGGGGTGGGTGTGGATCCAGTTCCTCCAACAGGAGCGAGAGATTTTGCGAAGTTCGGAATTTGAAGCCCCTACGATACTTGATTTAAAAGTTTTCAAGAAGTTCTGCCACCTTTGCAGGCGTCACCCTCGTTCCAATAATCAAGTTGAAAAAATGCGGTCTCTTCATTTCAACTCACCCCATCTGCACAGCAGAGGGTGGTTCAGTTGCGAAGCATCGAGCACTGGTTAGGTATCCACCGTCCTCTGTTACCTTTATGTTCCCATTAAGCCGTAACTTTGCCCGTTTGAAAGTTGGATTTACTCTCGGAACGAAATGGACTCTTGACGCGACTTGCGTCTCATTATTGTAACACGGTCTTTTCGCCGAACTCTGTCCACAAACTTTTCCCTTCCTTCCTCCTCCACGCTCCCTTGGTCTTTCATCTTGTCTTTTTTTTCCATTTTTCTTGTCTACTTCCCTTTCCTTTTCACATAAATGTCAACCACACAAAAAATGTCATCGGTACAACCTAATTTCCGTCATCTTCGTGATGAAATTACTTACTATATAGTGAAGCACGTAACGTATACAATTGAATTATTATTTTGAACTTGCTTGAAGTCTCGGCCTTTCCACAAATCTTCAACAAATATACCTACGAATTCCGTCCGCATTCCAAAATAATTGATGAGAGTCATTTACGGACCCTGTTGAGATAATAAAAACAAGAGGAACCAACGAATTCTGTTTGGAATGAAAAAAAACATTATTATTGGATATTTTTATTAGGTGTTATTTGCACACTGATGAATCAAGACCTACTGCTAACATGACTTGACACTGGTGGCTGCGGTGTGATCGAACTCAAATACAAACCCAAACTTTACATTTGTCAAAACGAAGTGTATTCTCGTTTAAAAAAAATACCTCCGAGACACCCATATGCCTAAAATGAAATTTCGTCATAAGATTGATTGCGGTGAAAGTATCTATGGTGAAAAAATATTATACTGAGCAAGAGTATCGAGTTTGGAGCTACCTTGGTGGTAGGTAGTCGCGAGAGGGGCGAGTGAGAAATTTTATGATCATTACTGTTATGACAAATATTTTAAATAATTATCCCGCGCACCTTATACTACGTTGAGGATTTAAGACTTTATTGGAATCTATAATATAATTGGTCGTAGCACTGCAGCGTTATCGAAAGTTAAAAGTTATCGTCCCCCAGCTCGCTTCACCCGATTATAAAGAAAGTTTCGAAACTACTGTTTCACGCCACCTGGTGCATTGAAATTTTCCAAATTATTCTTACGTACCACCTGTTCTTTCAAGACATGATACTTTTACCAATGAAAAATACATTCTGAAACTCGCGAAGGTGACATCGTTTCACGTTAACATCCAACTCACGTGGAATTTATTCTTCGTTCCTTTTATCCCCCCGTCTTTCCATTTTTTTCACCTCATCTTCATCCAGACCAGTCGGGATTTCAAGAAGGGTGCAGGTCAACAACTCAAACGTTTCGTACTTCCCGCGGGGTCGCGTAGTGAGTGAATAAAAATTTGATCAAAGCAGACGTATTTTTTCTCGTTGAGATCGCCAGGCCCACCCCATCGTAATGTACGGGTGGACAGGCAAGCGGATTACCGAAGAGGATAGAAGGGAAAACGGATACCGAGAACGGGAACAGCCTGGATTTGATGCATTTATTCATATTTGTATTGTATTTATGGGACGTCGATCGCTTCCGGTAGGTGGTACCTGCAGAATAGAATTCTGGATAGGGGTGGATTTTATAGCCTTGAAATTTCACTACAATATATTTCACGAACATCTACACCAAATATTTATAATATCTGTCAAAGCAGACGCCTTCATCTTTTTGGGAACATCATTCCACTCAACGATTTTTATTTCTCAAGTTATACCCCGAACATTCTTGAGCCTATGTATTACCAGATATATTCTCGCGCCGGCTTTACAGTGCTAAAAAATATGCCTTTCAGATGTGGCTCAGGCTCTGAACGAGGGTAAACGCTATAAATCATGAGAAATTTGGATGAGTTATAAATGTTTATAAATTATAAACGGCAATGTCCACGTCGGATTGTTCATCATTCTATTCTGACAACAACCTTTAATCATGTAATACCATCATATCATATCATATATCATCATACATATATTCGAGTCTGAAAATCGGATGTCTGAATGTCCGTATGTCCATAAATTTCTAATATTCCAACTAATTCAGAAAACAATCCTCATTATTATCCTTATCATTATTAATCCCAGTATTATGATCATTATCTCGTCATTTCAGCTACGAAAAACTCAGAAAAAGGGTATATGACATTGTTAGAGATAATGAGAACATTCAAAATAAACGAATTCGGATAAAGCATCGATAAATTAGGAGGTTCACTGTGGTCACATGGTTGACAAATGGTCCAGCGCTATTCCAGTCACATCTATCAATCGCCACTCTGAGCCATTCGAAGCCGGCCGCAAATCCTCTTGGGTATTTACTCCCCGAGGATATATTCAGGAGCAGAATGTATCTCGGTGGGAGTATGTACCACATACTTTCTCGATGCAAGCTCAACTGCAGTGGTTGTACATAATCCCAGGATTCGTTTCACGATTGACGGAATGCCATGACCACGTTTTTATACATCCGTTTCGGTACTCCGGATCATTGGCAATTCCATGGATCACCGACTGAGAGGTGCTTACAGCTTGGGCAGCATTGAATCGATCCGATTAAGCTTGAAATCAATTTCCATTACTCAAACGTGATTGGTTTTGTTCTTTTCGAATTAGTCCATTTTATCTTTCCCTTTTGTTCACCTCTTCGCGCTTCATACCTCTCCACAGCGATTCGAATATCGATTTGAACTAGCTAATAAAGGACTTTGAACGATCGTTCACTGCTGGTACGGTATATGGGCTATAGAATTCTGATTACAGGTCTACTATTGTACGGAAATATTTTCTGGCAGGTGGATGATGCAGCGATATTTTGTTCAGCGATTCTAGAGCTCGGGAAGAAAGAATAACGTTACTGAGACGATGTGATTACCAGGATCTAAAACCCTCAAATATTCTGTACCCTGACCAATGTAACGGTAAATTTATATACGATAAGCGTGGGGTTTGGGTTACAGTTGTTATGAGCTGGGCCGAATATTTCAATCAATAACTTAGCCCGGGGGTAATTTAACTTTGATTAGAGAAACGTGCTCGATCGTAAGACAGGAGTATTACATCGTGCCGTTCAAGCGCGGTCTAGAATATTCGTCTTAATAATCATAGGAGTAAACAAGCGAACGCTCATTATCTATCTGAATACAGTGCCCTATTCATTGTTAAGCAAGCTTGCAGATTAGTCTCGGCCGGGCCCCATTGGGACTGAATTACAATTCGGGAAGATGGATTCCACAGCTGACTTTGAACGTGAATTGAATCTTTCTGCGCTGGTTAGTCTTCAAGCGCAGGCGGATTGGCCCTTCCGAATTTTTTAACTGATCGGCTCTTATCAGATATCGGAAACTGCTCAGTCTTAAGCTCTGTCGAAATGACCTGCCCGCAGAAGAAGAAGCTTGATGGCATTTTGATCTTCACATCGACCCTTATCGTGATGGTGATAGGAACGTCAAGTTTCCTGATGATCATCAGGACGACGAAACATAATTCTGCGTTTTATGGCCAAACTCCTGGCGATAAAATTCTTTGTAAAGATTATCTTTTCGTTGAGTGAATATCGAGATTGAAATCGGGATCCTATGAGCGCCTGCCGGGTGTGTATGGAACGTATAAAAAAGAGGCATCCGTGATTCACGGCTCTAAAGTTTTCAAACATACAACGCTTCTGGGATCTCATAAATAAACATGACAGACACTAAACTAACATTACTCGAGGAATTTTTTAATATCTACGGTCTACCTGGCTTCTGCTCAATGCTCATGGTGGTAGTAGCATACGGACTATAAACGCGCCTCGGCTACAACGGCGCGAATGTACACGGCCACACTGGCACCGTATGCGAAACAAAGTTGAAAATACGACGATTATAAAACTAATTCACCATTAATACGGTTTAGCGAGTCCGCAAATTCCACCAACGTATAGCTGGAGATTCTTCTACCCGACCCGTTGCGTGTTTGTTCCTGGATTTACACCCCTGCAACTTGACGACAAGATCTTTTTTCTGTAAAAATACACGTTTCTGAATTCAGAATCAATTTTTTCAATCAGAACTGAAAAAATTCCTTACTGGAACCACGAACTTTTTCCATTCCTATAGTAATTTCGACATCACAGTAAACTTGGGTGGGACTAACGTTATCGGATTATCAATAATTTGAGAAAAGGAAATATTTATCCAAGAACTGAAAGGTTTTTTCCTCGAATTTGAAGAAATAGTCATGTTTTTTTTTCGTCCCACGTCCGCACGTACTTCCGGAACGACACCCTTCGAATGTATAGCGATAAATCAATGTTTTAACTCGTTTTAACAACAATCGAGATACTCCGAAACTCGAGGGGAGAGAGCTGATTTCATTTTCTGTGTCCAGTGGCTCTTTATCTTCGAAAGCGTCTGTAAATTTTAACACAAGCAATGGTAGGATCGGAAATAATGACGATAAAGGATCCTGACACGAGTACGTTCACCCGAGAGTACCGTGTGAAGGGTGTGCGCATATGTGCACACACGAACCGACCCCCCGAAGAGGCATCTACGGGAAAATGGCTTTCACACACGGATGGTGAATGTATTTGCATAAGCATCAGGTAAATAACGCTGTAACATCAATGACCCACGTGTCATTCGTCTTGTCCAAGAGCTAAGTAATAAACTGGGATTTCGAACGGGAAGCGAAGCGAGACCGCCGAAGTGGTTTTACATTTATTTACGGTTCATGAAATCGATCAGTATCAACGACCAACCGTTTTGCTTACCCTATCTGAACGCGCCCAGCAGAGTTTTTTCACAGAATATCAGGACCTATCGATTTTCACAAAAGCAATGGGAGCGAGTCTCACGATCTACTCTATTTAAGGGAAAAATGTTATCGAAACTAAGCACGGCCGCAGGAACGGAAATCTATATAATTAGGCTGTCGCGATTTTCTTCAGAGGAAAGATGAAAACACTCCCGTTTGTCATCCCGAAAAATGGCATACTTCAGAACTTCTCGTATTTAATGAGGCTTCAGGGTACTTCAAAGACTCTGTAAGACTCCCAGGACTGTGTAAGAATTCATGGGACTTCAGGAAACTTCAAAAGATTTCAAAAGACTTTGAAATAGTTCAGTAGACCTCATGGGACTTGGTGGGACTGTGTAGGAATGGTGAAGTAATACCATCAAAAATGAGCATCATAAACCGGACGGAAGTCATATATGAATGAAGCTCAGAGTTTCAAAGTCAGGAATCGAGCAGCGAGGGAAAGTCATCTGGAACAAATGTACTTTCAACAAAGTGATACAGTAACGGACACGAAGTAACGGAATCTTGAGAAAAATTCAAAGTTGATCTCGAACATACCAATCGGATCAGATTATCGCCAGTCGTTATATCGTTACCACGTACGAAGGTAGCAGCGTTATACTGTGTGAGATCGATACTTTAAAACTCGAAGCTCAAGCCCAGACGTGAGGTGGGTGTAGAAAGCACAGGCTCCAGCCAGCCTAGTATACGAGGGTGAAGAGGTTAATTTTTAATTAACTAAACTGGTGAGTTTTAGCTGAGTGTGGTGCAGCGTAAGTCAAACCACGTGCAGTCTCATCTTACTGAAGTCTACCTATGCTTATGCAGGTTTGCTTTGTAAGTTTCTCCAGTGCACTGTGCAAAATGCAGTGTTCTTGTTATTCGAATCCTCGAAGTTCGGCCAAATATGTAGCAATGGTTACAACGCCAAATGGAACTGGAACTGTGACCATATGTGCCCCGTGTTCTCAAATCGGTTAACGGAGGGGCCATAAGGGACGTCCGCGATTTTTTGCGGTTCCTTAACACCCTCCTGTTCCCGTGTCACAGTTAGTCGCAATCTTCGAACTCCTCCCCCCCTGAAACGTCCGATAGTCACTATTATAAACCCCCCCCCCCTTTTAATTCTCTGCGATCGTAGGAATTCTCGTAGGAGCAAGTCAACAATTGTAACAAAATATCGTGAAAAAAACCTCGTTTTCCTTTCAAATCTGTGGTTTTTTTTTTTTTTTTGTAGTGAACGTTGCACCTGGTATTATCTCCCCCACCTCTCTAGTCACAAATTCACATCTATCAACCCCATTCTCCCCTTCTTAGATCCGCGGACGTCCTTTATGGACGCCCCCTAAAGTCCTACTGCAGTTTAATTACTTCTGATGGATTGACTGAAAAGCTTTCCACGTCAACGAAAACTCTTTATGCTGAAACCACCAAACGCGAATTGGGTTACCGATGAAGCCGATTGGTGTCAGCTTCAAGGAAATAAGAGAACCAATGGTTTTGGTTCAAGAAACTAGCTAAATATAAGTCCGGTTACTATATATGTATCAATTCTCAGGCATATCCCCAAACTGAAGGATTCTCATTTTCCAGTGGGTCCTTCCTCAACTATCGGTCCGTTGTCATACCGTGCTTTCAATTCGAAGCACTTCGATATAATTTACACTCCAGTATCTCGGAATTATGCAAGGTTCGTCTCACTGGTTTCAACTGAACCAATTCAAGCTCCAATAGCTACTGCCGGAGTACTTATAATTACTTTTCTAGTCAATTATTCTACCTGTCGGTGGGAGTTTAATGAGTTAGAAACATTTTGATTGCTCTGTACGGTACCCATATTCTTACAGAGTGACGTTATGGGTATAGAACATAGTTTTTCTACGATAAATTTCCGGTATGTGTAATAATTGTCCGCAGCGAGTTTAGTTACTAACTAACTAACAATAAAAAAGAAAGCCAAAGCCCTAGATGCTGCTGCAACCTTCTTCTTCACCGATAGCATAAGTATTGAATGCCCGTTATCGGTTCAGCTGAATTCACATTAATCCAGAGTCTAGACTTCGGAAAATTCGATTCTCTATCTCCGATAATCCCACGACGTGAGAGAATAATACAATGCTCTCGTGTTAACACACAGAAAGAAGACAAACATATCTGCTGTCCAATCTAATCCACACAGCACGCATTCTTTCTCTCTTAAGGGGAGGCTCTACTCGATTATGACTGACTTACCGACATAAGTGGGCGTGTCGCTTATTTCGATGAAAATTTAAGTCTACGCGCCTAAATCGCAAAAAAGGGCTCTGTCGCGGATCGCTACGTGCAATTCCGAACCTAAATATGTCAAAACCTTTTTTTTTTGTGCGGAAACAAAGTAATGGCATTGTTATTACGAAAATGTGACAGTTGGGCGACGACGCCAATTGACACATTTTCGTAAAAACAATGCCATTACTTTATTTCCGCACAAAACAAAAAGGTTTTGACATATTTGGGTTCGGAATTGCACGTAGCGATCCGCGACAGAGCCCTTTTTTGCGATTTAGGCCCGTAGACTTCAATTTTCATCGAAATAAGCGACACGCGCACTTACGTCGGTAAGTCGGTCATAATCGAGTAGAGCCTCCCCTTAAGCTCTGGTATTTACTGATCTCGAAAGCTGTTTCAATCGGTTCTCGATTATTATTTGCATTTCCTGATCAGATGGCAATTGCATACGATTATAATAATGAATTGAGACTTTGAGAGTGCACGGAGCGCGCTTTAACCCTGTAGTATAATATCAATTAACATCTGGTGCAATAACCTTCCGCCAAGTATAGATTAAGTAGTGTCTACTCTTCGCCCTCAAGAAATACATGATTGTTTTTCATATAACATAGATCCCCAGGTGCAAGACATGTTCGATTCGAAAGGACCAACGGATTAGTCCCCGAAAAATGTCACTCCGTCCCTCTTCTTTTCTCTGGTTGTCAGACTCGATGATGTTTATCAATGCTGAACCGGTACGAGTTTGAAGCTTATAGGCTTAACTTTGCCGTCACGACAAAAACCCTTTCGAAGGACGCTGATCAAACTGGAAGGTTTTTTCTATAGCGATTGAACGTTTCTGCACAAATGGATGTTTTCACTCTTTTTGTATTTTTTCTAGTGGAAAGGTAACTAGCTCTCAAAAATTAACCCGCTGACTTCCTCTGATCTTTCTTTCTCATCTCTTACTGTCTAAATCTTTTTGTTCTTACTTTGTATATTCTTAATTTTCTGTACTGACTTTGTTGTCTAACATTGCCATAGACATAATCAATAAATATCTTATCTAATCTTATCCTATCTCTCTGTGGGATATTGAACTTTGTTAATTATTTACGGTTGTCGCGTCGCAGGAGCTTACATCGGCAGCATGTCAAGCCAACCCTAAGCAATAGCCGAGTGCTTCGGCCATCGATATGTTCTACACCATAGGCCGGGAAGGACTAGTCGGGCAGTAGAAATGCCAAAGGCACTCACGTAGCCAGTAGAAGCTTCATTGTAGACCGAGACCCGGTGGCTTTGCCATGTCCTCCTGGCCTTTGGGCTTTGAGTGTCTAGCAGAATCCAAGCTCTGGCCAGAGTTCTGGTTTTGGTATGTGTTCTGTCGGTGTCGCTGTTTGCGAGTTCCTTTATCGATGTGAGTCTGTATACAGGCATGGAGACCAGCAATGGCTAAACATCTTACGGGGAAATTAAGTCTCTGCCACTGACAGGAACCTATTCCTTTGGGCTTCATTTTCGACGCTGAGTGTTCCGATGTTTGGCGAAAAAGCGGCGAGAGTGCTCACGAATGACATCAATACAATTTCATTCACGACTCGGGAATAATTGTTACGAACTTATTACTGCTCTGCCGACAAAATACCCCGAGTTTTCGCCAACCCTCAGAACCTCGCCTCGAGCCATAGAAATTTCATCTTTTCACATTGACACTATACTTTCGTAGAAGTCCGTACTCTGCTCGAACTAACTCAATATGTCAAACTTGAATGAAGCAGGCGGCAGTCTGCTTTCAGACTCATTTTGTAAACGTTGAATTGATATTATCAATCGAACGGAATTCAAAGTTTTTCTATTAGTTTAATTTCTCATTAAATACACGTTGAATGGCTTCTACTCAACTCTTGATTTATACGTTTATTTGGTGAATCTGAAACATTGAAAGTCGACGAGACCGAACCAACTCCGACCCGAATGGGCTCAGGCAAACTTGCAGGCTGACCTATTAGCCTCAGTTGCGACTGGTCTGACACGCGGCTTGACACTGGTACGTCGGGTACGACGATGGATTCCGAGTTCCAGCGAACCAACGAGAGTTGCCGAACTGCATTAGCCCAAACAGAGTTGAGTTATCAACGTAAAGTTGGCAGACTCCGTGGAATACATCGGTGGGACTCGAGGACACTGCCACTCGGCGCTCAGCTAACCGCATCCTAAATCCAGTAGCCAGGAACGGCTCCCTGCATTAATGAACGCACCAAATCTCCTACTTTCATGCAGTACGATGAGGCATGTGATTCAAAGTTTTCAAATAATTTTGAAAATCATTCCTGAAGAGATCTGACAAATAAAGCCCTAACAAAAAATAAAATGTCATCATTACTCATCGAATGACTAGCTTCGAATCTTAGAAAGAGGCTGATGACTCAATGAGCGTGTAGTGATGAATGATCAGCGATTAGCAAGAACTTGCATTAATATGATTCCGAGAGCATTTTGGTAATTGAAGCTGAAGAAAGGTTTTAGGGTGGCTGAACGCGGGCTAATCAATCCTTCCTCGTTGGGAAGTTTAGGTTTTAGGTTCAGGTTTGAACTCGGATTTGGTGGACGACGACTTGACTTTGATGCCACCAGTTCATTTCGGCTCCCTACTCCCCACCTCTTCTGCGTCCGGGAACACTTAGAGTCCTTCCGCCCTCGTCGAGTGGGCCTCGACCAGGCCGAAGGACCGAGATAATTGAATAACCTCATTTCACTCGTCAGATGTTAGTTGTCAGTCCAAAGATCCCTCTTCTCCCGACACTGAGCCAACGTGGATCTATACATTAGGGATCATTCCAGTTTTATTTCGTTCTTTGCAATCTCCTCTGCACCTCTCCAAGCTCTGCCACTCGTCACAATTCCTCCTCACTCTCCTCTCCCCTCCTCTCAATTTTCAATCCTTCTTTCTGCCTAATCTCTTTCTCGTTCTGCTATGTCTCTTCTTCTCTGCCCCCTTTTCTTTAAGACAACTCTCTTCGATTCAGCCCCTTCGTCGTTTCTCAAGATCTATATAAGTCAACCAAACTGGCTAGCAACGATGATCATTTGTCACCGTCCACTGAATCGCATCTGGATAATTTCACCCCGTTTAATCCTTTAGAATGTCTTTTTCAACCCTTTCACCCGACTCGTCTCAGATTCGCGTATCGTCGGATGGGAGTGAAACCCTTGCCCCGACTGCCCTCAAGATATCTATAATTTTTTTGTCTGTCTTCGAGGAAATTCTATTCCTACACTGGAGAGGCTATTCAGATGCAAGTCAACAGCTCAGCTTTAATGCTTATAAATGTCCATCTGGAACGAACTGTCGACATTTCGTATCGCTGGTACAATGTCGCAATTAGAGGGTGTCTTTTGTGAAATTGTAGAGATATAATGATTTACGTCAAGTAAGAGTCTCGCTAAAGTTGCAGCTTTTCTTTTAACGAAAATAATAAGAGGGGAAATAAATCTGAGAAAGAAGTCAAGGAAAATAAAGCAGATGAATTGTGAGCTTAATGAGATAGCGTCTCTGGAGTTGAAGAGAAAAATAAAGGAGGAAGTAGAAGAAGAAGAGGAAGGGGAAGAGGAAGAGGAAGAAATCCGGCAAGCCACAAAATAAACGTTTAAACTTTTCTATTTCATTTTGTACAGTTTCAAGGACTATCATTTACTTTCTCAAAAGTATGAAGTATTATGGTCCTTCAGAGATAGATTTTCACGTTTCGAAATATGGGATCAGTCTGCATCGCTGAAGCTTTTAGAACTGGGGACATTTTCCGATCCAGTCAAAGCCACTGCTTTCCCAAAACTCTTGATCACTGGGATAACTTGATTAAATGATCTTCCAATGATACGGGCTGCTGGAGAAAGTTACAATTATACAAACATTCAACACGATATCCATAGGTTGTATTTTGTTCGATGATATTGTAAGATACCTGAGAATAAGAATAACAGAAACGGTATCTTGACTTGATATGTGTATATACCAACCAGATAAATTACTCAGTTTTCTTCTTCTAGAGAGAAGATACTATAGTGATACTATATAGACGAAAATTCCGCCTGCATACGTCTGCAGCGACTGCTCTCAAAGTTATTTATTGCGAAACTTATTCTCTCCGTCGCTATTACCCCATGAATATATCTCACATGTAGAGGGAACGTTAAATTACATTCCGCACGATATACTCGAACTACAAAATTGTATTCTTAAAGTACGTAAGACGGCTACCCTGATTAGCTAACTTGAACCACCTTCCTCTTACTTTTGGGAATGAAATGAAACGAAACCAGATCTTACCTTATGGCTACGCTCCAAATTCGTTCTCTGGGGAGATTGATTTTTTTTAGGCTACCGAAAGCAAAACAGACAAATAAAGGAGCTGGGTTCAGCCGAAAGCTCATCACTTTTTTGCCACGGGCACGACTACAACATGTATTACTGGCTCTTTTCGTTCGGACATTGTTCTGTCGGTACTTTGTTTTTTGAATTACTAGTCTTGGATTTTTCGTGATGAACATCATTATCGGCACCTGACTTACAATAGTCCTTACAGTATTTTGTATTCTGTATTCTGATACCGAAAGGATGGAGTTAGCGTGTGACGTTTTGAAATGAGAAGTGGGATCGGGCACAAAACCTGAAATAAACAATTCGCACTTGGACTCATTTGCCAAGAAAATACTAAATACAATAGAATACTAAATACAATAAACTGTATTTCAAAGCCCGCTGTTGTATCTTAGAAATTGACGGAGTTGGCGAATGCAGTTTCTGAACCGGAAGTAGGATCGGACGAAGAAGCTCACTTGTACATCTTCAGAGTACAGACAGTATCCTGTACAAATCTCGTGTGAATCGAGGTTTGACTTCGACTTTGTTTACAAAATATTGGTGCTCACGTACATCTTTCTTGTGAGTTTTCGAAAACGACTTGTCAGCTACCAAAACGCGATCACTATCTGGTGCGAGATTTTTTTTCTCGATTCGACGTTTTTTCCGATGGCGAACGTACAAAGCACTCCATTTTCAACGATCATGCCTCGAAAGGGTCGATAAAACCAAAAACCCTTCCGATATTGAAATTTAATGTCATGGGTTCATGGTACTGAACGGTTAGCTGTGTGCTTAATCACACTGATCGATGATTTGATTGGCGTTGTGGGGCTGAAAGCAAAATTTTAATGTGATAATAGGTATGGGGATGGCACATGAGTGACAAACTGCTTTGATGTTACTTTTTCATTACAAATATTAGCCAAACAGAGTTTGACTGTTATATACGTACAAACCGGTTTGTTTGGCTTCCTGATGACCCACTGCAGCGAGGAAATGGTCAATATTAGTCCACTCGTTTTCAAACAGTCGCAGCTTGACGCTTCGATGGTAATCATGCATAAACGCTGGTATTTTTTATTCCAGAACAACGACAACGACAACTATCGACTTTTGGTGACAAAATTTTCTGCCACATCTCTGATCAGTAGCAGAAATTCCAAGAACTCTTGTAGAATCCTTATACCAATCCACGTGGTCACAGCTTTAAAGTCTTGAAGTCACGAAGCTGTTCATTCTTCATTCGCAAAGTATTACCGACTCTTGAAAGAGCAGTAAACTTCACCCTGAGAGATTGATGGGACTTTAAAATGTGGGCGTTGAAAAAAAAATGACATTAAAGATAAAAGATTGAGGAATATTTGAACCATTCTACGAATATCACAAATGCATGTACTAAAATTTCCTAAAATGTGTATTAGGAATATAATTGTTTATTTATCAACCACTCGAACACTCTTTTCCAAAACCACTGGAGTCAAAGAAAAATTCTTCATGTCATATCGTTAGAGAAAAAATATACATTTTTACAATCGAACACTGAAGTCAACAAATAATAGTCAGAATCGCTCGAAGTAAAAAATGCTCGACTACAACGAACGTCAACCAAATAATCAGATCTCTCCGAATTATCAATTTCCCCGCGTTTTACATGAACTGCAGATATCACGAATATGGGCAGATCTCTCTCTGTGTCACTGTAATCTCATCGTAGGCTCAGGACAAGTAACGAGTAATTGTGAGTTATTCTGCTACATGACTGTACAGAGAAATGTGTACAATATTCGGTTATGTCTACTATGTAGCCATAGTTTTGTAATTACAGTCTGAAAGTCGCGAGTAATCCAGAGCTTGTACAATTGATTATTCCGTTGAATGCAGGCATAGTTTGTGGCGGCTAACCCTGAAAAGGAAAAAGCCTGGACTGTGTAAAAGCGTCGACATGAGTGGCCGAATCCCGGATGTCTGGATGGTCGCCAATTCCATCAGATATTAGCATGGAAATAGAGTATGATTTGTGGCCTGCGGGCCTGGAGAATCCACATACTTTCTGCACATAGAGAAACACACACACGCTGGCAGCAATTGTAATATAACGAAGTTATAGAATAGAGGGTCTCGCACAGGGGCGCAGGTTGCAGGATTCCCCGAACTTCATCATGTCCCGAGTTTGCCAACGCCAACGCGTCAACAAAATGCTCGGGGATTCGTTAGTTCGATATTTACTGGCTACCTCCCTTTAGCAGTGCGTCGATTACAACGATTATTGGTTATACCATACAGGCTTTATTCAGCGTCAGAGAGAAAACGGCGAGATACACTATGAGAGATGGTGCCCGATTTTCCTCGGCCTTGTCGACACTCTTCTACCTCCAGAATTCGAGTCACGTTCCGGCCAATTTATCGAAGTCACATAATTCAAGAGCTACGTGGTTCCGACGAAACTATAACGAGGGTAAAAGTGTCGTACAAGGAACACAACTAACTTTTTTGTAACACCTTTATTCTCCGTTGGTCATTTACAAACAATAAGTTCAAGTGTCTTACGCTAAAAAAAACAATTCAGAGGGTTGATCTTGACTCGGCTGAGCTTTTGGTTCAATTAGTTACGTTGGTATTACGAGTGATTCTGACCGAACCTATTTCCAATCGGGCAGACTGGAAATTGTGACGTCGCGGAAATTCCTGAGATTGAAATGTCTGCACCAACACAATATCATAATTCTTGAAACCGAATCTAAGAATTCCACTTCATATGAATAAAACATCTCAATCATCGTTCGAAATGGCACCGGTATGAAGTGGCCGAGGTTTTATACACCAGGGGTACCCACAGTTCGTGATCGGATTCGAAACTGTTACTGGAGGTCTAGGATTAGTTCAGTAAAAGTCATTCAAGATGCTGTTCATCGCTCTGTTGCACCTAAGAAGAACGAGAGGAAGAGTTAATCCACTTACAACAGTAGAAGAAAGACGAAAGAAAAAAACGTCTGACTTACCGCAGTGCGGTGTATTCTGGCACCACGTGAACCGGCATCAAGATGCACGCAAGTATTTCTTGCATAGCGTAGCAACTTGTTACCCCGGTATGTCTCAACGCCCCTTGACGGTATAAAGGTACTTTCAAACGGGACTCATGTATAAATAATAGCGAACTATACCACGTGCCAAAATCTACGGAATGAACAAAAACTTGTACATTATGATCTCGGAAAAATCGTGGAGTAACTGCAGAAATACATTCTCACGAACCGATATTTTTATCACCCATCCGACTAGATGAAAAAAAATATTTTTTTAACGAGCGACGAGGGAATCTGATTTTTTTGTTGGTGCAGGGTGAACGCGTCCACTGCGTCACATCCGGCTATGGTTTCCGTACTGCAACTATGGAGAATCCCCTGTATGTGCAGACAACGTCGTTGGATGGCAGCGTCGACGCCACACGATTCGCGGCAACCTAGTCGGCAGTCTGCAATAATGAACTCGCGACGTCGCTGCGGGACCTACGTACCACTGGGGGTATACTACAAATTGCAGAGGCGTCGACGGAAATGCTGCTTTTCTACGGTAAAAATGCCCATACATGCGACGCATTACAATGTGTAGAAGTTGGGATGTGGAAATATTCATTTTCTCCTTCTTCAAGTTCAACCCCAATTATACATCGAAAAATATGCTCTATTGACAAACGGAGTCACATCAAACACGTTCTATCTCCTCAGTAAATAATTTAGATTTACCTATCAAAGCCTGCGGCGTGTGTGCGCGTCGATTCGGGCGAGTGATCAACCAGCTCTGTACCGTATGCCAATTGCAATCCCGCAGTCCAACACTAGTCGGTATCAGACTTTGATCAAAATTCTATTTTGTGTCAATTGTTCACGCCGATGAAGGGTCTCCAAACAAAGGGATTTGGCTACCATCCCGTTAAACAGACAACCAATGTCAATTTTTTCATTGCGAATTCCGTTTACCAGATAATCTGCTGTGTCTCTTTGAAAAAGATCAAACAAAAATTTAATAACATCGTTTCAGAGTTTCATTGTCAGGGTGATACTATGCTCGCAGAATTATCTGATCAAGTGAATATTGATCTCCGACATTTCGCATTATCACACCACGTGTTAAAATAAAACAATTTACACACGGGGCTGAGGTATGAATTGGTAGAAATATTTAGTAATGGTAATATAGAGCGTGGCGTTGCGTTTGATGCCAGCCAGGTCCACGATGATTGGGGCTTCGCCCTCTGATGTTTTTTGAGAACCGAACACCGGGTCGACTCCACTTTCGTAATATGATTCATGTATATTATACTGATGGAATTTATTACCACCGACTTTGAATTATTTATGGTACGTATACGGTTTACCTGTTCACTCGAAAAGCTCCTTTTATCAAGCCTGTATCTCCTACAGTCCTTCAGGCCTAGCCATTTACATAGCTGAACTACTCATTGACGACTAGATCATGCATCTGACTGGTTTTCTTGTCTTTTTTTTTCTAAATTTCGTTTATATCTTCTATAAAATCAAAAACGGCAGATGTTAAAGAGCTTATAAAGGCTTTTGCAACAAGTGTCTTCGTGATACCTTGTTACCTCGCATCAGCTCATTATTCTCCACTCATTATTGCCACCACTTAAATTTTTTATGCTTGCACCAACAACCTTCTCGTATTCTTTGCTCTTCGCCTTTGACGCTTTCCGATTTTTTGCGTTTCATCTTCTTTTCCTGGGCTCCCCTTCTTTACCCTCGTTGCTCGTCTCTTTTACATCAGGCCTATTAGTATCTCTCTGATCTTCTTTCCATCTTCTGCAACGAGAATAAAACTGTGATTGCTGTACCGTGAAATGAATCCAGGTAAAGCCTTACTTCATATCTGAAGTTTCCAATTCAACTGGAGTTCGCTGGACCCCAAAAACACTGCAGTTGTCTCTACTAGCCTGCAAAAAACAAAGAGCAACTTTCCTCACCCCGTATGACTTGATTACTTGGCGTAAAACGACGTTATTGTTTTTCTAGAAGCTGTGGGAATAGTGGGAATGAAACTTCCTAATGTGTCGGTGAATTCTGCACCACCCCTATTGCACCTAGCTGACAAGTACAGGCCGGATTTTGAGCAAGTTAAGCAAACGAAGAAATTAAATTTCACATTCCTTGCACACAGACTCGGAAGGATAAAGTGATTCCAACTGTTATACGAATTTTAGCGCAATGCTAACGAGCAAGGATGGTGTATATACTAAGGTTTTTCTACGTGAGCGATGAACTCTCGTGATGTCAAAGAAACACTCGAGGAAGCGGGGCCTCGGTCCGAATGCTGCGGGACTGGTAAACTTATTCCCTTTAATGACCATCTTAATTAACGGTTACTTTCATAACCTGATCATATCGAGCTTTAATTCGCAGGGATTTGATTTTGTGCTTCTCAAAAGTGACATGATGAATTTTAGTATCGAAATGAAGCTCTATCAACGGCAGGCGAGAATTATTGTCGAAACTTTCTTTGAGTAGGGTAGACCCCTACTGCAAATTTCCAGGTGGGAAATCCATGTGGAAATCCTATGTATATCTACATGGTTTCCCATCGGAATTTCGAACTGGGAATCTATGGGATTCCATGGGTTCCTATGTACATCTACATGGTTTCCCATCGGAATTTCGAACTGGGAATCTATGTGATTCCATGGGTTCCTATGCACAACTACATGGTTTCCCATCGGAATTTCGAACTGGGAATCTATGAGATTCCATGGGTTTCCATGTATATTGAATGTGGATTCCTATGTGTACTGAAAATATCCAGGTGGAAAACCATTCAGAATATCACATGGATTTCCCTAGTGGTTCAGTCCGGATTCCTATGTAGATACCTATAGATTCCTATAGGGCGTTATTTGTGCATTTACAGAAAAAAAGTCACTCCCAGTCGGGGATTTGAACCCAAGACCCTCATTTCCGTAGACTATTACCTTACCACTGAGCTATCGAGCTACTTGAATATCCCTGGATATTCTACAAACATGTTGAATCGTTAATGACGGACACTTGAAATAAAATAAAACATACCTATGTGGATAGTTCATGGATTGTTATGGCAATCCTGTAGAAATTCCATGTGTCATCCAGTGGATTTCCTATGATGGTTTCCATGAATTTCCATGAAAAATCAATGCAAGATATACTATGCTATTCCTATGTAAAACCATGTATTCCCATGGAACATCCACAAGAATCTACTCCAAA
>JAEUYN010001771.1:0-35514 GCA_018257835.1 Euura lappo
TTAATAAATTCGATGTTGACGTCAGTGGTAATTTATGGACTATTGAAAACTTGAGGACCATCAACAGTAGCTCGGCTGGGCTTCTTTCCACCGGCGTTGAAATGGGATCACAAAACCCTGGTGTTTGTATCAAATCCTGCAGAGTTTTGGGTTCGCTGGTACAAATCATCGAGATATCAAACTCTTCTTCGTCACTGCGTATCCCATCGTGTCGCGAATCGTCAACATCTGAAGTTATGATCTATAAACGAAAATCATTTCATAATTACTTGTTAGTGTTAGCTTAATTATTCGAAAACGTAATATATTAAAAAGATTACTGTTTCGAATATGAAATCTTAAAAGATTCTACTAGAATTATCATAACGTGGTATTTTTTCTCTCCACCAAAAGCGTAGGTCTTTTAAAAAAGAAGAAATAGACAGAACTAATTTCCACCAAGACCCGCAAAACGTCCAACACGTTGTTGATGTTAGACCAGTCTTAGCAGATAAATTGCATCCTCAAAAAAATGAGAGATCTTAATATAAAATAGCTCTGAAATTTTTAAATAACGTTTATTGTCACCGAAACTAAGAACTCACCGCGTTAGGTTGCTCACTTTCAATCTCCAACCGAATATTGTCATGTTGTGTCTGGTTCTGATGAGCATGACTACATCCTGCAGTCTGAAAATAGATTTGCTCATTATTGGTAAGCTTTGTTTGAACGAGCTGAGAAGCGCAAGTCAAATTTTATCATTTTATGTTGTGCAGCTGCAAAGTACGTAATGTAATTCATTACATTTCCATTATAAATTACAATTGCAATGGATAATGCATTCTGGATCAATTACATTTGTAACTTGTAATTGATCCATAGTCCATTATCCATTACAAATTTCAAGATCATGTCAACACTGTGTTTTGTTGACTGAATAAGACGGAAGTTATACTATGATGAATAGATTGAGGGGTCATTGTCTTGAAATGGTTGAACTGGAAAATAAAATTATTCTACAAATTTTAATGATTTAAAAAAAGTTGTCTCTAAAAATGGTAGGTTTTACAAATTTCTATAACTGATAATGGATTGGAGAAAAATCTGTTTGAATTCTGAGGATCGATCAGTTCAAAGTAGAGATAATTGCATGAGAACCTCCAACACTAGTCTACATCGTGAGAAAATATATGAAAAACTGACGGTATGCATGTGTGGGCCTTAGGGCTGACAGGCTCAAGCACGTACGTCGGGAGAGTGAGCGAGTGTGCTCGAATGAGTAGGAGCGAGGGGATTAAACATAGCACGAGAATTGAGATGTCTAAACTCTGAGCGTCTGCGAGCATTTTTTGGTTAAGGGGAGGACCCGAGTAGAATGCAGAAAATAATTCATAAAATTCGCCTACTTTTCACGCATTCTACTCAGGTCCTCCCCTTAAATTTCAATAAATTCTGGACTAGAAATCATTCATCACATCCCACATGCATATGTGTATAATAAACATATTGAACCCGTCATCGCGAGTGTTAGAGGGTTAATAAATCGCATAACCTTATAACACCTACATGTGTTCATACATCAAGCCTTGATAAGATGAACTGCGAATCGGTTCAATTTATTTTTAACAGTATAGGGACTCTGAATCGTGATTGAACTTACTTGACTAGGAGATCCTGCACCATTCTCAATTTTTATTCTCGTTCGGTACTTTGCAGTGTCGTTGATGCGATCGTCGCCTTCTAAATACATTTTGCGTCTCTTGATAGCCCGCATTACGTATCTTGATCTATGTCTATGTTTTTTATAGTCTTCTACGTAAACTTTCCGAATTTTATCCGTCTAAGCTTTTTCACTGTTAATCACACGCGATGCACACCGAATACCGTCGAGTAGCGTCGAATGCGGCGTGCTGGCACTCTCTTCACTCTTGTTGACTCACCATCAAAGCCAAAGGAAGGCTCAAGACACTGATCTCTATACTAACTGGATAGTGGACTGCCGCCATTGAGCGATCCCCACTGGGCAGCGCCATTTGCAAAAGTGCTCGGGACCGAACCCCGCGGGCAGTTCAAATCTAGTTATTTCATCAACGCTACGATCCTTCTATGGTATTGTCAATGAGCGTTGCATTGAAATAAAAGTGAATCAATAAGGGTCAATATACCTAGAATGGTTAAATGTTCGTATTGTTCGAAGGTTTCGAGCCACGAGCGAATTAATCACAGGTAAGTTCGATAGCCGCAATCGTTAAAATTACGGATAATAGGTAAGAATATTGAAGTTGAGTTTGAGGTTAGGAATAAACAAAATATGATAATATTTGGATTCAAACAAAGGGAGCGCTTAAGTTTAACATTCACGTGGTTTTCAGTAATGAAAACGCTCAGTTCGGTCTATTCATACAAGTTGCCGGATGGTTTAAATATTTTTACAAGAGATTTTTGATCTTACGAATGCGTTTTTTTCATTCTCGTTACTTCCGATGTAACTTGTTGTCACGAATGAAATTGTTTAAATCGCGTTTAATAATTGCGCTTTTGCAGTATAATTCTTATCATTTTTATTAAACAATTTATTTTTATACAATTTTATACATATATATTTACACAGAATTATTATTATCGATTATACGAGCAACTCATTTGTTGGTAATGAATTTTAGACTGAAGTGTGACTGAAATAAAGCAATTCAATGAATGCTAAGAATGAAGAATTGATGGGCCTTGAAATTTCAAAAAGTTATCTCGATCATCCATAACCAATGTCCATTCTTTTGTCACGATTATACTTGAATCGATATTTTTTAATGCCAAAATACAGGCCATTTATGTAATTTTGGTTTTTGGTTAATGTACAGTCGGACAAGTGTGGAATTAACCAGATGCTTGATGAAATACACATATTTACTTGAAAAACTCAGTCAACGGGTCAATAAACCAGGCTTTGAACCGTGCATTCATTCAAATTTCCCGCCGGGGATTCGTCCCAAGCTTTCCCCGTCGTCTCACCCGCCAAACCCCTCGCCCACCGTTCAATGAGACCGCGCGCCGTACACGGAGAAGGGTACCCGTCCACTATCCAGTTAGTATAGAGATCAGTGGCTCAAGACCACTGATATATCAGTGCTCAAGACTCAGGCCCTGTCTCACGGCCCTGTCGGTGCAACGAACAAATTCGAATCCACCAATCATGTCGAAGACAACGCACGTCGGTAAACGAGGTTTGCACGTTGACCACCCAGAAAAACAATTTATTCGAATCTGAACCTAGTACAAATTGTACTTATTACAATGAAAAAATGTTCCTGGCATATTTCACTTGGACGAATTTTGTCGTTGTGACGAACATAATTTGATTGCCACAAATAAAAATTGACTTATAACCGATACATTTTTAGCAGGTTCAGATTCAAATACATCGTTCTGCATGGAGGTAGATTTCGGGAACCATCACTGATATATATATACATACATAAACCACACAGCGATGTTGCCGAGCCCCGAAGCACCCGCGCCCCCCGACCGTAAACCAAAACAACACGCCTTCAGTTGCACACGAGGTTGCACAGTAGCACAGTTGAGGTTTACTCCTCAGTCTCGTGGTCAAGACGTTACTAGGTGGCTGCGTGACGATGGGGCCAATAACTCATGCCTACGTAACTTATCAGGATAGCAAAAAAAAGTGTTACACTGTTCCCATAAGTGACATAAAATGTAACAAAAATTCAAGAACACATCTGAAACCGAAGAACGAGAATGATTTTGAGAAAAAAAAAGTGTACTACGTCAAATGGTCTGATTGCCGTTATGGCAAAAAGTGCAAGCAGAATCATGTACACTTCGGCTATTATGCTGGTTTCATTCATTATCTCGGAGGTAAGTGAGAAAAATGTGTACCAAATATATACTTCAACTACACGTAAATAGAATTCTGTAGGTGGCTTAATAACCTGCAAACTCCTTGTTTGATGTCGAGTGGGGGGATTCCATTAATATTTCACATTGTCGGCGACAAATAATCGGCCGTGTGATTTTTATTTCCGGAACTGCATCTTTCGTTATCTTTCACGAAGCAGACAGGAGGCTATGTCATGTGTACGCAAACTACAATCTAACATCAAGTCGGTTCGCGGCATAACCGTAACGGCAACAATACGGCGTGTTCGAACACGTGACCGATCGGTTATTTCCATGTTTCGCCGAATATATATCAATGTTTTGCAATTTTTCGGCTACATTTCAACTGTCGACTGGTTGGCATGCACTGTTTTAGTTTTCAGTAATCAAATACCGTGAGTAACCCTGGATACCGAACACTCGGTTTAGCAGAAATGGCGGCGGCGTGAGCGTAGACAGCCAGTGGTTCTCGGTGTTCGGACCCGCACAGAGACGGATTCCAGATATGCCTCGTTCAAGCTAACTTGGTTTTGTTTCAACGCGCCGAAACGCGCTATTCAAATTTTGTGGTTAGATTGAGGTTAAGAGCAGTGTTGGGCAGCTGCAAATTACGTATTGTAATTCATTACATTCAACAATAATAAATTACAATTGTAATTGTATTTTACAACAATAATAAATTACATTTATAACAATAATGAATTACAATTGTATGCTCAACACTGATGCCTATGAACCATCAAAAATGATCAGAGAGACTGAATTCTTTCGCCTTGGTTCTACTGAGACCAGATTCTTCGCCTTGAGTCTACCAAGAGTGAATTCTCCGTCGACGCTTTAGGTGGACGCAGACCAGATTCTGCGCCTCAAGCCAACGGAAAGTGAATTTTCTGGCGACGCCTTGGGTCTACGGAGACTAAGTTCTTCGCCTTAGGTCTACGGAGACTAAATTCTTCGTCTCAAGCCGACGGAGGGTGACTTCTTCTTTGACGGAGACTAGATTCTTCGCCTCGAGTCTCCGGAGAGTGAATTCTCTGACGATGCCTTGGGTCTACGGAGACTAGATTCTTCGCCTCAAGCTGACGGAGGGTGACTTTTTCTCTGACGGAGACTAGATTCTTCGCCTCGAGTCTCCGGAGAGATTCTTCTCGATCGGGTCTGCTTGAGATAGTTACTGAGGGAAAGACTTTTTCGGAGACTAGATTCTTCGCCTTGAGTCTCCGGAGAGCACTTTCTCTGACAACGCCTTGGTTCTTTGCCTCAGGTCTACGGAGACTAGATTCTTCGTAGACCTAAGGCGAAGACCTAAGGCGAAGAATCTAGTCTCCGTAGACCCAATGCGTCGTTAGAGAATTCACTCTCCGGAGACTCGAGGCGAAGAATCTAGTCTGCGTCAGAGAAAAAGTCACCCTCCGTCCGCTTGAGACGAAGAATCTAGTCTCCGTAGACCTAAGGCGTCGTCAGAGAATTCAGTCTCCGGTGACTCAAGGCAAAGAATCTAGTCTCCGTCAAAGAAGAAGTCACCCTCCGTCGACTTGAGTCGAAGAATCTAGTCTCCGTAGAACCAAGGCGTTGCCAGAGAATTCACTCTCCGGAGACTCAAGGCGAAGAATCTAGTCTTGGTAGACCTAAGGCGAAGAATCTAGTATCCGTAGACCCAAGGCGTCGTCAGAGAATTCACTCTCCGGAGACTCAAGGCGAAGAATCTAGTCTCCGTTGAGCCAAGGCGTTGCCAGAGAATTCACTCTCAGGAGACTCAAGGCGAAGAATCTAGTCTCCGTAGAGCCAAGGCGTTGCCAGAGAATTCACTCTCCGGAGACTCAAGGCGAAGAATTTAGTCTCCGCCAAAGAAGAAGTCACCCTCCGTCGACTTGAGTCGAAGAATCTAGTCTCCGTAGACCTAATGCGAAGAATCTAGTCTCCGTAAACTAAGGCGAAGAATCTAGTCTCCGTAGACCTAATTGTAAGGCGAAGAATCTAGTCTCGGTAGAACCAAGGCGAAAGAATTCAGTGTCATTGATCATTTTTAATGGTTCATAAACATCAGAACATTTCCTATAATACTCTCAATCAGTGTTGAGCGAATTTGTAATTACTCAATTACAATTGCAATTCATTATTGTTGTACCAACAATTGTAATTGGCATTTATAACAATAATAACTGACAATTGTAATTTATTATTGTTGCAATTACAATTGTAATTTATTATTGTTGTGAATTACAATTGTAATTGATAATGGAAATGTAATCAATTGCACTTAACCTCAATCTAACCACAAAATTTGAATCGCGCGTTTCGGCGCGTTGAAACAAAACCAAGTTAGTTTGAACGAGGCATATCTGGAATCCCTCTCTGTGCGGGTCCGAACACCGAGAACCACTGGCTGTCTATGCTCACGCCGCCGCCATTTCTGCTAATCCGAGTGTTCGGTATCCAGGGTTACTCACGGTATGCAAAATCATGCACGGTAGATGCTGAAAAAATGTAAGTTACATTCTTGCGAACGAAAGAACCTGTGTTACCGTCTTTTTGTTTTGGTCGGTTTCGGTAGCCACAAAATTCTGTAGGGCGCGACATGACTTACATATGCCTGCCATAGGTAAAGAATATTTAGCATAGCCTAGGAACTTATCCGCGTTTTCGCGTGTTATGTTTACCAGTAGCCAAATTTTGATCGAGTTGGTTCATTAACTTGTAAAGCAACTTACGTCATGATTTGAATTGAATTTTGTATTGTATTTGATTATATATTTGTCTGCTGCAGAAAGTGTACAACAAGTGCAAGAAAAAGCGGCAGAAGGGGGTCGAATAATCATCCCTGCTGGGATCCAATCTTCGGAATCTGAAGAAAATATCAAACCCTCACAAGTAAGTTAGCTCATTCCAGTAAAAATTATCGAGTAGTGTCTATGGGTATAGTATACATTGATTTTTCTATTCAAATTTCGATTCGGTCTTGTACCTCGCTAGGAGTTCATATCATGTCGGGATTCTAGTCGTTTATCAGCAGTCCCAACTTAGTCTCAGTAGTCAACTCGAGGGAACCGGTGGGTAAGAAAGAGGGCCAAGCGAGAGATTGTCAGCCAGAAATTGATGTTATTAATTTTTTTTCTCCACGTACTTTGTTGGAGGGTTCATTTTTCAAATTTTCCACAATCTTTTCTATATATTCATGCATTTATTTTGATGATTGGAGTGGTAAGCTAAGGAAGTATTTTTTCCGCTCTGCAATTTCGAGTCAGAGGACTTGCACCATCTACCAGCGCATCATCACTCGAACACCTTACTATTAACAAAAGATGTACTAACACCTAACTATTGACAAAAGATGTAGACTCTCTTATTATGTGCTATGAGGGTGACTTCCTTTCCAACACGACTTCGAATATACTTAATGTCGATTAGGTCTCCCCTAACAATATTGAAAGCGGATTGGCCGTAGAGCAATTTTTACTGCAGGTCATATTAATATCAGTTCATTCTAGCGGGTTCAAAGTCGAATTGACTCCTTGAGTTAGGTGTACAGATTTTGTAGCATAGAGATATAAATACCTAGTCGGATCTTCCGGCATGCAACCAAGCGTCAGGAACTTGTGATCAGAAAGGTTTTTATGAAGCTGCCCATGTCAATACACCTAGCCTCCAGACCGCACCATCTGATTTGCACCGTGAGTGGGAGACTTGTCTACGTCAGTGATACAATTTTTCTGAATTTTTTTCAGATTTTTAAAATCGGATCCTTCTTGGGTTAGGGTTGGGAGAGAATTATAACTCAGAGTGGGTTGGTCTCAAAAATCTGAAATAATTCAGGAAGATGTTTTACAGCAAGGACAACAACATAGAAAGCCACGGTCCAAATTGGAGATGGTGCGGTCTGTAGGCTAGGTATATTGACGTGCGCAGCCTCATATAGATAGAAACATTTGACGGTGATACATAACCAAAACTAAACCGGATTTCTGTCATTCCAATCCAGTTTCTGCCTTCTGGAGGTATAGATTATTTGATATGAAATTAATGATTTCTGATTGTCAGCAGGTGTTGCTGTTAGGAATTATAGAAAGAGTACATAGAGAATCTCGCTGAATACAGTCAGGTGTAATTTCCAAAGCCTTGACAGGACTAAGAGATCCTAAATTGAAGCGCCTTATCGTTACGTTCATTTTGCGCTGTTGTATAAAAAATATCTAGTAGCCTTGCGAGATTGCTGCGATGCTCCATAGCGACCTCTGCGACCTAATGAAGACTAGATAGAGACTACATTTAGACTCAGAATTTTCACTATGGCATGTTTAGTAATTGAATTGTCAAATCAGATTCAAAGTCATCCTAAAACCCTGAATGCAGAGTTATAAAATTGAACGTTTGACAACAAATTTTCGAATATTCATAAAAATATATGATTCTGTTTACCAGCGTCAGAAACATAACACAGCTGCCCAAAATGTTCAAGAGAGAAAAAATAAGGAGGTCTTGAATAAATTAAAATCGAAAACCTTCGTATCATCTAGAAAACCGCTGACAGATCATTCAGATGACGAAGTTGAAAGTCCACAGAATCATGCGATTGAGACAGTGGATAGAAAAAGGAATGTCAATGGAAATGAAGGCAAGTACGAAAAAGACTATTTGGAAAAGGTGATGGTATTTGTTATAATGATATGCTTGGTGAATGATCAAGTGTAAAAACATGTTAAGTGAAGCGTATGCAATAATACATACGTCCACGCGTCATCAATTGTTTACATTTCTTTGTAATATTTTTCAGAAAACATGAAAGGTAAACGAGCATTGGGAGTACGAAGGAATCTATTTGGCACAAACGATGTTGAAATAGATGTTCCTCTACAGCAAGAACTGGCCAATCTAGGTAAAGACGTTGTGTTGCGTTATTTTTTTTTAATATGGAGCGTCCACTTGATAATAGTATATGGATTAGAAGTAATTTTAGTTTCGATAGTAATTGTTCAATATTCTGTACCAATGAATGTTCACTTCAAGTTTTAATCAATCATTTTTTAATAATTCAAGTCCTTGAGGTGCATATAGATTCGAGTATCAAGAAAGCAGAATTTCAGTAAAAATTGACAAATTACGCTTCACCTGTTCTTAAAACATTTTCCTTTTCTTAAAACAATTTCCTGAATACATTTGTTTGCACATTCAGACGTGAATTTTTATACATGTTCCATATAACCCAAGTGACTGAATGAATGCCTACTCATCTTATCTGCGATTCAATTACGTGATGTGGTACTCATATACCTGAATTTACAGTGCATAATGACATTCGAAACAATCAGTGTGCAGAAAGACCCAGCACATCGACGAGCTTAGATAGTGCACATAGACCAGGAATTGCATTGATTAAAACTATAAATATCGACGTGAAGCAATTGTTAAAGAAGAACAGTACGTGTATCAAAGATTCAACAAGAACAAGTGAGTCCCTATTTTCTATTTGTTTCAGTTACTTGTATGAAATTTGATTTGAGAACAGTTAGATCATGAAAAATCTTTTCATACCTACTTGATTTGAGCTAGATTCGATGTCTGACAATTTTACTAAATTTAGTACGATGAGTAGAATCGTGCACATTATTTGGGAATTACCTCCTGTATATGTTCACAAGGAATATTAAGTTGTCTAAACTTGCAGATGGTGATCGAACTAATTCTTACTACTTGAAAAGTGCTGAGTACCTGATGGAAGCCGGGCCTTCTGTGGAGCGACGTCGAACAAATATGCTCTCCAAATCCTCACAATCAGAAGGAAGTAAAAGAGGAGTACAACTTGAAAACTCACTGTCGCAGAATGATCGAGAAAATAACGAAAACGAGGATCACAGTGGTAATGGAACCGAACGGGTAGTAAGGGCCAAACAGCTTTTTCCACTTCAAAAAAAAAGGAAGAACAACGACGATGAAGATCAGAGTGGTGATGAAAACGATCAAGTAATGGGGGCTGAATGGCATTCACCACTTCGACAGCAGAGTAACAGTGATGATGAGGATCACAGCGGTGATGAAATTGGACAGGTAGTGGGGGCTAAACAGCTTTTACCACTTGAAAAAAAAAGGAAGAACAACGACGATGAAGATCAGAGCGGTGATGAGAACGATCAAGTAATGGGGGCTGAACGGCATTCACCGCTTCGACCGCAGAGTAACAGTGAAGATGAGGATCACAGCGGTGATGAAGCTGGACAGGTAGTGGTAAGGCAGCGATTGCCCCTTCGAGAGAAAAGGAGGAGACCAGGTATGATTGTTCACGCTAATATTGACAGATTCAACAGCTTATTTGGCATTGCCGTTGTGCAAGATTGATATTACAAAATCAGTTTTAATCGAATTACGTTTAATCCCAAGGTCTGAACTTGGGTCTTTGTAGAAAAGTTTCTTTATAATGTATGAATTCGTTATGACGTTGTACGTAATACGTTTAACTTCGCATTTTTTTTTTTTTTTTTTTTTTTGAGAACGTTACCCAAAGATGCTCACTACTTAGAAAATGATAGCCAACATTAGAACTTTTGATGCCTACAAGTTCGACAACATTACTCATGCATTTCATTATATCCTATTTTTACAGGGAATTTACCTGGTGGACCGAAGCGCAAAAGTCACCTAGAAATAGAAGACGCTCTAAAATATTATACCAATAACGAGGCTGACCAGCATGGAAGGAAGCGTTATGAGATTATCGACGATAAGGTATCATGACTCAACTATAATGCATATTAAATAACATGAAAGTATTTTTGAACGCAATCTCGCGCGCAATCATCTCTTTTTTTAAAGGAAAAATTGTAATAGATTTGGCTTGTTAGTACGTATAAAACACTTCATAATAGCTGACTCTGCCCTGATGAGAACGTTGGATTGAGCCGTTGAAACGTCAGCCTCTATGAAGAGAAATTAATTCGTTTTTGACCACTTTTTGCCTCGACTGGATCCATAGAGTCATACATTCAACATAATAATTGACTGTTGAATAAATGTTTGAAATCGTTCATTCACAGATTTACCTCGGAGAAGGCGTGGAAGTCTCTGTCAGTACCTGGTACTTCAGTCGCGAAAAAAAGCCAAATATATTTTTCAATGACCTCATAGGTATGATGTGGCCAATCGACGTGCTAGTCAACCGCTGTCAAAATAAAAGAAAAGTGACGACCAAACTGGCTAACCGATCCCCAATGAAGGAGTTGACTCCGGAGAAAAAAAGATTATCGTTCAGTAAGTGTAATCTTATAGTATATAGATTTGAGTGACTTCATATTTTTCAATGTATTGTAATGTAATATTTTATTTCCAGAATTGTATGCTGACTATCTAGACGACAAAAAAATTAAAAAAGAACAGAAATACGAGTATTTAGCCAAGGTTTCGTATTTATATACGACCAAAATAAATTATCTGCGAGGCGAATATTACCAATGAGCGTCCATTACGAGTCCATCAAAATACGAAGGCAGATCCTATCCTATCAATATTTTTTTCTTATGGAATAGGAAACAAGAACTGAAAAAAAAGATTGCATCTAGTCGACAGTATATTACTTTACATTTATCAGTTTTGCTAATTTACATAGCCGGGGGGGTCGTTTTATCATTGTAGCTCTCTTCTATTCCATCCTAACAATAATAAAATATATATGTGTATTAATAAAAATTTATTCTACGTTAAAATGGCCAGGGCAACATAGATCCATAATTATAATATAATTGTAGGTTTGTAGGTACATTGGTAGGTACTTTTCGAAAACTCGATATTCCCTATATATATGTATGTATAGGTATACATGTTGCTCTCTGTACTTTCTATAACATCATGTGATTTAGTAAATAAGTTAGAAATTGTAGGTTTGAATATATTTATCAAGATGAGGTACTCGATAAAAAAACACTCTATATTCCCAAAGAAAAACACGAATTTCCGATTAGACGGGAAAAAAACTATGTGATTTTTTTGGGTGTGTGTCTATGCATTTTTGCAAACTAATTTTTGTTCCTAATCATATGGTATTCAGTTGATATGAATAAAAGTATTTTTCCTATCACTTTAATTGGACTTCGAATTTATTCATCTTTCTCCCGCCTTCACTTAATTTGTAACGTTGTTTGAATTTGCAACGCACCACCAGTCCAGAAATAATTTTGTGATAATTTGTGTAATAAAATACATAATGAATAGGTTGTAACAAATTACGTACGAAACGATATAAAGACATACGTAATAAATTACCTGATGAATTGTATGAGGAATTCGGTCATAACCTTAGGTAATTCATCATGTGATTCTTTAGGTACTTTCTTACGTAGTATTTTACATCACCTTTTTCAGTAGGGTAGAATCCATAGAATATAAACATAACCTAAAAAACTTACAGCTTGGTGACAGTTGTGGCGATAATGACAGTGCCGGCGAACTTGACAGATCGAGACGTGACATCAACTGCGTGTCATTATTGTTTTTGTCTTCTTTTCGATCCCCACTGTCACACATTTTCAAAATTCTCGCACTCCGCGAATTCATCTTCATTTTTCTGTTTTGGCCACGAGGGCGCTGCAAACGATGTTATGTTTCGGAACATCGAGATAGGATGATCTATCATGGAACAAACTCGAAACTTTGAGATACGCTGTTTCGTTTTTTGACTTTTATTCAATTATTATTTCCTTGCCGAAGTTGATAATTTGTAGAATGGTAGAAAAAAGTGTGATGAATACATTGGGTAACTTATCTTCAAATGCTGAAAATTACTACTTAAGCTGTTTCTGTCGTCAACGGTAAGATAAGCTGTTACTGCGGTAAATGCCAAGATAGGCTGATTCTGTGGTGAACGCCAAGATAAGCTGTTACTGCGGGAATCGCCAAGATAAGATGTTTCGAATTCGTCACGCGCAAATAAGCTGTTTTGAACAGACTCGCTAAGATAAGCTGGTATCGTTAGGAGGTATCGATCTGATAGCGATTCACAAAATTTCACCGAAGTCTACCCTCAAGGGAATACGTTGGCCGGATGAATACTTTTCAAATTGTCCGACAATGAACTTCAGCATAAGTGGAAATCCGTATCCTGCCATGCTCCAGTATAATGTTTTTATGATTTCCTACAAAAATAATAACAGTATGGAAATATCAAAATCAATTAATAACTGTCGATAAACACTCAATAAAGTCTTCCGAGATGGTAATTCTGTTATTAGATTGCATGGCAATTCGTCCGTTCCCTCCGGTCCATCAAGGTATTCTTATCGTCAGAATCCGATGATTTGACGTCGTGTTACTCGAGTCCTCCAAGAGCTGTTCCGCAACGTGACAATTTAAACCTAAGTCATCGAAGAAAACCTCCGAAACATACTGCAGCGTACACATTTTCTCTGTGGAGCTAAAACTAGGCGTGGAAAAATATAACCAAAACAATTGAATGATTTAAACGTAACTCCTGAAACCGGGTCGGAAATGTGTACGGAGCTCTATAATCGCCTCGAAAGCGTATTCCGAGTTACGTCTGCTCTAGACTGTCCGCCGAGATATACGTCTGTTATTCCTTAGGACTCGTCGAATATCAATAAATCGCTCGTCCGAATTAATATTTTTACACAAGACAGAGCATGATGCGAACGTTCAACAACGTAGAGTATTATTTCAATTCAATTACGATGTAGCACGATCAATCCCATAGGTTATGTATTCTCAAATTTCAATGACTTATCTCATTCTCGGCGGTTTGGCTAAGCTCGTGTTTACAAGCAACTTCAACGATTTTACACCGAGACGCAGGAGCCGGAAAAATCCTTAAAAATTCCCAAAATTTTGATTCGTGATCAGAAGATTGTATTCCAAAGCTCGCTGTTGTATCTTCAATATTGGCAAAGTTAGCAATCGCAATTTCTGAACCGGAAGTCGGATCAAGTACACAAACAAAATTGCACATCTGCAGGCTGAAAACAGTATCCAGTGTAAATTTCATCAAGATCGGTTCAGCGGTTTGGCTGATTACGTGGTTACAAGAAATGGGGGGGTCACATACACCATTCTTGAAAATGCTCAAAAACGACTACCCAGGTGCCAAAACGTGCTCCCTACATGATTTCAGATCTTTTACTCGATCCGACGTTTTTAGCGATGGCGAATGTATAAGGCACTTCGTTTTTAAAGATCGTGCCTAAAAAACGAAGGATGCTGGAGTATATCAATAAGGATGAAGCTGAAGCTAGCAGCGAGAGTTGGCAGCGAGAAGCTAAAATCCAGGGAAGAATAGGGTGCTGGGCCCCCGGGCTAAAATTGTCTAACGCATGCTCGGAAAATTCTGAAAAAATTCGGGAATACTGTCTTCCGGTCCCAGAACACGATTCCGATTGAACTTTGGCGTGGACGAACTCCATTGTTTATTTATCAATTAAATAAGAATGAACAATTGGCTGCTGATAGTGAAAATCACACGCATTCCGATAAAAATCTGAAAAAAATTTAGGAATATTGTATTTCGATCCAAGAACACGATTCCGTTTCAACTTCCGCGTGGACGGACTCCATTGTTTATTTATCTATTAATTAACAATTCAGAAAATCACACGCATTGCGATAAAAATATGAAAAAAATTCAGAAATACTGTCTTCCGGTCCCAGAACACGATTCCGTTTCAACTTCCGCGTGGACGGACTCTATTGTTTATTTATCAATTAAATAAGAATGAACAATTGGCTGCTGATAGTGAAAATCACACGCATTCCGATAAAAATCTGAAAAAAATTTAGAAATATTGTATTTCGATCCAAAAACACGATTCCGTTTCAACTTCCGCGTGGACGGACTCCATTGTTTATTTATCTATTAATTAACAATTCAGAAAATCACACGCATTGCGATAAAAATATGAGAAAAATTCAGAAATACTGTCTTCCGGTCCCAGAACACGATTCCGTTTCAACTTCCGCGTGGACGGACTCTATTGTTTATTTATCAATTAAATAAGAATCAACAAATTGGCTGCTGATAGTGAAAATCACACGCATTCCGATAAAAATCTGAAAAAAATTCAGGAATATCGTATTTCGATCCAAGAACACGATTCCGTTTCAACTTCCGCGTGGACGGACTCCATTGTTCATTTATCTATTAATTAACAATTCAGAAAATCACACGCATTGCGATAAAAATATGAAAAAAATTCAGAAATACTGTCTTCCGGTCCCAGAACACGATTCCGTTTCAACTTCCGCGTGGACGGACTCCATTGTTTATTTATCTATTAAATAAGAATGAACAATTGGCGGCTGATAGTGAAAATCACACGGAATCTGATGTAATGATAAAAAAATTAGGAATATTGTGCTTCGATCGTAGCACTAATTTGTAAATTAATTCAATCATACGTGCATTGTACATCTAGTTAGTATTTATGTATGAAAGTTGAACTTCAAGTATAAGAAAAGGGTACATATATTCGTGACAATTATTTTTCTTAAGTAATACAATAATTCTTAAATACAATATTCCTGAATTTTTTTCAGATTTTCATCGGATTGCGTGTGATTTTCACTATCAGCAGCCAATTGTTGATTCTTATTTAATTGATAAATAAACAATAGAGTCCGTCCACGCGGAAGTTGAAACGGAATCGTGTTCTGGGACCGGAAGACAGTATTTCTGAATTTTTCTCATATTTTTATCGCAATGCGTGTGATTTTCTGAATTGTTAATTAATAGATAAATAAACAATGGAGTCCGTCCACGCGGAAGTTGAAACGGAATCGTGTTCTTGGATCGAAATACAATATTCCTGAATTTTTTTCAGATTTTTATCGGAATGCGTGTGATTTTCACTATCAGCAGCCAATTGTTCATTCTTATTTAATTGATAAATAAACAATAGAGTCCGTCCACGCGGAAGTTGAAACGGAATCGTGTTCTTGGATCGAAATACAATATTCCTGAATTTTTTTCAGATTTTTATCGGAATGCGTGTGACTTTCACTATCAGCAGCCAATTGTTGATTCTTATTTAATTGATAAATAAACAATAGAGTCCGTCCACGCGGAAGTTGAAACGGAATCGTGTTCTGGGACCGGAAGACAGTATTTCTGAATTTTTTTCATATTTTTATCGCAATGCGTGTGATTTTCTGAATTGTTAATTAATAGATAAATAAACAATGGAGTCCGTCCACGCGGAAGTTGAAACGGAATCGTGTTCTTGGATCGAAATACAATATTCCTGAATTTTTTTCAGATTTTTATCGGAATGCGTGTGATTTTCACTATCAGCAGCCAATTGTTCATTCTTATTTAATTGATAAATAAACAATGGAGTTCGTCCACGCCAAAGTTCAATCGGAATCGTGTTCTGGGACCGGAAGACAGTATTCCCGAATTTTTTCAGAATTTTCCGAGCATGCGTTAGACAATTTTAGCCCGGGGGCCCAGCACCCTATTCTTCCCTGGATTTTAGCTTCTCGCTGCCAACTCTCGCTGCTAGCTTCAGCTTCATTCAATAAGGTACAGGCGATGATAAAACTTTATTGAATATTCAGAAGTGGTCACGAATTAACGATTCGAGTACTTGCGTCAATACAATATGAATCAGACTCTACAATCGGGGTAAGCGAATCCCGTCATTGAAATGTCCGCTATACCATATCTAGATACGAAATGACTGAAGATTATCGAAGGCCCGTTGATGCCATAAGGTGACTTAATTTTGAGCGGAAAAATCATGTCATGTCTTTAACCATGAAAGGGGTGCACGGGGGAGGCACCGACTCTTCTCGTTTGGATATCATTCTGAACGTCTTTCGGTTTTTGAATCACTATTTTCGGATAATCAGTGACTAATTATCTGTATCGTAATATTCCTCACGGTATTTTGTATTGAAACATGGTTAGCGAGCGACGTTTGAAAACTTTATTGGCACAGCCTGGGAATAAGAACAGTGTGCCTTGCAAATTTCATCCAAATCGATTTAGCGGTCCGAACGGAATCAAACTTTTCATGCAGGTGTTGCAAATAAGAAACCTTTTCACATGTCACGTGACTCGGAAGGAAGAAGTAATCATTTTTATAAGGGCCTCTGAATTTTATTCTTTTGTATTCGGAATCTGTGTTGGGAAATGGAAAATTTATACGATACAGCGAATGAATATTTTCGAAATTGATTTTTATTGCTCACAATCTTATGCAGCTATGAATTATTGTCACTGGTATATACATATTCAGTAATCAATTGGAAGACGTACTGGAAGAAAGTGGTAGTCTCTCGTACAGCAGATGATTTCCGTTCTTCCGCAAAAAGTTATTCAGATTAGCACAAGCGGTTCCGAATATTCCGCTTCGCGATAGCTGCTAAGAAGTGGCCTGCGAATTGATTCACCAAAATTCGTAGATTACTATATTCAGCAGCTTCGTATCAGGTGATACTGTCGACGACACTCACCAATAGTATCTTCCGCTGCTTCGGTTCAGCTGGACTGGCATGGGATTTATGATTATTCAGATTCACCTGAGAAAGTGAAATTACGATTCAATGGCAATTACCAGAACACATTGAAAAAATAATTCAAGAAATCATCATATTTTAGTTAATGTATGAAATAGTATAGAGAGTCACAATAAGATCGTAGTTCAGTAGTACTAAACTGGTGGTGCAATTGAAATCAGGGATCGAATGTTGAGTATCAAATACGTTTGCCTAACTGGTGGCTAAGGAAATAGATCAATTTATGAAAGCCTAATTGGAATTTGGTTTGTAGCAAACGATAGATCTCAGTATGACAATTATATTTTTAATGGTACGATTGTTTTCAACTTACCTGGCGAACGGGCAAACTCGTAAGCAGCTAGCAAAATCTCATTGATTTCGGCCGATACTGCGACCAATGAAGTACTTAATTTGGTCATAGTAGCGCTGATCGCAGTGCTGGAAGCTGGAAATTAAAAGATACCTCAATAATTTAGACAATTTTCAAGTGCTTGATGCCCGATATTCTAGATGGGCACAATCGTCTTCAACTTACGTCCGGCTGTCGCTCCAATATTTCTCAAATCGGCTATGGCTTTTTCATTTATTGGGTGGAGTAATTCTGAAATTGGAATATACAGAGGTTATGATCAAGTCGTCTTCGACTCTCACTCAGTTCTAACAACAGCTGGATGAAAAGCAAGCTAGGCTTGATGTATTTTTCGAATGAATGTCACTTACTCTCGAATGTGGCAACCGCTTGTGGTTTGGTTCCTGAAAATAAAATATGTGTATCATGACAAAGTGGAAATTCACCAATTGACGCATGATATAACGGCAATGAGTGAAAAATAATGAAATATGAAGAATTGAAATAGGAAATCTCGATCGGTCTAGGATAAAATTTTATCAGAATCAATTAAAACAATTCCTCGACTTCACCCTGATATGTGAAGCGAACAGTAGATCACAAAAACATTTCGCATGTCTAATGGCATAAGGTCGTATCCACCATTTTTTTTTTTCATTTCTCATGATTTTTCCAAATAGTTGTAAAAACTCGTGAAACGCAAAGAAAAATCGAAATCGACGTCGTTTCGAAAAATTCAATAATAAAAATCGCAGTTAAAAGCAGATGGTCGTATCCCCCCAACTTACGCCCTTTCCACTTAAAATTTTCGATCTCGTAATTTGAATTGATCTATACGTTTCAAATGTTTACAGAGCGATTGGCGTGAAATAGTATATTATGTGGCATGCCCGTAAAGTCACTGTTTTCGGGCGAGGTTATGTTTTTCGTACGTGCCGTTGGTTTTACCGGCGAGCCGAAGGCGAGCCTAAGGTAAAGCCAATGGAGAGTACTAAAAACATAACCTCGCCGAACAGTTACTTTACGGATGCGCCCCCTACGATATTTTTTCCGGCAAAGGCATGAAGAGTGACTTCGACGCCAGTTGAGGTCCACATTTCGACCTCCGCATCAACTGCCGTCTAATACTTTTATATGAAGTTAGTTAGTCCCTAAGTTTTTTTTTTTTTTTCCTTCCAAGTCATTCTTGCCTCTCCCTGACTTTATATTTATATATTTTTACCTCTCGTGTTTAAGTATTATGTAAATATTTCTACCTCGATTGTACCATCTTGTCTTTACCTGTATATTTCTATCGCCCTCTTTGGGTTCGCCTGTTGGGCCTCCTCTCAATAAATAAATAAATAAATAAATAAATAAATAAATATGGCAGCTCTGAGATGCACAGTTCGTACCGCGCAACAAAAGTCAGGAACTGCGCGTCACAGCTACTCAAAAAACATTTTTTTCGGCTAGCCATAAAAAGAGCCACTGTATGGGCCGAAAACAGGCGTCGAAAAGTGACTTGTTCATGCCTGTGCCGGAAAAAAAAAAATTATACGACTTTATGCCATAATAAACAGCAAAACGTCGTATAATGGCGCTTACATCCTAATTTCATTAGACACGCGTTTTTAAAGGGTCAAGTCGTCTTCAACTCACCCGCGGTATGCCTTAGGATAGAAGTTACAGTGCTCATGAGATAGGCTCTGGTCGACAGCAAAGTACCTGAAATAAAAATAGAGACAAAGATAATTTGAGCGTTTTGGTAGACGTATAAATTGGTCAAGTAAGTGTATCCACTCATCACTTACCAGCGTCTGCGATTTTCAGCTGGGATCCTCTATCTGAAAATAAAATAGGTACATCATGACACTATTGTAGTTTGTGAATATTTGACGCATGCCTTAGTAGCTATGACTTGAATATCTTCATTGGGTGACATTGTTTTGAACTCACTGGCGGACATCCGTGTAACATCATCCGCAAGTTGTATCAGTTGGGCGTCGACCTTTGCCACGGCAGCTGAAATTTAAGCACAGAGGACTGTGATTAAGTCGTCATTCCGCGGTGCTCGACTCGCTTGAGCTAAATTCGAACAACAAGTGAATATCTGTCATTATCGAAAATCTCTATATCTTTAACTCACCGTAGATCGCATTATAGCTTAGATCGACTCCTGAAACAAAAATCATGATATCATGACAATACTTGACGAATCGAGTGGAACCTGACATGTTGAAAATGGTTTGAACATTCGGTGTAGCATAAAATGTAGAGAATAAAATGGTTTCAAACAAAGGGTATAACGTTCAAGAAACACATTTTATCTATATCGTGATGACGTAAGCATAGTTTTTATTTTTAACGAATCAATGAATCTTACCACCTGCAGAACATACGTGCTACAAAATGTTAAGTGTGCTGTTAAATATTTCGCGACACAACACTTCAAAAGTTGATTGCTCTTGATATAGATACATGAGTTCGACGAATGGTCGATTTTCCACTTCAGTACCATTTAACGGTTTTAAATATTACTTCCTGTGATACTAAAATGTAGGCCTAACGATTCGATAAGTCTGCAGAATAATTGCTGCAAAATAAGTATACCGTTAAATATTTCGAGACACAATACTCGAAAAATTGATTCCGCGGTGCTCGACTCGCTTGAGCTAAATTCGAACAACAAGTGAATATCTGTCAGTATCGAAAATCTCTGTATCTTCAACTCACCGTTCAAGGTGGCAGCCTGAGCTGGGTGGGCTCCTGAAACCAAAATCAGGATATCATGAGAATACTTCACGAATCGAGTGGAACCTGACATGTTGAAAATGGTTTGAACATTCCGTGTAGCATAAAATGTAGAGAATAAAATGGTTCCAAACAAAGAGCATAACGTTCAAAAAACACATTTTATCTATATTGTGATGACGGACGCATAGTTTTTATTTTTAACGACTCAGTGAAGCTTACCACCTGCAGAACATACGTGCTACAAAATGTTAAGTGTGCTGTTACATATTTCGTGACACAACACTTCAAAAGTTGATTGCTCTTGATATACATAAGTTCGACGAATGGTCGATTTTCCACTTCAGTACCATTTTACGGTTTTAAATTTTACTTTCTGTGATACTAAAATATAGGCATAACGATTCGATAAGTCTGCAGAATAATTGCTGCAAAATAAGTATACCGTTAAATATTTAGAGACACAATACTTGAAAAATTGATTCCGCGCTGCTCGACTCGTTTGAGCTAAATTCGAGCAACAAGTGAATATCTGTTAGTATCGAAAATCTCTGTATCTTTAACTCACCGTACAAGGTGGAAGCCTGAGCTGGGTGGGCTCCTGAAACCAAAATCAGGATATCATGAGAATACTTGACGAATCGAGTGGAACCTGACATGTTGAAAATGGTTTGAACATTCCGTGTAGCATAAAATGTAGAGAATAAAATGGTTCCAAACAAAGAGCATAACGTTCAAAAAACACATTTTATCTATATTGTGATGACGGAAGCATAGTTTTTATTTTTAACGACTCAGTGAATCTTACCACCTGCAGAACATACCCGCTACAAAATGTCAAGTGTGCTGTTAGATATTTCGTGACCCAACACTTCAAAAGTTGATTGCTCTTGCTATACATAAGTTCGACGAATGGTCGATTTTCCGTTTCAGTACCATTCTACGGTTTTAAATTTTACTTCCTGTGATACTAAAATGTAGGCATAACGATTTGATAAGTCTGCAGAATAATTGCTGCCAAATAAGTATACCGTTAAATATTTAGAGAAACAATGTTTGAAAAATTGATTCCGCGGTGCTCGACTCGTTTGAGCTAAATTCGTACAACAAGTGAATATCTGTTAGTATCGAAAATCTCTGTATCTTTAACTTACCGTTCAAGGTGAAAGCCTGAGCTGGGTGGGCTCCTGAAACCAAAATCAGGATATCATGAGAATACTTGACGAATCGAGTGGAACCTGACATGTTGAAAATGGTTTGAACATTCCGTGTAGCATGAAATGTAGAGAATAAAATGGTTCCAAACAAAGAGCATAACGTTCGATAACCATATTTTATCTATATTGTGATGATGTACGCATACTTTTTATTTTCAACGACTCAACGAATCTTACCACCTGCAGAAAATACGTGCCACAAAATGTTAAGTGTGCTGTTAAATATTTCGTGACACAACACTTCAAAAGTTGATTGCTCTTGATATACATAAGTTCGACGAATGGTCGATTTTCCGTTTCAGTACCATTTTACGGTTTTAAATTTTACTTCCTGTGATACTAAAATGTAGGCATAACGATTTGATAAGTCTGCAGAATAATTGCTGGAAAATAAGTGTGCTGTTAAATATTTCGTGACACAACACTTCAAAAGTTGATTGCTCTTGATATACATAAGTTCGACGAATGGTCGATTTTCCACTTCAGTACTATTTTACGGTTTTGAATTTTACTTCCTGTGATACTAAAATGTAGGCATAACGATTCGATAAGTCTGCAGAATAATTGCTGCCACATAAGTATACCGTTAAATATTTAGAGACACAATACTTGAAAAATTGATTCCGCGGTGCTCGACTCGCTTGAGCTAAATTCGAACAACAAGTGAATATCTGTCGCTATCGAAAATCTCTGTATCTTTAACTCACTGTTCAAGGTGAAAGCCTGAGTTGGGTGGGCTCCTGAAACAAAAATCGGGATATCATGAGAATACTTGACGAATCGAGTAGAACCTGACATGTTGAAAATGGTTTGAACATTCCGTGTAGCATAAAATGTAGAAAATAAAATGGTTCCAAACAAAGAGCATAACGTTCAGAAATAGTATATTATGCTACAAGGGAGGAAAGAGCGCGATTTTCGCCGAGTGCGAGGTATGCTGCCCGAGGCACGAGCGAAGCGAGTGCAGCGAGGGCAGCACGAACACGAGGTGACAATTGCGCTCCTCCCGTGTGGCATATGCATTTTTTACCCGACTTCGATAAAATGACCTTATTCCGTTGCTGTAACGCGAGTGGAAAGAAGGTAGTCAATTTTTGACCAGAAGGAAGCGAAGTGATTAACCGGGCAGAAAAGTAAATTGCCGGGCTATTTACTTTTTTGCCCGGCAATCTACTTTTTTGCCCGGCAATCTACTTTTTTGCCCGGCAATCGACTTTTCTTCCCTCTGGTCCAGAATTGACGACTTTCGACCCGCGTTTCATGGGCGAAATACGGTCATTTTATCGTAGTCGGGTAAAAACACATTTTATCTATATCGTGATGGCGTACGCATAGTTTTTATTTTTAACGATTCAATGAATCTTACCACCTGCAGAACATACGTGCTACAAAATGTTAAGTGTGCTGTTAAATATTTCGTGACACAACACTTCAAACGTTGATTGCTCTTGATATACAGAAATTCGACGAATGGTCGATTTTCCACTTCAGTACCATGTAACGGTTTTAAATATTACTTCCTGTGATACTAAAATGTAGACCTAACGATTCGATAAGTCTGCAGAATAATTGCTGCAAAATAAGTATACCGTTAAATATTTCGAGACGCAATAATTGAAAAATTGATTCCGCGGTGCTCGACTCGCTTGAGCTAAATTCGAACAACAAGTGAATATCTGTTAGTATCGAAAATCTCTGTATCTTTAACTCACGGTTCAAGGCGGAAGCCTGAGCTGGGTGGGCTGCTGAAACCAAAATCAGGATATCATGAGAATACTTGACGAATCGAGTGGAACCTGACATGTTGAAAATGGTTTGAACATTCCGTGTAGCATAAAATGTAGAGAATAAAATGGTTCCAAACAAAGAGCATAACGTTCAAAAACCACATTTTATCTATATTGTGATGATGTACGCATAGTTTTTATTTTCAACGACTCAACGAATCTTACCACCTGCAGAACATACGTGCTACAAAATGTTAAGTGTGCTGTTAAATATTTCGTGACACAACACTTCAAAAGTTGATTGCTCTTGATATACATAAGTTCGACGAATGGTCGATTTTCCACTTCAGTACTATTTTACGGCTTCGACTTTTACTTCCTGTGATACTAAAATGTAGGCATAACGATTTGATAAGTCTGCAGAATCATTGCTGCCAAATAAGTATACCGTTAAATATTTAGAGACACAATACTTGAAAAATTGATTCCGCGGCGCTCGACTCGCTTGAGCTAAATTCGAACAACAAGTGAATATCTGTTCGTATCGAAAATCTCTGTATCTTTAACTCACCGTACAAGGTGGAAGCCTGAGCTGGGTGGGCTCCTGAAACCAAAATCAGGATATCATGAGAATACTTGACGAATCGAGTGGAACCTGACATGTTGAAAATGGTTTGAACATTCCGTGTAGCATAAAATGAAGAGAATAAAATGGTTCCTGTACTGTATGTAACCAGTATAGTTATTAAGTGTATATAGTAAACACCGGACTGTACGACTGAGAGTCAGTCGGGGTATAGCCCTTGAATAATAAACACGTATTATAAGCATAGTGTATCGCATCAATCCTTCTCTTTCCCTCCTCTTAATATAGTATAGTGGCGACGAGGATAAAAGGACATAATGTGCAAGTGGCATAGCATGCAAGTGGCATAATAAGAGAAGTGCAGTATAGCAGTATAGCTGACTATGAGCAAGGCACCAACTTCGTGGATTTACCGGTTGTCCAAGCGAGAAGTTATACAGGAATTGGAAAAAAGAGGAGAGGAAATTGATACGGAAGACTCAATTGACGCGCTCAGAAAAGTACTGAGGCGAAAAATAGTAGAAGAAGCAGAGGCTCAAGTAGACACGGATGACGATAGTGAAGACGAATACGAGGAAGAGAATAAACAGGGAACAGGTAAAGAGATCGTACGAGCTACAGTAAACAAGGAGGAACCACAGCAACGCAGAATGGATTATAATGCGAAGCTGGACTTTGAACTCGGTATAGATGACTGGGAACAATTCGTCGAACGGATGGACCTTTATTACATAGCAAACGACATCACAGACGAGAATAAAAAGCGGGCAATATTCTTGACAAAAGTGGATGCAAAAACGTACGCCATGATCCGGAAAATTTGCGCGCCAGATAAGCCGAACGAGGTGGCAATACGTGACATTGTCAAAAAGGTTAAAGACTATTTGAAACCGAAAGTTAACATTACAGTGCGTAGAGCCGAATTTCGACGCAGAATGCAAAAAACGAATGAAACAATGGGTCAATATGTAGCAGCGCTACAAGCATTAGCGGTAGATTGTAAATTTCCAGACGCGAACGATTCAATAAAGGATCAGCTATTGACGGGAATACGCGATAAGCAAATAAAAATTGAGCTGTTTAAAAAAGAGAATTTAACGTTACCGGAAGCGCGTAAAATTGCGGCAGCTATAGAAGAAGCGAACATTGCAGTGGAATGTGTTAACAGTGACATAGTACAGGGTGAAGAGTGTGAGAGCTCGCAAGTGGACAGACTACACACCAAGCGACAAGACAGCTCACACAATAAAAGGCAAGCAAAATCGCGAGATGACCGATCTCGAGGTCGCAGCTATCAGCAGAAAGGAACACGACCAAGATCGCACGGAGCATCGCAATCGAAATCGGAATCGATTCAATGTCGATGTTGTGGCAAACCAGGTCATTCAAAAGAAGGTTGTTGGCATAGAAAAAAAATATGCAACAATTGCGGAAGGGAAGGACACCTGGAGGGAATATGCAAGAAAAAAGCCAGATCGGTGAAGAAGGTACAACAGTCGGACAGCGATACCGACTCGGAGCGAGAAGAAGAAACCACGGAGGAATCAGATATTTCGCACATGGTCAGCGAAATACGGAACTGCAACTCGTGCAGGATAAAACCTCAATTTTTATCAGTCAAGGTAGATGAGCAAGTAATCGAAATGGAAATTGACGGGGGCTCGGATATATCATTAATCAGTAACAAAGATTATGCAAAATTGTTTCCAACGCAAAAAATCACACGTACGAAATTAGGCGTGCAGTATTACGGCGGCGAAAAGTGCCAAGCTAACGAAATGATAAAAAATATTAGATTTAAATACGGAAATATTCGAGCCACCGGCAATTTATATATAATGGGAGATTCGGGCAAACCGTTGATAGGAAGAGAGTGGCTGGATAAATTAGGGCTTTGGCCACTAGAAATAGTTCAATCGGTAGACAAAATAAAAAATGAAAGTAAAGAAGTAAAGGTAATGAGAAATATGAACGAGGATCTAGATGAAGTAAGAAAACGTTTTCTCATAAAACACGCAGACTTGTTCACTCCCGGATTGGGAAACTTCACAAAAGGTACTTTTGAAATTGTATTGAAAGAAAATACGATACCAGTTTATGTCAAACCGCGTTCAGTACCGTTTGCATTGAAATGGAAGATAAACAATGAGATTGACAGATTAGTCAAAGAAGGGGCATAGACGCCGGTTGAGATCAGCGAGTGGGGTACACCTATTGTACCGGTGCTCAAGCCGGACGGCCGTGAGGTTCGGTTGTGTGCGGATTACAAGATTACGGTTAATCCGAACATACTAGTAAATAGACATCCGTTACCCCGAATAGATCATTTGTTATCAGAGATCGGCGGGGGTGTATATTTTTCAAAAATAGATTTGAAGGAAGCTTATGCACAAGTCCGAGTCGAAGAGGAAAGTAAAAAAATCCTAACAATAAGCACTCATCGAGGCTTGTTCCAACCAAACAAGTTGCCCTATGGTATAGCGTCTGCACCGGGTTTTTTTCAGAGAGCCATGGAGCAAATTTTTGCGGGAATACCACAAGTTCACGTATTCTTAGATGATATTGTCATCAGTGGTAAAACGGTGGGGGAAAACTTGAAAGTTACAACTGAAGTTTTCAACAAATTACGCGAATGTGGGTTGAAATTGAAAAGAGAAAAGTGCTTCTTGTTAGAAAAAAAGATTCGGTACTTGGGGGTAGAGATAGACCAGGAAGGAGTACACACGCTCAAAGAACGAATCGAAGCAATCAATAAGACACCAGAACCAACAGATCTGAAAAGTTTACAAGCGTTCTTAGGAACGATTAATTTTTATGAAAGATTTATCAAAAATAGAGCGGAAAAACTACACGTGTTGTATAGTTGTTTAGAGGAAGGTAAATTTGAATGGACTGAGGAATGTAAGAGAGCGTTTCAATTAGCAAAAGACGAATTAAAATCAGCGGGAGTGTTGATAAATGACGATCCGGATAAACCCATCGTATTACAGTCCAACCTCTCTATAGGGCCGCCCAGGCCCCCAAGGGGAAGAGTTTTTCCAGGAACTGAGGTACCCCCACTTTGCCATCTTCGCTAGTCGCACGACTCGTCTTTCGTCTCTTTCTCGAGCTCACGTTACATGGTAGAGTGGGGGAACGCTGCGAGCGAGAAATAGGGGGAACCGGCTCTATTGGGAGGGGCCTTATAGAGAGGTCGGACTGTAACTTGTGACGCGTCAGATCATGGTATTGCGGCAGTCCTAGCTCATGAAACGCCAGAGGGTGAGAGGCCGATTGCGTTCGGGTCTAAAACGCTTTCGAAGAGCGAAAAAAACTACGCAACTATCGATAAGGAAGCCAAAGCAATAATTTTCGGGATAACTAAATTCTACGATTATTTATACGGACGAGAATTTTTGTTGAAAACAGATCACGACCCGTTAGTGAGAATATTCGGTCCTAAGAAGGGTATTCCTACGATGGCGGCGCGACGATTGCAGCGCTACGCAAATTTCCTCAGTGCATTCACCTTCAAAATAGAATACGTCAAGTCGAAAGATAATTGCGCAGACGGTCTTTCTAGACTCCCGATCCCGAGGGAAAAAGAAAAGAAAAACAAGAAAGAGTTTACTCATCTGAATTATGTCGAAGCACAAGAATTTACTAGTTTTGATAGTAAAGCAGTGGCTCGGGAGACTAGAAAAGAAAAGAATCTTTCACAAGTTGCGAGATACATGAAAGAGGGATGGCCAAACAGAAAAATGATTAATGAGGAGTTGAAAGTGTTTGAAAGTAGGAAGGATGAGTTGGCAATGGAACAAGATTGTATCATGTGGGGATACCGAGTTGTGGTTCCCGAGAAATTGAGAGCGAATGTTTTGAAAGAACTACACCTCACACACATGGGGATTGTAAAAATGAAATCCGTTGCACGCTCATACTTTTGGTGGCCAGGTATAGATGCCGATATCGAGAACGAAAGCAAAACATGTCGCGAGTGCATTCAAGTCCGCGATGACCCACCGTCATCAACACTAAATCCATGGGCATGGCCAGGAAAACCATGGCAGCGTATTCATACTGATCTGATTGGGCCTTTCCACGCAAAAAACTTTTGTTGATTATCGATGCGTATAGCAAATGGCCGGAAGTATTTGAGTTGAAAAATATAACTTCAGAGTCTGTAATCAAATTTTTCCGGCAAGTTTACGCACGATTTGGTCTACCGATTCAAATTGTAAGCGATAACGGCAGACAATATACTAGTGAAGAATTCAAGATGTTCTTAAAACATTACGGCGTCAAGCACACCTTTTCAGCAGTCAAGCATCCATCATCGAATGGAGCAGCTGAGAATTTTGTAAAGACGATTAAAAAGAAAATGAAAGCATTGCTGCGACAAGGTGTATCGACGCAAAAAGCTATCGATTTAATTTTGTTTGACTATCGATCAACTAAACATAGCACAACCGGCGAATCACCAGCGCGACTCATGCTAGGTAGAGAGTTGAGAACAATATTCGATACAATGCGGCCGATCACAGAGCAGAAGGTTCTAAATGAACAAAGCAGACAAGTCCAAAACAAAGAAGGAAGGAGAAGAATCGAGTTTAAAGAAGGCGACAAAGTATGGGCCAAATCATTTGGAAAAAACTCTGCATTGTGGTCGGAAGGCATAATAGATAAAAAACTAGGACCAGTCACATATCAAATTAAATGGAAGAATGGTGGCGGCATAGACAAGCGCCATGTCGACCAGATTATCGAACGAGTGCCTGATCTTTCAAAGCAAATCACAGCTGATAACAGCGATTCGGTAACCATCAAAGAACCACGGCGTTCTGCTAGGTTACGCCAAAAGAAAGAAAAAAAGAGTAGTACAAACTAGACAGTAAGTTAGAATTAAGAAGGAAGGAGTTGTACTGTATGTAACCAGTATAGTTATTAAGTGTATATAGTAAACACCGGACTGTACGACTGAGAGTCAGTCGGGGTATAGCCCTTGAATAATAAACACGTATTATAAGCATAGTGTATCGCATCAATCCTTCTCTTTCCCTCCTCTTAATATAGTATAGTTCCAAACAAAAAGCATAACGTTCAAAAACCACATTTTATCTCTATTGTGATGATGTACGCATAGTTTTTATTTTTAACGATTCAATGAATCTTACCACCTGCAGAACATACGTGCTACAGAATGTTAAGTGTGCTGTTAAATATTTCGTGACACAACACTTCAAAAGTTGATTGCTCTTGATATACATAAGTTCGACGAATGGTCGATTTTCCACTTCAGTACTATTTTACGGTTTTGAATTTTACTTCCTGTGATACTAAAATGTAGGCATAACGATTCGAAAAATTGATTCCGCGGTGCTCGACTCGCTTGAGCTAAATTCGAACAACAAGTGAATATCTGTCAGTATCGAAAATCTCTGTATCTTTAACTGACCGTTCAAGGTGGAAGCCTGAGCTGGGTGGGCTCCTGAAACCAAAATCAGGATATCATGAGAATACTTGACGAATCGAGTGGAACCTGACATGTTGAAAATGGTTTGAACATTCCGTGTAGCATGAAATGAAGAGAACAAAATGGTTCCAAACAAAGAGCATAACGTTCAAAAACCACATTTTATCTATATTCTGATGATGTACGCATAGTTTTTAGGCACGATCGTAGAAAACGGAGTGCCTTATACATTCGCCATCGCTAAAAACGTCGGATCGAGTAAAAAATCTGAAATCATGTAGGGAGCACGTTTTGGCACCCGGGTAGTCATTTTCGAGCATTTTCAAGAGTGGTGTATGTGACCCCCCCATTTCTTGTAAACCTGCTATCATCCACACCCCTGAACCGATTCTGATGAAATTTGCAGAGGATACTCCTTTTGCCCTGAAGATGTCAGAATTTCATTGTGTACCAGATCCGACTTCCGGTCCAGAAATGGCGTTCGCTAACTTTGTCAATTTTGAAGATACAACAACGAGCTTTGGAATACAGCCTCGTGATCACGAATCAAAATTTTGAGAATTTTTGAGGATTTTTCCGGCACCTGCGTCTTAGTGTCAAATCGTTGAAGTTGCTTGTAAACCCGCCATTTTCCACACCGCTAAGCCGATGCTGATGAAATTTGCAGAGGATGCTCCTTTCGCCCTGAAGATGTCAGAATTTCATTGTGTACCAGATCCGACTTCCGGTCCAGAAATGGCGTTCGCTAACTTTGTCAATTTTGAAGATACGACAGCGAGCTTTGGAATACAGCCTCGTGATCACGAATCAAAATTTTGAGAATTTTTGAGGATTTTTCCGGCACCTGCGTCTTAGTGTCAAATCGTTGAAGTTGCTTTTAAACCCGCCATTTTCCACACCGCTAAACCGATGCTGATGAAATTTGCAGAGGATACTCCTTTCGCCCTGAAGATGTCCGAATTTCATTGTGTACCAGATCCGACTTCCGGTCCAGAAATGGCGTTCGCTAACTTTGTCAATTTTGAAGATACGACAGCGAGCTTTGGAATACAGCCTCGTGATCACGAATCAAAATTTTGAGAATTTTTGAGGATTTTTCCGGCACCTGCGTCTTAGTGTCAAATCGTTGAAGTTGCTTGTAAACCCGCCATTTTCCACACCGCTAAACCGATGCTGATGAAATTTGCAGAGGATACTCCTTTCGCCCTGAAGATGTCAGAATTTCATTGTGTACCAGATCCGACTTCCGGTCCAGAAATGGCGTTCGCTAACTTTGTCAATTTTGAAGATACAACAGCGAGCTTTGGAATACAGCCTCGTGATCACGAATCAAAATTTTGAGAATTTTTGATAATTTTTCCGGCACCTGCGTCTCGATGTCAAATCGTTGAAGTTGCTTGTAAACACGCTATCAGCCAGACCGCTGAACCGATTTTGATGAAATTGGCAGAGGATACTTTTTTTACTCCGAAGATATGCAAATTTCATTGTAGACTCGATCCGACTTGCGGTTTAAAAACCGCGGTCGCCAGCTTCGTCAATTTTGAAGTTACGAGAGCGGTCCTTGGAATACTTTCTATTGGCTTCGAATCAAAATTTTGAAATTCTTGGGGGATTTTGAACACTATTAGACCGAATCCATTTCAAATCGGGCAGGCTGGAAATCGTGATGTCACGGAATTTTTTCAAATTGAAATATGTTGTTGTTTGATGAAAAAAAAGCGACCCGTATTTTTTTGTTTCGGAAAAAAAAATCTTGCTACGAAGTTACGGCTATTTGAACATTTAATCGTGCGCTACCAAAGTTCTTGAAAGAGGAACACTTTTTTTCTTAATAACGCTATATCTGCGGAACGGATCATCGCAAATACTTCATCTTGGTCTCATTTTGTAGGGTTTTTCGCACTCTTCTGGAATTCGAAGAAAAATTTGAGGATTTTTGAAAATTGACGGAATGACGTTCATTTTTCGAAAATTAGGGAAACCCGTTTTTCTCGAAAAGTGATTTTTTTATTTTCTCAAAAATTTTACACAATATGTGGGGTAATACGACGGATATATCCTATGAGTTTCATCGATGCTAAAACACTGCTTCATATCGAGAAAAAAAAATTTCGTGCGTCACTGAAATTCGTCAATTCCTGTGCTGGTGTCTACTTTGTGAGCGTCGTTGAGATGTGTACAGATTTTTCGATCCAAATAATATTACCGAAACTTGATACATACGTACCTGAGGGAGTACATGACCAAATGCCGTATGATGTATAACATCGTATACCGAATATTGATCTGCTAATAAAGACTATCACGAAAAAAATACAAAATTAAAAATCAGAGATTTATTGTAGTAATAACAATATCGTATAATAATATTGTTGAGTATGCTTCTATTTTCGTGGCATGGTATACAGTGAGGTATAGGGGATCAAATGTTAAACTGCAACAAAAATGTGAACGGGACAGAAGTGCGTGCAAAACGAAAGTAACAACAATGAGAATGAAAAAAGTTTGCAAAAGACAAAAGATGAAAAAAGAAGAAAAATGGAAAAAGATTATGGATGATCGATGTGTCAGATTGTGACCGATGCAAATGTATGGTTAATCTATCAGATTGTTACCGATCATCGATCTGTCAGGATTAGATTTTGTTTAAACTTTATTTTAAGAGAATTCAAATCAAAATGCGACAGATACAAATATATCAAAACAAAATGCACTAAGAACGAGAGAACAGGTGACATTTTCAATGCCTTCAGAGGCTTGCATTACACACAAGGTCTGTAGATTTTATCATAATCTTATTATTTGCATTGAAAATGCTTCCGTTTTCGGGTCAGTAGTGAGATCTGTGGGATCAAATCTTGAAATGATGCAACGGAAGCGATGCAATGGAAGCAATGCAACGGAAGTGCGTAATGAAAAGTTGAAGAAATAAATAATAAAAGAACAAAAACAATAGAACGAGGGACATTTCGGTAATGTAGATTTCACGGTGCAAATGATGATTCGTACTGTAATCATAGATGGCAATAATAATAGCGCAGCATGTAAATTCAGAGATTCAGATGAAAAAATGCACGGAAACTTAAGATAACGAAGGACATTTTCAATGCATCAGCTGCTTGCGTTGCATGCAAGATCTGTAGATTTTATACTATTATATTATATTTTTTATAGATATAGTATTTAATATTATGTAGTTATGATCATATTATTATTGTACGATATTGTTATTACTACAATAAATCCCTGATTGTAAATTTTGTATTTTTTTCGTGGTAGTCTTATATCATACGGTATTTGGCCATGTACTCCCTCAGGTACGTATGTATCAAGTTTCGGTAATATTATTTGGATCGAAAAATCTGTACACATCTCAACGACGCTCACAAAGTAGACACCAGCACAGGAATTGACGAATTTCAGTGACGCACGAAATTTTTTTTTCTCGATATGAAGCAGTGTTTTAGCATCGATGAAACTCATAGGATATATCCGTCGTATTACCCCACATATTGTGTAAAATTTTTGAGAAAATAAAAAAATCACTTTTCGAGAAAAACGGGTTTCCCTAATTTTCGAAAAATGAACGTCATTCCGTCAATTTTCAAAAATCCTCAAATTTTTCTTCGAATTCCAAAAGAGTGCGAAAAACCCTATAAAATGAGATTAGGATGAAGTATTTGCGATGATCCGTTCCGCAGATATAGCGTTATTAAAAAAAAAAGTGTTCCCTTTCCAAGAACTTTGGTAGCGCACGATTAAATGTTCAAATAGCCGTAACTTCGTAGCAAGATTTTTTTTTTCAAAACAAAAAAATATGGGTCACTTTTTTTTCGTCGAACAACAACATATTTCAATTTGAAAAAATTCCGTGAAATCACGATTTCCATTTTAGCCTTGCCTGCCCGATTTGAGATGGATTCGGTCATTACAAAACAAACTAGCACTGTACGATCGTGCCTTACGCAAAAAAGCGATGAGCTTTTTGGCTAAAACGGGCTAGTTATTTTTAACGACTCAATGAATCTTACCACCTGCAGAACATACCCGCTACAAAATGTCAAGTGTGCTGTTAGATATTTCGTGACCCAACACTTCAAAAGTTGATTGCTCTTGCTATACATAAGTTCGACGAATGGTCGATTTTCCGTTTCAGTACCATTTTACGGTTTTAAATTTTACTTCCTGTGATACTAAAATGTAGGCATAACGATTTGATAAGTCTGCAGAATAATTGCTGCCAAATAAGTATACCGTTAAATATTTAGAGAAACAATGTTTGAAAAACTGATTCCGCGGTGCTCGACTCGCTTGAGCTGAATTTGAACAACAAGTGAATATCTTTCAGTATCGAAAATCTCTGTATCTTTAACTCACCGTTCAAGGTGGAAGCCTGAGCTGGGTGGGCTCCTGAAACCAAAATCAGGATATCATGAGAATACTTGACGAATCGAGTGGAACCTGACATGATGAAAATGGTTTGAACATTCCGTGTAGCATAAAATGTAGAGAATAAAATGGTTCCAAACAAAGAGCATCACGTTCAAAAACCACATATTATCTATATTCTGATGATGTATGCATAGTTTTTATTTTTAACGACTCAATGAATCTTACCACCTGCAGAACATACGTGCTACAAAATGTTAAGTGTGCTGTTAAATATTTCGTGACACAACACTTCAAAAGTTGATTGCTCTTGATATACATAAGTTCGACGAATGGTCGATTTTCTACTTCAGTACTATTTTACGGTTTCGAATTTTACTTCCTGTGATACTAAAATGTAGGCATAACGATTCGATAAGTCTGCAGAATAATTGCTGCCAAATAAGTATACCGTTAAATATTTAGAGACACAATATGTACTTGAAAAATTGATTCCGCGGTGCTCGACTCGCTTGAGCTAAATTCGAACAACGAACTCGATAAGTCTGCAGAGAAATAACTGCCAAATAAGTATACCGTTAAATATTTAGAGAAACAATATTTGAAAAATTGATTCCGCGGTGCTCGACTCGCTTGAGCTAAATTCGAACGACAAGTGAATATCTGTTAGTATCGAAAATCTCTGTATCTTTAACTCACCGTTCAAGGTGGAAGCCTGAGCTGGGTGGGCTTCTGAAACCAAAATTAGGATATCATGAGAATACTTGACGAATCGAGTGGAACCTGACATGTTGAAAATGGTTTGAGCATTCCGTGTAGCATAAAATGTAGAGAATAAAATGGTTCCAAACAAAGAGCATCACGTTCAAAAACCACATATTATCTATATTCTGATGATGTACGCATAGTTTTTATTTTTAACGACTCAATGAATCTTACCACCTGCAGAACATACGTGCTACAAAATGTTAAGTGTGCTGTTAAATATTTCGTGACACAACACTTCAAAAGTTGATTGCTCTTGATATACAGAAATTCGACGAATGGTCGATTTTCCACTTCCGTACCATTTTATGGTTTTAAATATTACTTCCTGTGATACTAAAATGTAGGCCTAACGATTCGATAAGTCTGCAGAATAATTACTGCAAAATAAGTATACCGTTGAATGTTTTGGTGACTCTATCGTTCGCTATCTTATACATTCACATATTTGAATTTATCGGACGAGGCGAACCAAATTAATTAGTTATTGGTACCCACCAAGGAGAGATTCTTCCTCTATTCGAGCGTGCAAACCTTGGTGGGACCGAAAAAAACCTATAGAAAAATCAAATTTTTTTATTTTTTTATTTTTAATTCTTCGAGTAAAAATTCCCCCGGCCCGGGTTTGAACCGGGACCTTCGCATTTGTACTGCGACGCCTTGTCCAATTAGACCACCGAGGGCTGAAGGAATCTTTACTCGAAACTTGTATTATGGTATACTAGACACGTCATTGTCCCAGTGTCAGATGTTTGTTTTGGTGACTCTATCGTTCGCTATCTTATACATTCACATATTTGAATTTATCGGACGAGGCGAACCAAATTAATTAGTTATTGGTACCCACCAAGGAGAGATTCTTCCTCTATTCGAGCGTGCAAACCTTGGTGGGACCGAAAAAAATAATTCAAATATGTGAATGTATAAGA
>JAEUYN010001772.1:0-161468 GCA_018257835.1 Euura lappo
AAATATCATAATGGTAAATTATGTCTACAATAAGAAAGACCATTTTCGTAATAAAATGCCATGTTTGTAAGTACAAATGTAATTTATATTTAGTAGTAATTGAAAGAACCAACTTTTTTTTCAAACATTTTTAAATTTGTGATTTGTCATTTGGATTATTCCAATTATGAATCATATTCTACACGGGGTACGGATGCAGGAGTACCGTTGGACCGATTGAAGCCATCTTGGTCTTTAATCGTTGATAATCGATGCCTCTACGGAGGAATTATTTATATTTTTTATAATTCCTTCTCTTGATCCATAATGGCATCTCTTCCGGACAATCTGAGACCAAGACAGCCAGAATCGGTCCACAGATGCTCTTCATTTCTTACCAGGACCGAGAGAATCTGTATTTTTTTATATTTAGCGTAACTCTCATATGACTGAAAATAATATATGACGTAAAATATGAATAATGAGGGTAAAACCCTCCTCAAACATCACGATTTTTCAGATTTTGGCCAACCCTCCAATTAGCCAGAAAAAATGTCTTGTTAGAGATTTTTACCCATTTAACAATATGTATACTATAGCCCTTATTGAGTTTTTTTTCGGTTTGCCTGCGGTTTTCATGCTTAAATCGAGGTAGAATCTCACCTCAGATGTAGACAATAAATGAATTAATTCGGTTCGCATAATCCACTAGATTCAAATATAATATATGGGGCATTCCATGTCAACTCGACCGATGATTTTAGATGGGGTGGAATAAGTATATAAAATTTAAGGTTGGTGGGAAAAATCTGAACATCTCAGGAGTGCTTATTTGAGATCAAAGAATCATATATAGGAAAACGTGAAGCGAATCAAAAATGGTGAGGGAAAATCATTGGTCGAGTTGAAATAGAATGTCCCATGTGTATAACTGCAAACGATAGAGTCGGATATAATATTATATATGATACAACTGCGATATTTGAATTACGAAGACGAAATGAACCATTGATAAGTTTGTTGAGTGCATTCCGAGTGATCTGAGTGTAAAATAGTGATATTGAGAAAGAAAAAAAATTGATATGAGAAATGAAATCAACGCTCGGCATAATATGTTAAGGATGTATTGGCTGTCCATTCTCAATCAAAAGTGATTCTCGTCGTCAATTTTGAGTACTTTGAGATAAGATAAAAATTAGAAAAAAAATCAACCACAATCAAGACGATAAAAGTATTAATTTTGAGTAATAATAATGCCTGAAAGTTATCACAAATTGTTTGAACAAAACATTGTTTAACAAATTTTCTGGTGACATTATTTTTTTCATCTCAAATGAATGCTCTAGTTTTTCTGAATACACATGAATTTTTGAAAAATGTTGTCACTATTTTGAAATTTCCGTTTTCGAAAATTTGTAAAGGAGCTGTGTTTACGAAATTATTTGTTCCACGCTCCGGAAACTTCGGGATTGTAATCAACATCGTTTTCACGAAACCATATCCAAAATTCCAATTTTTTTTTTTTACATCTTTCAAAATTCGGTAATTTTCGAAAACGGAAATTTCAAAATAGTGACAAAAGTTTTTAAAAATTCATGTGTATTCAGAAAAGTTAGGGCATTCATTTGAGATGAAAAAAAAAATAATGTCACCAGAAAATTAGTTAAACAATGTTTTGTTCAAACAATTTGTGATAACTTTCAGGCATTATTATTATTCAAAATTGATACCTTTGTCGTTTTGATTGTGGTTGATTTTTTTCCGATTTTTATCTTATCATAAAGTACTCAATATTGTCGACGAGAATCATTTTTGGTTGAGATATATTGTACGGCCAATACATCCTTAATCCAGAAGCGGTGTATCGATTTGGTCGAGGCTTTTCAAACACCGATTATTTTATTATCGATTTTTATTTTGAACATCACTATCCCTAGTGATCACTGGCCAGATTTTGTGCAGTGTTGGCTAGAGAACGCGGAATTGGGCTAAACTCGCCAGTGCCAGGGCAGGGCCTGTACAGATTGCGCTAGCCAGTAAATCACTACCAGGCGCTAGACAGTAGCCAGGCCTTCCAGTTCAAATTTCTGCACGGGATGACGAATCTCACGACTAGATTGATTCTTCACGCTTTTACCAGACCAAAAGAACACTGAAGACATTCAGAATTTATATGTAGACCAAGTTTTCCGTCGTAAAGAATCTCTGAAGACACTTTGCATACATTTTTCACGTAGGTATCACTTCTTGCCATCATGACTCCTCTGCGCTCCGAGTTTCCGGTAATCGCTATACAGACGAGCTGCAGTCTCACACTCTTTCTGAACGGTTGAACAAACTCGCAAATCTTTCTAATGCAGTGATAAACAATCTCCCCAAATCCGTTCCTCGTTTAGCTGACTGAAAAGATCTTTTGGTTTACGGTTACGATTATGACCGAAGGGATGACCCGCGGAAGGGTGAAACCGTTCCCATTGTTCAGTCCCTCACTGGAACATCTAGTCTAATCATTAGCATAAAATCCTGACTGACTTCTGGTCATTAGAGGCGAGACTGAAACAGTATCGACGAATTTACTGCCATACATACACATTTGTTTTTTTGCGTTACATGACCTCAAACCGCGTACTTTGAATGCATGTCCTGCGGTCTGTGGCAATAAGTAACTCCCCGCCTTTGTCCATTCGGACCGGACAATATCGCATTCTGCTCATGGTTTACGTCCAGTTGTCTCATTGTAGTTTTTTCACTGTAGATATACCGCCAACTAATTTACGACGGAAACCGGACTAATTGTGAAGACGGTTACTTTTATTTTTTTTTTCCTGTAGAGAATTACGTCCAGAGTCCGTTGGAGTATCCCGAAACGTTGGTATCGATCAATTGTAAAAGGGGTGAAATTGAGTGACCCGTGGGTACCCGGAGTCTGGTTACATGGCGCGTGGTGCAATTGTCACACCATCAAAGTCGACAGCTACAGATGTATCGCGGGGGCTTCCGCTTGTCAACTCTCTGCCTCCCTCTCGCCACCCTCGCCACCTCCTAGCTCTACTGTTTCGCAACTCTCTAACCAAAAGCTATTACTCAGGTGTAATTGCAGCCGAGCATAGCGCAGAAGAGAGACCCGTCGAGTGTTACTGTTACTGATGGCTCCAAAATACCTAACACCTCTAACCCTTGTCCTATATGGTCCTGGTTCTGCATACCCTGACCCGTACTAACTATGCGACTATGTGCCTGCATGTAAACGTTTTTTGTTTTGTTTTTGTCAAGCATGGCAAATATTGTTTCAATTACCTTTTATACGCTTTTACAAACGCGTCACTTTGTTTTTTTTCTACCCTTTTCTACCCCACGTGTTTCAATCAGAGCAGTGGCAACGTTTTATGATTTTTTAATTTTTTTTCAGCCTCGCTCTCTAAATCTTTCGGAGTGAAAACAGCGCAAACTCCAAGCGATTTGAGTGAACAAATCACTCCAAAGAAGATCGACGTTTCACTCCATTGGAGTGAATAATCACCTAAAAATAACCTGGGTTATAGTAGATTACTATTGATTTTAGTACGTACTACTGTTTAAAAAATATGTTTTCTTGAGTTACTTGAATTCTATGAATGGTGTATCGCCGATGGTTTTTTTCTGGCTCTTGTAGATGAATAGTTGGCTCCAACTAAACGTTTCTATGAATTGAGTCACTATCTCTTTGAGTTCCTGAAAATACAAGAAAAAGTAACTAAAAACATAAAAATTGTTTTTCTCTTTTCAATAGTACTCAGTAACAATTCTTTTCGAAAAAACTGTATTGATGTTACTATAATATGAATCATTGTGTAACTCTCCGACTATTAACATTGCCATGTGAAATTTCAGCAAACAAACTATATTCTTTATTACAATCTAAGTCTTCAAAATAGTTTCTCCTTTTGATGAAGGTTCGAGTAATTATTATTGTGTGAAAAAAATTACTAGTTGTATCATAGGTCAAGGTTTCGATATCTGTCGATGAAAATTCCTGCAATTAAAATCGGAACAAAAACTATCGCTTATAGTTACTCAAATATTCAACAACATTTGAATTCTGATAGTTTTTAGTAATCATTTCTCCCTGTAAAAGACTGTAGATATACTGTAGGATCTGTATACTATGCCTTCGATGTTTGTAACTTTAACAAGGAAAAACTATATACTTGGTGTTACTTAAGTCAACGAAATAGTTTTTTATCACAGTTTCCAGTGATTATTTCTATAAAAAAGTAAGTGTGAAGAAATTATTCTAAGTGTATCCGATATCATTGCTACAAATAACTCAACTATTCGTGGAACTATTTTCGATATCCTCGAATCCTTTGAATAGTTTCTTTTTCATACAGTCTTCAATGATTATTCCTGTTTTCAAGAACTCAATTTGTAGTTACTGAACTATTACTTCAAGCAGGTAGACAATTGCCATGCTTCAAATACTTGAAACTGTTCGGAAAAACTATATGTGTCACTAATAAGTCCTTGGAATAAGAATTGAGGAAATTAAACTATGTTGAGTTACTTGAACCTTTCAAAGAAGTCACTAAAAATCCTTATGGAATATTTTTCATCGGCAGCTTTGACTGATTACTTCTTCGTCCTCAATAAATGGATAAGAAAAATTAGCCCTAATCCTCGAAATTGTACTTCGTGGTTCAATTCGACTAAATTAAAAAAAAAAAAAAAAAATTCCGCAAGATTTTGGTTCTCTATCAAAAGATTTCTCAATCTCCGAACGGTATCTAACAGTCTAGAACTTATAGTTGAAGGAGTTCGGTCGAGTGCATCCACTCGCGATATACGGTACATCCACAGCACAATGTGTGCATGCGAACTGGCTTAGCAACAAGTGTCGTGGTGCTCTTGTTTCTGGAGTAGGAAACTGGAAAATGGTCCATGCCAAGTAGAGTTTGGTATTTACTGAGCTACTTCGAATTTAGTAGCCAGTTAAGCCCCCGGTCATATATATATTCTAGAGTGGCGAAATTCATCTTGAAAATAGTCCGTATAGCAAAAACTGATTCACGAATACATTATCCATTATTAGACGGGATTTTATGGCTCTTCTGTGCCCACGATCACTGGTGGCTACTCAAATTCCGAAAATTTACCGAAATTTGTGCTGAAAGTCAATCGTTAATTTTCCATTCCGGTATCACGGAGCCCTTGATCATTCCTCCGACGACGATCGCGAATCCCTTTGATATTGACGCTTTGCGTGTGTGACGTGATCTGGTTCTCCGTATCCCGTCTCCGCTGTATTCGCCTAATTACTTAACCGATGTAAATTACTTGGCATAGATCTGCATGCGTAAGCTGATGATTACATCTCACGCATGTGCGTATCTTCCCACCGATATAACCCCGCGGTGAGTACATGACCGGATATCTATCGACAGAACGTGTGTGTGTGCGTGTGTCTGTGGAGAAATGCACAGTGTGATTCGAAATCAATGGCCAAATTATATACGTATGCTGATTGTGAGTGTGATCATTCTGAAAAGAGATCAAGAATTGTTCCATCCCTATATAATAAAAAAAAGTCCTGTCGACCGTCACGCGTGAAGTTTCAGTAGCGTTACGTATGAAGTTGTTGTACGTCGAAATTCGAAATCTGAAGGACTCTATGAGGATTCCGGGAATTTCTTTACGAATTTTTATGAAGTTTTGGGGAATTTTGTAGGGATTCTATGCAAAGTGTGATAAGTCTGGAAAAACATCAAGGATTATGTTACATAAAAACTGGTATAAAAAACGAATCTTTTTCAAATATCTCATAGAATTGACTGGAGAATGCAGAGTGCGACAAAACACGCCAAAAAAAGAAGCAGGAAACCCAGAAGGTCATCTGCGATTTGCATAAAAATTGATCCACTTTGGTCTTCCTTGTCTTTCATTCCGAACGCTGTGTAAAAATTGCAAAATCTAAAATGGCGGTTGGAAATGCAACGAAAATCATCCGATTCGAGAGCAAATTTGTATTTCGGATCGATCATTGATTCATCGATGTATGTATCTGAAATTTCATTCATTCTTTGACTGATTTGTTTACTCCAACCATTTTGAGTGAATATAGACTTTCATTCTTGAAGAGTGAAAAAAAGTCGATCTATTCTTCACTCCGAAATATTCCAAGAGTTGACGAAATCTACTGAGAACACGTCAGTTCGACTCGGTCAGCTGATCGCATTGCGTTCCTACCCTCAAAAAAGGGATTCAAAAACCGAAAACTGTTACTGATATAATTTTTTTTTGTATTCAGCGCTGGGTACATAGAATTGTTTATTCATCCTCTAGCAGATTAACTGTAGCTCAAAATGACTATAGTTATTCTAGTTAGTTGATATGAACAAATTAATCATAAAGGCGATCAAATTCGTTCAAAAATCGAAAGATCCCCAATTAAAGAAGATTGGACAGTGATTTCGGAAAATAGCAATTATGAAGAATGTTTTGAGGAATCTACGTTCATTTTTGATAATCAACATAATATCCTTGAAAAAATGAAAAAAAAAAATGGAAGATAATGAACAAAAACGTAAGAATCAATAATTCTTGCATAATTTCAATAACTTGCATAATAATTGCGTAAAAGCATTATTTTTCTGTCAAAATATAGTATTTTCAAAAAGAGCGTAAAGCTCACTTCGTAGAGAAGAAAAGACAGAAATCTAGAAACGGTTTGAATTGTATACAACGATACGAATGATTTTTGTATATAAATAAAATATCCCATTTTTATATCATTTGGAATCTTAGACTATGCAAAAAACTCGCAAAAAATCTACAAGAAAAAAAATCAAACTTTCGACAGAGAAGAAGAATGCTTCGTTCATTTTCAAATTGAATTACATGACTGTATTAAATCGTTTGAAATGAATTTGCACGCTAATAATCATCAAATAAAACGGGGAACTTCTAAGACACCCGAATAAGTAGAATCTTCGGATCCGAATTTCTCTTCATCAAAATCTGTTCCATAATTTCAATACCGAAATTGAATTTCATTTCGTCTCACCCAGTACGTCGAGAATTCGAAGGCAGGCTTCCCTGCCAGCTCTACATACGATCCATGTACCTACAACGTAGTGTACATACGGCTTTATGTATCGACGTATGCTGTGCATGCTTCTCTACATGAACATGACACACGTTCTCTATCTGCTCCTCTGTGTACTCGAGTGAGAGAGAGAGGTCGAACGGCTAGCTCGGTGTATGGCGAGCGATTATATGCCTATTAGAGAAGTACAGATGCATGCACAAGGGAATGAGGAACGTGGTTTGAGGAACGAGCCACGAGGAGCGAGGCTATTACCTGTATTGATGAGCAGCTGAGCATAGGAATTGGTCGGATACGTGTGATTGAGCTGGTTAATCTAAACGTGAACCACCGACAATAATTGTTTTCCTCAGCCATGAACATGCCTACACTCGTACCAATATCGTTATGACTGTCTGCGTCAGTGCGTCTGAATCTCTCGATTCGGTATTGGATTCAATCACCGTTTCCTCGTCCTCAATTGGTCCAAAGTGGTCACTGATTTCTGAAAAACACAGAAAAAGATTTGATCTCCTTCACAGGGTTCAAACCCCTCAGGCAAAGTGGTTGCACTGTCATCACATGATTGAATCATTTTTTTGCGGCCACCATATCGACGCCCGATACGAATAAAAGCACGTTTCAGATTCCGGGTGGAAAAGAGCACGTTTCAAATTCCGGATGGAAAAGAGCACGTTTCAAATTCCGGGTGGAAAAGAGCACGTTTCAAGTTGACTCGAATACTAGCACATTTCGGGTTGACTCGAATAATAGCACGTTTCGGTAATATTATAATCCGTCTAACAATGGCAATCGGATTATAATATTAACGAAACGTGCTATTATTCGAGTCAACCCGAAACGTGCTAGTATTCGAGTCAACCCGAAATGTGCTAGTATTCGAGTCAACCTGAAACGTGCTCTTTTCCACCCGGAATTTGGAACGTGCTGTCTTTCACCCGGAATGTGAAATGTGCTCTTTTCCATCCGGAATTTGAAACGTGCTCTTTTCCACCCGGAATCTGAAACGTGCTTTTATTCGTATCGGGCGTCGATATGATCATTGACACCTCCGTTCTTCTAATTCTTCAAGAAGTTCGAGGTTATCCGATAAAAGACACGTGCCAATGAACTAATCGGTTTCGAATCAGTAATCACTCGATCCTGAAGTTGGGGAAAATCATCAATTATCATGTGATTTCAGGAATGATCTTATTTTTCAAATCTACTCCAAACTTGAATTGGCCAAAGTCCCATACGGCAGATTAATTTTTTTCTGTAAATCTGGGACCTTGATGACGTTAGAAACATTTTTGAGTGATGCTTGACGGTTATTACAGTCAGATTTTGAACCATGCTTGATTTTTTTAAATTTCATTGAATACAGAAGAAGTAGAAGTTCATATGGTCGTTCAATGAGGCAATGCTTCATTTTGCAGTATTTAATCCCAACCATCAATTGCAATGTGACAGCTTGTTATCATCAACGACGGTGCCTGAAAAAAGGACATACTAGAATTTTTCCATGCTCGAATTGATTAACAACTCGGGTATTTTTTGTATGTTAAAACTATTCCTTGTTTGTCTGTTTCGGAGGAATCGTTCATAAACTGAATCATCAAAGAACAATCGGAGTAACGATTTTCAAATTTGTCTGTATAACTATAATTGTCATACATTTGTGACTTTTCTTTATTTTACCAAAAATCCGATCAAGTGCATGCAGAAATATTTAATGATTGTCTTGGATGGAACTTTAATCGAATTACATGACGAAGATGACCCTTCAATCCTTGTTCCAAATTCGAGTGTGCACGTAATACAAGTTAAGAGGCTAGTAAAAAAAAAACAGTTGTAGTGACATTGCACTTCTTTAAAATTCCAAAATGAAGGCTTATTCTCAGCTTTCCGTTTCTGTTTTCCAGGATCATTCTGTACATCCTTCAAATAAATGTTCACACCTGGGAAAAAAATGTTCGACAGTCGTGAATAATCAAGAATTCCAAAAGTAGAAAAGTCGGCATAAAAAAGATTCTATCACGGTCACTTAGGTTTCGAGTGTTGGTACAAGAGGGTGAAATAGAAGACCAGCAAAAAAAAACCGTAATCGAAAAATCGGAAGGGGTTGCGGGGTTGGGGTTTACGAGGGTGCGCGATCCGGCCCCATATGTAAAAAGTGATAAATCCCAGCAGGACTATCCGAATCCTGAACCCCGTAACCGTGGAGTTTGAGCAGGCGTCATCTGGGCGGAGGAGGAAGGACGGTACCGGTGTAATTTTACTTCACTTCTGGTACTTGGGTTTACACTGGCCCTGAAATCGTGATTCGTACAGTTCGGGACCGGGACTCCCCCTTTTTCACGGTTGTAACTGCGATTAGCCGTCGTGGCTGACACGCGATCTGAAAATTTTCAACCCTAAAAGTGTTTACGCTCGAGATAACCCATTGATAGAATTTTAAAGCAACGATACTCTACGCTCTCTATACTCTATACCGTATATATATAACGCTGTGCACATACTCTAAAGTTCTACTCCCTGCATAAGGACCCACGGTGACAACGCTTTGACAACCGGAAATACTGATTTTACAACCAGCACGCGACGGAAACGGATTCTGGGAACGAAATTTAGGGGTTCAACTCGTGGAGGATTACAGAGGGGTCCGCGAATACTCCATCCGATCGCAATTTACATTTCGAAAGAAATCGTGGAAACTAAACACTTGGGAAAGTCTTCAAGCTTTAGCATCTTCCAGAAAATACGAGCAAACTTTTGTTTCGATTTTTTATAATTATTCAACACGTTTTTTATTTGATATGAAATATTGGAGAAGAAAATACAACATATTATCCATTCATTTTTTTAGTTCGCATATATTGAATATGATGTATTCAGTCTACAAATTTAACCTTTTCATACGAAAACGAAAAAAACTAAAACTGAATCATCTATGGCAGATTTGCTAGCTAGGATGTGGAAAGAAGAAAGTATTTGAAGAAGAATTTTCGTTCCAGCTTTAAATTTTTGAAAATATATAATTGAAAGAGCCGTAAAATTTTGAGATTCAAGGATAACACCGTTTTTTGGACCAGTTTATAAAAATTCAGTCTGGTAAATCGTTAATGCCTGGTTAATTTTACGGCCTTATTTTTTTTTTCAAATATCACCAAAATTCTCGTCGATTTTACAGAAGCAGCGAGGCAGTTTTTGTGTTAACACATTTTTTAGATTCGGTGCAAAAAACAAAGAAAGAAGGGAAAAATTGGCAAAATCCATTTTTATGTTGTTGAGTTATTTTTTCCAATGATTTTTTATAATAAAATCAGTTTTAGGTGGGTGATACGCAAAGCACCTGGTCAGAAAAGCTCCCCGATTGGCCGTGACGTCAGAATTCACAATATCGTCGCCATATTTGAATAACCTAACGTATCCTCCGATAGAAGGTGAGAAAACTGACTTCAACTGACTTCAATTGACTTCAGCTGACTTCAACTGACTTCAACTGACTTTTCGGCAAGGTGTACACCTGACTTCAAGAGTGGTTAACCCCTCGGTTCAGACCAAGTAATTACAAAAAGTGTATCAAAGTCGAGGAGTTAACTTAAACTTCAAGACTTCATAAAGTCAACCGATTTCTACTGACTTTGACTGACTTAAACTGACTTCAATCGACTTTTCGGCAAGTTGCACCACCTGACTCCGAGAGTGGTCAACCCCTCGATGAAAGTGAGAGTCACTATTTAATATCGACGATTTTTATTTCGATTTTGCTCTGATTGACCCCCGTGGTGATGGAGCAATTGGGATAGCGGTTATGAAGCAAACCGTATTTTCGGAATTAAATAGTATTCGAAATTCTGTAGAAAATTAATTCAGCAATGGCCTACGGTTAATACGCGTTGATAAAGGTGCTTGCACACATTAATTGCGGCTAGATTGGTAATACCGTTGGGTCCCCGGGTGAAGCGCATCGTTGCCACGCAACCCTCTCCACACAGCATACCATATTGCACCCTGCAATTCATTCTAGCCTCCGGGCTATCTGCACTCTGTACCTGTACCACGTATAACCACGATCTCCTCTAAAGTGGAAAGCTTCGATGCAGTATTCAGTTCTGAACCAATCAAACCCAAATTGTCCAACATTCGATCTATATGTGTATCCAAATCTCTGATTGATTTCGTACCTTCAAAATTGTTCAAAAATCTTCGTTTATGATCGCAAACACTAATTTAGATGAGAAACAACTATTTCAAAAATATAAAACTTCATTATGTTACCTAAATACAATATATTGTCAATTCTAAGTTTTCTAACGTTCGAAATGATCTATATTTCGCGCCACGCCTATGACGTCACTATCCGGTACAAGAGGCCCGCCATCTAGCGTCGTCTGTAGAAACCCGCTCCTTACTCAATTTATTCTGACGTCACGAAGAATCAGAAAGTGTTTCTTCGACTTTTAACTAATTTGACACAAAAATGAAGTGAATAATATATTGTTTTATAGTAAATTGTTGATATGTAAGAGTTTTATTTTCTTCAATTTTTTTTTTCTTCACAGTTTTCTTTCTTTGTTTATTAAAACGATGTATAAATGCACAAAATTTATGTGTTTAAACTGAGTGCAAATTTTGAGCTCGTGCATATAATATTCCAGTATGTCTACTTCGGTTGGAAAACATGCGTGTTGCATCGGCATTGCGTGTCTAGATATAGACACAGCCCTTAATTTGGCAAAGTGGTTCTCACTGGGGCGCCTAAGGGCATAGCGAGCTAGCTGCACCCGTTGAAAGGGCGACGAGGGTCGTACAAATAAAGCGACACCCGATGATAATAGAAGGATATAAAAGCGAATAAAAATAATATATATAAAAAAACGAAGGTACCTGTACCAGGACAAAAAAAAAGGAGTAAAATATTCCTATAGAATCGGTGCTGAGGTGACGGTATTTTTAGTTCACGAAAAAACCTCAACGCCAACATTTGTCGAGATTTTTTTTCGTTCCACTACTCATCACTGAAGTGTTGTAATTAATATCTTGGCAAGGGCTTGATTATAAATGAGGGAATATGAGAAGATTGTTATTCCAGGGAAATAATCCGATTTTTCAAAACTTGGAATAATTCTACAGCTTTTGAATGAAAGACGATTCAAATAAATCGTTTGTGATTTTGAAGCTTCAAAAAACTAGATTTCGGCATCAAATTATCAATATAATTGTTCAACAAAGTCAAATTTTGGTATTGTACGACTTGAAACGGATCCGGTCTCGGTGCTTTCTCTCCCACTGATAGTAGAAGGCGATAAGCTCTGTACTCTTCGAAGAAATATCAACGGGCGGTCTTTATCGCTCCTGCGCGGGATATATTATTGCCCCTTAGTCTGTACCGATAAAGAAATCACGATTTGCATTCGCTGCACCGCACTAGACCCCCCGCCGTTAGATGGTTCCATCCGAGCCCGTGCCTAATCCTAATCAGGAAATTCGACTTCGTCACATTTCTATATCTACATAAAGGTATAGGCGTTGGATTCTATTCTATCCTATTGATCATTCGACGCGCTCTTTAAGAACCTACATTAAGATCCGGTGATTCAAAGACCAGTGATATATTCCATTCATATAATTCTCTCGCTTGTAGCTTCTTTATTTCTAATTCTTCCTCGATTCGTTTATAAAAAATTTGTCCCAATTTCGACCAGATTCTTAACCTTTGTTTTTGAATTCTTACAATTCCCTGATTTTTTGTCGTCGACGAATAATCTCTCTTATTGTGGAACCGTTTGCCAAATCGTTTGTTCTCTTTTATTGACTGTACTGAACTTTTCTTCTCTCAAAAATGAAGAGGCCACCCTTTTCTACTCATTTTAAGGCACTTGAAGTAATCTGAAGTCACGTGAAGACAGTCGAAGTCAAGTTACTTTGGGCCAGTCACGCGAGTTTACTCGTCAGTTAAAACCAGTTGATTTCTCATTTGGATTCACTTGAAGTCACTTGAAATCCCCTGAAGTCACTTGGAGTCAGTTGAAGCCAGTTAATTATTCATTTTAGGTCACTTGAAGTCACCTGAAGTCATGTGAAGTTAGTTGAAGTCAGGTTACTTTGGGACAGTTACTTCAAGTCTCCTGAAGTCATTTGAAGTCAATTAGAGTCAGATAGTCACTTGAAGTCATTTGAAGTCATTTAAAAATTCTCCTATAGTGAGTCCATTCATTCGTTTCTTACATCACGGCATACTTTTAAACACATTTTTTCGTAATACGTTATAATATGTCGAAGAAGAATCGTAGACTAGAATTTCGAAAATACGACTTGAGGAAGACATTCAAAGCTTGAAATCGTTAATTTTAGAAATCCGGAATGAAAATTCTCCGGACTCGTGAAGCAATTTGAAGTCGAACTTCACTACATGAATTTGCTATCGCTAAAGCTTCAAGGACGCATAACTTTGTGATGGATAAATGGAGATTAAATTTCAAAAACGCAATTTGAAGCAAACACTTCGAGCTTCAAATTGCGTCTTAAACTTTTCGTCTCTCTATTCAGGACATGAAGTTTTCTGTTATTTTTCCCCTAAACTTGATCATTAAAACTTTTTCAACTTCATCTCGCAATCAAAATCTCGATTTCGTTGTTTTATTTGAAGCTCTTCGTATCCTAGGGGAGTGAAAATAACGAAGACTCATCGATTGTAATTAACAAGCTTTTGGGAGTTAGACTGGTCTTGGTTGAAGGATGTGTGGTGGGGTCGATTTAGTTGTAGATGATATGTAAACCCACCCCTAGTTCTCTAAAGGAGGCGTCGATATCCGTGTACCTAGTCTACGTGATGTTGGATCGTTGGGGTGGATTTAAGTCGCCCTTGACCCCCCGTGGCGTGACTTATAACAGCGCATTTTGGGCAAATTAAGATCCATTGTTTGATTCCTCGGTTTTTCTGCATTTGAATTCTAAGAAGAAACAAGAAGCTTGAAGACAGAAAATTAGGAAGCTTGCAGAAAATTCTATCGTCAAATCCTCGAAATTGGGTGAAAATATTCTAGAACGTTATCGAAGAAATAAAGATTCATTGAACTTTTGAGCATTCTTGAATTCTTGATAAATTTGAACGTGATACTCGAAATTTTGTAATTACAACAGATTGTGAATCTACGTTCCGACGAAAACTCGAATTCACCTACAAAAAATGAGTTTTATTATTTTCTTCGATGAGGAAATTTGATGAAAGAAAGAAGCTAAACCGTGTAGCGGATGCTGAAAAATCTGTTTGAAGGGGTTGCTTTGGGCGGTATTAAAACCTTTGAGAGCAATAAATATCTCGCAGCAACATGAACAAGGCTCGACGGTACTAATTCCTCTGACTATGGCGTTAATCCTTAATTTTCCAGGACACTGATTCCTCAGTCCTCGTTATACGAGGAGCCAAAAATTAAGAAGAGCGAAGTATCCAGCTGCCATATACAAGACTTTCATTCCGTTTCAGCCTTTGAGAGAATAACAATTAGCGATCTTAATCCTGACCGCCCAAGGCCTCAGCCCCTGGGCCAGGGTCTCAAGGAGGCCAAAAATCTCTCTTCTCTCCCTCCTCGAAAAAATATACACGGTTTTTTTCCCACCATAGACCCGTTATTTTTAATGCCTCGTCTCATAATCCTACTCTTTCTCATTCTCTCTTCAGAGCTGCACAGGGGCGATCCTCCTGATAATTAGCAAAGTAATTACGCCGCTATTCTACCCATCGGTGTGCGAAATACATTTTCTTTTTTGCCACACAACACAATGCCAAGCTATTATGTATCACGGTCGCCAAGGAGCAAGGGGCAAAAGTGGATGACGTTCTGTGACAGGGGTTGAAAAATTGTATCATATTATATTCATAAATCGTATAATCTCTTTCGTGATTCTATATTGCTCGACCATTTTTAATCCTTGGTTTTGCTTTAAATGGAAAAAGGAAAGGAGTGGAAAAATTTTATCGATGAAATATCTGCGAGAGGAGTTTGATTATTACTTATTTTTTAGATAATTCATTACTCATTAGTCAACTTTTCGAGTCAACTTTTCGAAAAAGACACATAGACAATTTTTCTAAGAAGCATTTTGAAACTTAAAAGGTTGTCTCTGAATTTTTCTTATCTAACACTTAGTTTACGATTTTTTTCGGAATCATATTCCATAAGTTTCATTATCCAAAGCACTTGAATCTTCAGGATGGTAACAGGGGCCACTTTTTTGGCTAACATTTATTTCCTGTCTTCTAAGAATTTTCTTCTCTTCATTTTGATCAATTTCTGGAGATGATCTTACATAGGAGCTTCTCTTACTCACGTTGGAAACAAAACAATGATTTTTTCTCATTGTTGAAAACCAATGTGAACGATTTTGTAAAGGGTATAGCCGAATAAGGGGGCAAAAAGTGCCCTTTCACCAAATAGACGACGGACTTCATTTTCAGTTGGGCCTTGGTAAAAAAGGTATTCATGCCAAATTTTAGCCTTCTACCTCTTCTGTCGCGGTAGTTATGGCGAAAAAACGTGATTTTCGCGTTTTTTTTTTTCTATCTTTGCTAATTCATCGTATAGACCTTCACCAAAATTCATGGCCATGTATTAACATGTAAGAAATGTAGAGAAAAATGTTCAGAGGTTCGGCACTGCGGATCCGATCTTTAAAAAATTCCGAAAGATTTAAATACGGTGTTCTCAGTGGATTTTCGCGAGGCACTAAGTTGTAATAATTTTTTTTTACAAATGTCGATCACTTCCGTCCAATTTCTCATATTAGCCTTCGCTTCACTTCTGGTGCGTCATGCTGAAAAAAAATGAAGAAACCTTTGGGGATCTAAAAAAAATCTGATTTCGTACCCAAGGAAGTGTAAAACATCTTTTCGCATGTATTTTGATCACCTTCTTCTGTACGAATTTTTTCAAGCCAATAGTTAGGGATTTATGGGCTATACCTTTCGCGTCAAGAGTTAGGAAGAGCAAGAAACTGTTGAAAAAAATTTGGAAAACTTCAAAAACTAGAAGAAAAATGAATGGTACCCATACAGCAAAGCAATGTTGCAGCAATGTTGCATATGGCCCATTACCATTAGCAACATTGCTGCAACATTGCTTTGCTGTATGGGTAGTGAATATGCACGTGAAGGGATATTCCTCTACTTTATTGAAATTAAGAGGGTAAATACACCTCAAAATGTCGAGAAGGTCAAAACTGCCAAGTCATTTTTAATATTTTAGAATGTTTTTCACACAATTTTGGGAGCACATTTCTTTTTGTCTACGATGCACGAAATAAAATCTATCGGTGGATCGATTCAAGTTTTTCTGGACTTGAACTATTCAGTAAAGACGCCTTTTCAAAATGAACAGAGAACTTTTGATCCGATCAAAATTGTACCAGGGGCCCTTTTCTACAAATTCTTTCACGCGTATCACTGGTGAAAGAGCCGAATTTCCGTTTAAACCTGCTCTCTGATTGGCCCAAATGCCTCTATCACACTTTGTCACCGGGTGATACGTGTGAAAGGATTTTCAGAATAAGGCCCCAGATACTCATAATTTTTTAGATGAAAATAGTGTTTTTCTGTCTTCATACGTTACTTTTCATTATAACTCGAGTAAAAATAAAGTTATGAAAAAGTTCTTCGTTCAAATTGAAAAGGCTTCTTTACTGAACGGTTTGAGACCAGAAAAATTAAAATCGGTTCACCGGTATATTTTATTCTTTACATCATAGATGGAGATATATTTTTTTCTAAAGTCATGAGAAAGCCATTCCAATAGTCTCAAGAATGACTTTCGGTGGTTTTGACTTTTCTTAAATGTTAAGGTGTATGTTCCCCCTTAAGGGGTCTGGCCACCCTGGCCGCACAGAAAATGGGCTTATTCTAAGAAAATTTGTAAACTCGATAATATTCAACGGAATTTTTGCACACATGCTAGTTTATAGCTTGATGAACATCTCATAATTTTCGTAAAAAAATATTCAGGCTTCGCAGTAGTTGCCGTGAAGGTACACGCACGTAGCTTGCAGCCAATAAATCTCCGGAACGGGTCATCTTAAAAAAAATATATATATTAGCTTATTATTGAAGGGTGTGACTAAAATGTAGCGTAGGATTTTTTTTCCGATCACTACAAAAAATGTTATGAAGAAAAAAAAATTCGTGAGCTTTTTTTTATTCATCATAAAATTTTTTGTGCAGTTTTACGTGCTGACTCTGAAAAGATTGCCGTGATGATAAACTCCGACGCCTACTACGATAAGTAAGCTCCACTGAAAGTATTGGCTTGAAAAAATTCGTACAGAAGAAGGTGATCAAAATACATGCGAAAAGATGTTTTACACTTCCTTGGGTACGAAATCAGATTTTTAAAAAATTCCCAAAGGTTTCTTCATTTTTTTCAGCATGACGCACCAGAAGTGAAGCGAAGGCTAATATGAGAAATTGGACGGAAGTGATCGACATTTGTAAAAAAAATTATTGGAACTTAGTGCCTCGCGAAAATCCAGTGAGAACACCGTATTTCAATCTTTCGGAATTTTTTAAAGATCGGATCCGCAGTGCCGAACCTCTGAACATTTTTCTCTACATTTCTTACATGTTAATACATGGCCATGAATTTTGGTGAAGGTCTATACGATGAATTAGCAAAGATAGAAAAAAAAAACGCGAAAATCACGTTTTTTCGCCATAACTACCGCGACAGAAGAGGTAGAAGGCTAAAATTTGGCATGAATACCTTTTTTACCAAGGCCCAACTGAAACTGAAGTCCGTCGTCTATTTGGTGAGAGGGCACTTTTTGCCCTCTTATTTGGCTATACCCTTTGTTTTTTTTTTGCTTTTATCCAGTTAATAGTTCCATAAAAAGCAAAGAATAAAGAAAAAAATGAGGTTCTGGTGCCTTTTTTTTGTTCATTCTGACCTCGAGAAGCCCTAGTAAAACACCGCGCTTCGTGACTGACCACATACGATCATATAATACACAGGGTATACCCACAGTCAGTGATTCAGTCCGTGTCTGTCTTTTTCCCCCTTTTTTTTTACACACATTTTTTTAGTGCGAAGCCAAAGTCCAGTTGAATTTCTCTCGTATATGTTTTAGCCCAATGATTTTCTATGGTTTTATACTACGATACCGCGATGTATACATACTCTTAAATTCGATTAAATTTTCGTACAACCGCAGGGACTGAAACCTTCTTTCTAGGGATTTTTTTTTTTGCTTTGGGTTCGTCCTATTTCTCCCCTAGGTAAACATAACCTATAACCAAGTGAGCGATCAAGCGTTGATAAATCACTAGACTGATGAAAATTGATAAAAAAATGAAGAGCGGTGGCTTGAAATATTGTGTCGATGGTGGAAAAATTGCAGTCAAGTAAATAACGTGGGGGATTTATCATTGCAGCTAGGAAGCTGCAGTAGCGCCCTGATCACTTTAGGAGGCACTGGAAAATGAGGCGGGAGTTTTGAACGCGTCCGCTTTTTATTGTCTTCCGTCTTTTCATCTTTCATATTGAATTTGTACAGAGATTAAAAAAAATTCACCACGGTTCCAGGATCGCGGCTCAGGGGGTCGTGCTAACTGGTACATACGTAGATGTAACTTGGTTCGCGAAATCACTGCGCGTTCATAATCCAGTTATGCATATTATATCCGCGGTGGTGGTGGCAGCGGTGCTGCAGTTTTCCCGGTAAGCTGCAGGGCAGTCACTGGCTCGCTGGCTTTAACTGCATCGGGAGACTCCAAAAGAGACGGAGAGAACGGATGGGGAGATCACGGACTGCGTTCATCTGCATCGAGCAAACGATGCAGTTTTCTACTACCTTTTTTTCAATTCTTTTTTTCATTCATTTTTTTTTTATTACTGCACGGGGATGCATACATGAACAATTAACGTACAGGGTGACACGGAATTTTTTAACACGATTTAACGAATTTTCTTGAAAACTTGTTTTTCATGTGATACTATTTTTTATTTTTTTTTTTACTTTGCTACTTACTTAAGATGATTATACCAGATATTCACACTTGAATTTTGCTCGATATTAGAAATTTATTATAGCGATTCTAAATTTTTTAACTACACCAATTAGTTGACTGATTTTATTTTTCGAATAATTTTATATAAAAAAAAAGGTATTAAAATAGATACGAATTGAATTCTTTTCAAGTGTATTTGGTAGAGTAATGCTGAATAATTAGGTGTATTTTGTATTTTTCGTTGAAAATTAACAATTGTGAAAATGATTGGCATTTGAATCTCGGCCTTTTTTCTGTACACACATAAGATAATATGTATTTGTTATTTTTAATTGGACCTAGAAGCTATAATTTTCGATCGATTGAAAAAAGATCAAATATGACCTACTTATTTTTTGTGTGCAAAACTATTGAAATATATAATTAACCAGAAATAGGATATCAATCAATTGGCACACTCGCGATACTAGTTGCAATTGGATTTTTGTATATACGGACTAGGTTTTTTTTTTTTTATATATATATATTTAAATTGTTATAATTTTACCAGTTTGACACTCTGATGTTTTTTTTTCAAGAACATTTTGTTATCTATTGAATCTGATAATATTTTAGTTGATAATTTCAAATTTGCAATATTATTCTAATCACCTAAATTGGATTTTTTGTTCATTTTCAATTCAAATAATTATCAAAATTTTAACGGTTTTAGCATTTTCTGAAGTCAACATTTGTGCTAATTTTGTTCTTGCATTTCTCTGTACTATTCCTGACATTATTATTGATGGCCCGACATAATAATTTACCTCAATGGGTATATGGAGAAGTTCCTCCTATTATTCTTATCATTCTTGTCTTGTATTAATATCATAATTATTGTTGTTGTTGGCTGTCGTTATTCTTCTTAATTATTGTTCTTTTTTCGGTCTTCCTGCATATCATGAAAAAAACCTTGATTCTACCAAGTTTGATATAAAAAAAACCCTGTTTTTTTCGTGTCACCCTGTATACTTATACACACGTATACGTATAATTGTTTCATGCGGTGCTTCTATGCTGAAACCAACAATAAAAGAGGAAAAAAGGGTTAAATGCATTTGAGGTAAATCACCGCGACTGCAAAAGGGGTTGATATGTGCACCAAACCTGACTTCTGACTCTACTCTCCGTTTTTCTTTTTTTTTTTTTTTTTAAATTCTACTTCGCCCTTTTAACTCCGCAGGGGATGACGCAGGACGCTATATTCCTTTTATATTCCACCCACTGTCAGAAGTCGAAGGGATTGTTTTTTTTCTCTATTCTTTTCTCGACGCATGTGTCAGTAGTGTATAGATTACACTATATACCGATTTGGTTTCACCTTATTCCTAGAAATTATTCTATACCCCTATACTAGGTATTACGTAATTTAAGCGGGTGAAGAGATTTTTTTCCCCTTTTTTTAGCCGAGATTTTCTACGGTTTCAACTATACGCCGCAATTAAATTCGACGTTCTTTCTTCTTTCAGCAACACGGATTTTACGTCAGTGCAATTTCTTTCTTGCTTTTTTTTTTGTTGTTACGTTTTTTTAACGTTCAAATTTACGCTCAATAATTTACTCGCTAATTATTTACGCTAATTTACGTTCAATAACGTTCGCCATTGAAGTTTCTCTTCGGTTTTAATTAATTATTGCTTTACCCTTCACCAATATCAACCATGTTGAATATATCTGTGGATTTACAGATGGGAAAATAATTATGATTGATACGTAAAATACTTTTTTTTTAATTGCTCGTTTTTTTTTTTTTTTTGTTGCTTGTTGCAGCTAATTCGGATTGAAATGGAAATGAATTAGAGGATCAATTTAGTAGACAAATCTGAACGCTACATCACATTTTTTTTCTTTCAACTTTCATCTCTCCATTCTATAGAATGTTTCAAGCTTCAAATTTCTTTTTTGAGTGACGAGTGTGTTAATGATTGAGTGAAATGTCAATTGAACTGAAACACTATTAAGAAAATGAGTTGAGAAATGTCCCAGTAAAATGTGAATTTTACATTTGTGTGCGATTTTGAGATCGAAATTGTCTAATAAATATCAAATTAGTAATTTTTAGGTATTTCTCAATTAATAATAAGATTCAAAATGTGGAAAAACGACACAAAAATTTCAGTGGACGCATTCAAAGACATTACATTTTTTCAGTGTTTGCAAAATTACAGGATTTTGACATCTAAGAATGAAAAGAAAAGAAAAAAATTAAAACTTCCCCGTTACTTTTGTGAGCAATACATAGTAACTAAATTATTATTCAGAGCTTAATTTTCAAAAATAATTCTCACCCCCTAAATTTTTCCCCGTTTTATCACGAACGATTGTAATTATCATTATATTCTGATCGCGAGATATGCGAGGGATCAGACGCGGGGTCGAATTCGGTGACATTTTTCACATCCTCACACATGTGTCTGAATTAAAATTTTATTTTTTCATTAGAATAAATTTACCTCGAGTGATCGGGTCACAAAAAGCAAAAAAAAAGTCGTTAAAAAATCGAGAGACAGGAATACATTGATTTGAGGACGTAACATCAGGATCAGGGTGCGCAAGCTCGGCCCGAGGCTCGCGTTCCGCTCTGCTCCAGGAAATGAAATTATTGAAAACAAAGTTAACCACCGATACGCGGCTTATGGAGAATTTGTGCGAGTCTGTGTGATATGAAACTCATGCATGTGTGAAGTAGGCGCTTATGTTTGAGCTTCCAACCTTTCCACGCTCGCTGCAAGCTCGGGTATGGGTACATCGTCAGGGGTGGTGGCGTGGTGCGGAACAGCGCAGAGCATTTTACGGTTTTAAATTACACCGAAAATTGAGCCTCGCAAATTACCTCCAATTACTCAATGCCGCTGCGGTGCTACTGCACCGCAACCGAGAGGAGTCGTACATTTTGCAGGATCCATGTGATATGTGATGGGAACAACGATCTGTATACACGGGGAATTCGAAGAAAAATAGCATGGAATCGATCAGACTCTTATCAATTATTAGATTAACAGACTTTATCTGTTATAAGCGATAAAATTTCAGATTGGGGCAGGAAAAATTGTGTTACATTTAAAAAGTGGGATGTTAATGAGTAAAAAACGGTCCAAATAGGAACCATTGAACAAATTAAACCAAAAATTGAACTCGTTATTCCTTTTTTTTCTCTTTCTCCTGAAAGGTTTTCATGTCTATAGATTTTTGAAAGTTGAATAGAATTGAATTTTGAATGGAGAGAATCTGCGTGCGATTCAAGAGAAGGCAAAATATTGTGAAACAAACAAACAGAACGAAAAAATGTAGAGTTTTTTGGATCTGAAAAATAAACTTTCCTGAAAAACGAATAACAAATCTCGAGGATCTAGAAAAAAATTAGGGTAAAAAATTAGCGAAAGAAGAAATCAAGAAAAAAAAATCAAAAATTAAAATCAACGATATGGATGATGCAGCCACAATGGAACAGAAAATAAATTTTGGAAACCAATGCAAAACAAAATCAAAATTACCTCCTAATAATTCGGGTTATTTTTTCGCCAATTCCACCACACACCAATTTTTCAATCAATTCCGTTTTTCTTGTCGTTGAAAATTTTCTTTATTACAGAACAAACAAAAAAAAAATCATCGCATTCGAAGACTGAATAATTCGATTCCGATGACACAGAAATCAACGAAATAATAATTTTTTGAAAAAATTGGCTATGGAAGTTTGGATTCCAATTCCGATGAAGATTTATTCCGCGAATGAATCTAAATTCTTTATACCTATGTATGAAGTGTGAAAATAGATGCTAATAAGAAAAAAAAAGTAGGTATAATAAGACAGATGAGGTATGACGATTTTTATCCTGATATATTAAACATATAGAGGTTGAGGGGCGTAATTCGTTTGGTGCAAGTCATCCGGATCATCTGCACTAGGCGCCCGAACGAAGACTAGAGGGGTTGAGGCATACGGGTTTCCCTAAGTCTGGCATACTAGTCATACTACCACTGACTACCATCGCGTTACGTAGATGTGTAGATGGACAAGAAGATGACGCGTGCTATCCATCATTCGACGACAGGATCCAACGACCGGGACTCGGTAGCGAAGTGGTACAGTGATTCTGCTAAATGTGAACGAGATATTTACCTCTCTGTGAGCACGGATTTTATCGTTAGATGTAGCGGAAGATCAGAAACACACGTTTTTTGCTACATCATATGTTCAGTGTGAAACACAATTTTAAAAAATTGGAATAATAAAAAAAAAGAAACTTGCTCATTTCTTACTGGAACAAAAAACAATCGAGGGCGAGGGGCGGTTATTTATTCTTGAAATCAGGCGAAATCACACGAAGAAATTGCTTCAAATCAGTCGGAAAGAACTGGAAATAAAATTTAATCATCCAAAATCACTGTAAATCCGCTGAAATTGTCATTAAGGGGAAATGAAAGTCACGTGACCTCGATATGATTTACACTTGGAATTTTCAAACGCTATTTTCTCAGCCAAAACACATTCGATTGATGTGAAATTGATATCAGTGACGTAGAAAAACTTAATGAAGGGCCTGCCAATCGTGGATTTTCGAAAATCGAGACGTAATAACAGTTTTTTAACAATATTGTTCTACAATCCAAGGAAGTGCTGCCTCTCTCCACGAGGGGCAGCACCTCCTTGGGTTTCAGAACAATATTGTTACACAAAATTCTGATTATGTCTTTCGATATTCGAAAATCCACGATTGGCAGGCCCTTCATTAAGTTTTTCTACGTCACTGATATCAATTTCACATCAATCGAATGTGTTTTGGCTTAGAAAATAGCGTTTGAAAATTCCAAGTGTAAATCATATCGAGGTCACGTGATTTTCATTTCACCTTAAGATACTTAGCAGAAGAAAGTTTATACCAAAATTTAACCGATGTTTCATTTACGTGCATTTTTTGTCGAAAATAGCGACTAAAAATATCGAATTGTGGTTAAAAATTGTCCTCGAATTCCTGAACGCGGTTTTTCAAATCGATCTTTATCTTCTTATCTTTCAGCATTCATCTCGCTTAATTTGTCTACTCTCACTTTTGCTTGAACTTTTATCCGGTTATTTTATTTTATTAATTTTTTTATTTCTCGTTATTCATCGTTATAATATTTTTCTTTAACTTTTTCTTCTCCTGATTTTTTTTCTTCTTTTACGGTTCACTTTTATCTGTCGTTTCTCCTCTGAGGTACGGTATACTTAAGCAAATTCAGGGATCGATAACTGCTAACCGACCCGGAGGACGGGATGGCAAAACGATCTTATATCGCCTTATGTCTTTCCCAAGGGAGGAATATGATTTCCTTCTCTCTTTTCTCGCTACAATCAGATCAGATTCTTATTACATTCTTTTTTATCATTATTCTTTTTTTCTTTCACGTTATAAGAAGACTCGCGCGCAAATACCAATTTAAAGATAACCACTCGCAGATAGGTTCTACTGTATTTTATGACTTATTTTTCTTTCTCTCACTTTCATTTTCAGGAATCTCTTCAGTAGGTGTAGTCGAATAACGAGAAACGAAAAACGTATATGAAAAGAAACTATAGTAATGAATGTGACGATTGAGAGAATTCGCGGATAAATATTTGAACAGGTGTTACGCCGTACTTTTTCATCTGTGTGCAAAACTTCGTTTTAGCCTTGTTGTATAACATAAGAAAGTATCAAAATTGTATCAAAAAATCTATAGTCAACTTCAATATTTTTTAATCTTCCTACGGCAAGGGTTTGACTGTATTTTACAACACATTTCGTGTTCAAATTTGTCGAAATTTGAGTACTGTAAGCCAAAATCTCCGAAGAAAAACTCTGATGTGCATAAAAATTCTAGATTTTCTAATTTTGTATGATAAGGGGTTCTACTGTATTTTTTGAAAGCTGTATCATATTCTTGAGTCAAGTTACATCAAATGATGACAAAAATCGACGATAACGTCAAAGCAGTAAATACATTTCAGAATTTGCGAGTTTCTACAAAACAAGGGCTCTACTGTATTTTCGAAATAACTGTTTCTATTTTAGCTTCTTTGAATGATAGGAAAATATTGAAATTTCAGAAGAAATTACACGCTACGACACTCGGAGATTTTTCCAAAACTTTTATGACAGGGGTTCGACTATATTTTTAGGAGATTTTATCCGTCTCGACTTTTGTCAAATGGTAAATTAACGTCACATGGGAATATCCAACAGAAATGCTACTTTACTACGAGATTCTGAAATTTTACGATAAGAAAGGTTATATTTATTCTATTTTTAGAATGAAATTTCTGTCACAGCTGTTACAGAAACCGACTAAGAATACTTTTGAATGTCGAGCTTCACCATAATCAATGTGTCAATCATAGGGGTTTGACTGTATTTTTGAAAGACTTCAGTCAAATTTGGTTCAGTCAAATAATAACGAAATTGAGGGAATTTAGACAAAGAAAAAAGAAGAAGACAATGGAAAAAAGCGCTGCTATACTTCGGAATCCCGGTATCGTATGATTACGAGGGCTCTACTGTATATTCGGAAGCATTTATTGAATTTTCACCTCATGGAAATGGAGAGAGAAAAAAATCGAACTATTCAATGGTTAAAACGCTTTTTAAATCGAGATATTTTTCATTTTTATCGATAATTGGGGTTCGACTGTATGTTTTACAGTCCTCTTCCGTCTTTAAATTCAACAAATATCAAGAAGCTGTTGCTGTAACAGAACAAAAATGCTTTTTAATTTAAATATTTTTAATCTGGGGGCTCTACTGTATTTTATCCAAGCTCCATTCTACTCTAATATCATGGTATATATAGAAAGCAATCAAGATATGCGAAGAAAAACGGCGTTAAATGACAATATTTTCGAATCCCCCGCGCGCGTAGACCGCCAAGCTGTAGCAGACGATTGTTTTGGCGGGAATCTAGCCACATATAACCCCCCTCCTATTTATACCGCCGTTGCCAACAGCTGATACCGAAGGCAGCGTGGCCGAGCGGTCTAAGGCGCTGGTTTTAGGCACCAGTCCGAAAGGGCGTGGGTTCGAATCCCACCGCTGTCAAAGATTTTTTTTACTCCATTTTAATCGGTCTTTTTTCACTAATAATGATCGAAGCCGAGTAAATAAATGTAGCATCGGTTTGAGGCACAAGCTGCTTCAAATCGTTCAAAATACAAGGATAAAAAAATGAAAAAAAAAACAGGTCCCACCGAGATTTGAACTCGGATCGCTGGATTCAGAGTCCAGAGTGCTAACCATTACACCATGGAACCGTTGCGTTGCGATAACACAGACGAAGACTCGGAATGAGAGTGTGCCGCGAGATACGAGACTTTGGACCTGTGATTGATATTGCGGAAGTGGTTTGATCAACTTTTTATCGATCCATGTGTGAAACTGATTGAATCTGATTGAGAATTGATGAAGTGTAGCTAGTGGACTCTTTCTCTTGCATCGTTGTGTATATCTGGGGATGTAGCTCAGTGGTAGAGCGTTCGCTTTGCATGTGAAAGGCCCCGGGTTCGATCCCCGGCATCTCCAATCTTTTTTTTTTTTTGTTCAATAATTTCATTGAACCTCAGAGTTCTAGTGTTTCTCTACTTTGATTTGATCGATTTATTCTACGGCTTAAATAGGTCATTGATTTTCTATTATATTGTCTTCAAATTCGAGTTTGAAGAATTATTTCCAGAAGAACTAGCGAATCGATTTGAACGAAATTTGTAACAAAAATAAAAGGCTGGGAGAGGATGATTTCCTGATTTTGTTGGGCAGCTATCACTTCCGGTTTCAAAATGGTGAACATTCAAAGTTTTTAGAGAATTCACAACTTCTGCAATCATAATTTAAATTTGATCAAATTTGTTATTATTAAGAGATCAATTGCGGATTTTCATTTGTTTTTTTTTCAATTTCATGGTTCACGTATACATTTTTTTTTTTTTTTTTTTGAATGAACAATAAATTTGAGCTAATATATTAAGTTGAACATATGACTGTGACGTCACACATGCTGAGATATCCATACGTAGCAATAACCCTGAAATTCAACTGCCTTTAACATTTGAATTATAATTTTCAACGAATATGAAGTTACATGACCTAATTATTCCAATATATTTTGATACTTTGTACGCGTATGAAATTTTACAATTAAATGTCAATACGCAAATTCTCATAGTTGAGAGGAAAATAATAATTTCTGGAAGATTAGAGAATAAAAAAACAAAATTACTTATTACTTTTCACTCCCGGTTCCAAAAAGGCGGAAAAAGTTGATGACTTCTGCTGTTATTATCTAAAAGTGATGAAAATTTGTTATCCAGAGCCTCCAGTTTGATTCAGGCAATAAAAACCAGATCAGTGACGTCCATGAAATTTTTAGGAAGGACGAATTCCTGATTTTTGTAACCTTTATCACTTCCGCTCTTAATTTCCGACATATCATAGCTTTACTGCAATCATTTAATTGAATAATTAATGATTACCGTTGTTGTTTTATAAAAGATTGAAGCTCAGCTTTTCAAGAATTAATATTGGGAAAACTATTTCAATGGTTTTTATGAAATTTTCAGGAAAGATGAAACCCTAGGAGACGATGATTTTCTCATTTTTTGGAACCATTATCACTTTCTGTTGAAAAAATATCGGCGATTTAAAAATTTTCTGAATTCCTATCTTTTACAATAATTGCCAAAACTTGAGGCGATTTCGTAACTTCAATTCCAAAACCACAACTACGACTATAAATTTTGCAGCATCCACGCATATTAAACCGCATGATATAATTCACCGGTAGAATTAGTCACAGGCGTTTATCTTATCGCCAGGGTTTCTAAAGCGGTGTTGAAACCGGGTGGAAATATCGTTGGCAAAGATTGAATGGCCGCGGGGTGCCCAGGCTATGGGTCCGGGTAACACGGGCTAAAATATTCATCGTATAAAGCCTCTCCCCTTCACAAGCACCCTGAGTTTTTGATCTCTTCGGAGATTTAATAATGCGATACAGTTCGTCAAGGGCATAAAATAAAATAAAATAAAATAAAATAAAATGGAGCCCAACAAAAACGCGGATACTGCCTTGAAAAAAAACTACCCCCCATCATTTTTATGTGACTCTAACCAAAAGAAAGAAAAAAAATGTCCGCACCTAGTGTCCCGATGAATAATAAACTGTCCACTGACACTTACGATTCTCAAGTAAATCGAATAAAAAGTAATCCGTTGAACCGTTATAATGAATTTCGAAGGGTCGCTCTTTTGCTCTTTTCCCTTTTTTTTGTTCCTTCAACTTTATTCGTATTCGATGGCCGAGCATAACTACGTGAAAACAACATAAAAATTCTGTATATTACCTAAGGGTATATTTTACCCCATACACAAAACATTTTTTGACCGACGACTAGTCGGAGTCTCCAGTTTCTCGTGAGGGTCAGCAGTGGAGCGTGTTACCATTCTGCCACCCCTGAAGAGTAAAATTTTATTTAGGAATATACTTTGCCTCCCCCCTTTTTTTCCAGGATTCTCTCATTTTTATTCCACTCTATCTCTTTTATTCTTTACTCTCAAACAACCCGCGGCGATTTTTGAATAAACTTTCTATGTCCGCATATGCATCGACTCTAAAGGGGGGAATGGTAACCAAAACACAGAAAATTGTTTTCCATGTTTTGGCTAAAAAGTAGAAGTGAAAACAAGGGGGTATTCTAAAATAATGTATAATACGCATCAGCTAATTTGTACAGAGAGGAATTTTTTTTCCTCTTTTTCATGTTTGTTAAGCCGTTGTGTAGCCTGAGAGGAATAAAAGAGGGAATATATACCTGAAGCCCGAGGATCTCGGCTCGTTGAAAGGAGGGAAATATCCTCCAGACTGAAATAACAAAGTGGACTGCTGTGCCATCCACCCCTAAGCCTCTCTGTCACGCCTTTAATCACGATATTAAACATTTAAGATTTTTAGACGATCTGAAAACTCAGCGACTTTTCCTTATTTATATCTAACTTTTCATCCTTCTTTTCCAAAGTCTCTTTCAATTTGAGTCTCTTATAATAACGATCTCCGTCTCAAATGTCGAAAAAAAATTTAATGATGATTTTAAATTGAAGTCTGGCTAGTCTAAAACGAATAGGGCTATTCATTTATAGATCAGGTGACAAATAATTGTAAATAATTTCAAATTATTTGAGGAAATCTCAAGTTTCAAGAAATTAACATAGCCCTTTGATCCAAAGGCAAGAGAGGCTTGAGAGGATCTTGAACAGAACTCAAATAATAATGATTTCTGAAGACTGATTTTCATTCTTAATCGCTTATTATAACGATTCCACTACAAAAAGTAGTTCTGCAGTTGCCTGAAAGACTCGTCAAAATATTTTTGACGAATGTAATTCGGACTTCTGCGATTCTAACAGTCGACTGCAGCTATGAGATGTCAATGATAACTGATTCGCTAATTTAATAGTGTATTATTAATAAATGAAGTGAAAAAAACGCGTAATAAATGTTCTGAGTTTTACTAAAACGAATTTAAAGGTTGACCAAACCTCCTGTCAACTACTCTGAAACTCACAAGACGTTGAATAAAATTCATCAAACGTCTCCAAGTCAAGTTTTGAAACCGTGATATCACAAATTATATCCTAACTTCTGGAGAGAAAAAGAAACAGCTTTAATCCCTCAAGCTTTAGTCACAAACTAAAGAACCAGTCTTTCAGATCAGTTTTCTTCTTTTATCCCCCTTCAGCTTTTTAGTTTAGCTGTAACACACATGAGCGAAAAACATCATTTTTCTTCAGCTAGGCTGCAGACATTGTCTTCTCGGTGGAGGATTATGTCCTACAACAGTATAACCGTAAAGTATATTGATGATGGTCGAGCCCTGGTGTAGGTTGAATCGGCTCAATCTAGTCCAGGGTGCCCCAGGGTGGCTCAGGGTGGCTCAGGGTGCAGCCCGGAGTTTGTTTTGCTTTCGCATATACGTATACGTATACCAGCTACCACGCAATTTGTCATCCATTGTCTGACCGCACACGTGGACCTACAGCCACGTCCCGTCTCCGAACAGTTATTTATGGCTTCTCGAGTTAGCTGATTAAATTTTTTTTATCCGTATTCTCTTTTTTCCCGTTCGATTCTGTAGAAACGATTTTAGAAAAAGAAGGAAGAAAACATCAAGATTGAATCTTTCTTCCATATCTATAGTTCTCCTCATATAATACATGCTGTTGATTGATCTTGTAGCTTGAAGTATGTTTATTGCGTCTCGAATATCTTCATTCACCAAATTGAGCGGAGGCAATCAATTTTGATATAATGATCGAAGTCCGGACACGAAATGAGCGGAAATTCGTTGTAAAAGAATAAACAGTTGACTCAACCTCACTTTAGAGTGTTGAAACATGATTCTTACTCCAAAGACGTCTTAGAGGCACATTCAAGACGACTTTCTGAGAAAAGTTTCAGTCGATTTCTACCCCAAATGTGTCTGAAAGATGATTCCTTGTTCAAAAGATGAGTTCTGGATAACTTTCAGGTAATTTTCAGGAGACATTTTGCGTTAAAGAAGTCTTTGACAACTTTTAGCCTCGCAGCCTTCAAGTTGTCCAAGAAAGGTTCAAAGTTATCTGTCCGTAGTTTTTTTGCAAGGGGTTGTTACGTCTGTTGGCGGGTGGGGAGGCGATAGGACAGAGAATCGAGTTTGGGGTTATGTGCGTAAATCCGCGCGTGATTCAATTTCACGGTACGCAAACATGCGCTACTCGGGTCCGATCAGCATGTAGTATTATATAAAATAATATAAAGAAATACGATCAGGGTTTGACGATGAGTGCATAAAAGTATCAGAAAATAGGATTTAGGAGTCTGCCAACCCGAAGGGCGACGATGCTCGCCGGGCTACCAATTTTAATACCACTTTTTTTCAGTTTCCTTTATTTCTGCACAGCCATCCCTACGCCCAGAAAAAGATCCGGTTACAAAGTACGGTTAAGTCGATTGGCGAGAAACTCCCAGTTTCCAGTTTCTAGTTTCCAGTTCAGTTCCCTTCAGTCCCCCTGATACTGTTGTCTGACCGGTATTCGTAAAATTGTATAAAAAGAAGAATTTATGGTCCCGCCAAAAAGTTTTGCTGACATAACCTAATTACCATAGTCGCCATCTTGGAAAATGCGATTCGAGGCGCGAGAACCCCCGAGAGTCTCTATGTCACACATCTATACAGAAATTGTTTTGACAGACTGCGATTTAGCACCACAGTGCACCCGATAATTTTCCACCCTTGGGACCAGCGGTTGGGGTGGCAGGGTGTCGAGTTTTGACAATGCTTACTCTCTGTTTCGCTTTAGATCACAATTCTTTTTATCTCCTTCGTCACGAATCGTCGACGAATAAAGACGAATTTATAATCGGGTTTAACTGTTAGGCGAACTCAGTGCAGTGATTCCGAATTAGACACGTTATCCCTTCATCACGATCACTGTAACATGATCTACAATGTACTGAAAAACGAAGTGGAAAAACGAAACGATGTCGCGGAGCCTCTTTTGACTTTACTTCCGACGATTGACTAAATTCTAAGATTCCTATCCGGTTGTGGCGCCACCGGTCATTAAGATTCTCCTCAATTACGGTTTTCATCAACTCCCGAGCTCCTGGAATAGCCTCGGGGTTGTTCTAGAGTTTCGAAAGACGTTTCATTTATCTTTCTAAAACTGCAGTGCAGGGTTGACGTCTTTAAAGACTATGTTAATCGCGCGACACTCGCGGGAAGTGGATTCTAACCTCACTTTCACGCTGTAAAGTACATTGCAGGAACGGATAAACAAAATTGGCGCAAAGCGAGGAAAAATTCCATCAGCGATTGATATGAATAAGCTCGAATCTTTTGAAATCCTTGATATCAATTGAAATTTGATCAATCTTCTGAAATCAGTCGAATCCACTGGAATTTGATAAAGAATCGAAATTATTTGGAATGCTGTAGAATGTTGTAGAAGCGTTTTTGAATTCTTTACCATTGAAATTATTCAAATTTGAAATTCCGAAATCTCGTTGTGGATGTGCACCCAAATTGACGAATGCGATTGTCCCCACGAGCTGTAATGACACTGATCCAATTTGTAGTTAATTTGTTCGGGTCAATGTGCTGTGCACCTATAATAGCAGCGAGTCTGGCTCACAGGGGGCTGTGATTAGAATAAAATTGCGTCTGGTTCGAATTCATAGTGCGATTTTCCGCTGTGAGAAAGCGGTAGTGAGTAGACGAAGGGAGTGAAATAAAAATAGCAATACACGTTGTGTCGGGTTTGACTAGAGTGGCGGGATTCATTGTTCCGCTGATGTCAGGTTCGCGTGTTACGAATGTCGTACCAGTCTGCACCTATCCTGTTAATACTCCAGCCCCCAGATATCATTAGCGTGATTATTCCCCGTCACTTATATCGTGCCTAACTCGGAATTGTCAGACCCTGAAAGTAGGTACGCTGACACAGGAACTGAGCAAAAGCCACTCGAAACCACTCGAAAACAAACCCTAAATGGTTAGTACCTACTAATCAACTTTGAGTGACTCGACGTCTCATTCCAGCCCCCAGACTTCGTATAAGATGAGAAATTACTTTGTTTGGACTCACACAGCGAACACCGAACACTGAACACTTGAAGGAACGGAATTGATTCCGCGACACGCAACGCAGACTCGCAACGACATTTTACTTCATGCAACGACGTCATACCGTCGAGGGAATTTCGCGAAAAGTCACCGCGCAGTGCGGTGCATGATTACCCAGCCACCTTTGACTCCTCGCAGAGTCCTTTGACGCTTTTTAATCATCTTAAGAGATGAAGCCACTCCTGATTAGTAATATATTCTTCTGACGATATACTCGCTCTTTATCTTTATCCTCTGCACGACGTTAATCTCTGTATCGCACCTTCCACAAACAATCATTGCTCAGGCTCATCTTCACCTCACCCTCAAATTCGCAAGATGAAGTCGTCTGGAAGACTTCCACAATCCCATCCCTCATTTGTCCCATCAGACATTCGACGGTCCCACTGACGATCGATTCCCGAGTCGATCCAGAAGCTCTGCTTTTGGATCGCGCAGTACGATGATGCTCATGGTTGACTTGGCGATTCGGCTAGGCATCCTGACTTTGATGTGCCGTATAAAGGCGGCTTTGGAAAGAGTGAGAGAGTCCCGTGCGGTATGATGAAAACAATACCGACGTGGTCTGTATTATGTTGGTTGGTTTTCCACCGGAATGAGGTGGATGGTACATGAAAGTTGAAACAGGGGGTATATTAGGTACGCACGACCCCTGGCAGAGCTAATAACGTACGTGCACACAGAGATGGAATCGTATGGACGTAAAGGCTTGGGGCTAATTTTTTTCTTTGCCGTTGCTGCAGTCGTAATCGTCCCACTGCACAAAGCTTCAACATCGACCGAGGGCGAAAATAGAAGAAGACAACTTTTAGTTGGTTCGACTAAGTCACGGTGCGGTTAGTCGATCCGGACAACGAGCCTCTGTTCATTTAGTGATAACCCTGGATCGGAATTGACCGAGGGGTCATAGACGTTATTAATTGAGTTGGAAGAGCGGCGCGTAATCACACGGTTTTCAAAACAATTTATGCCGTAGACTAAACTGCAGTCGAGAGATTCTAATCAGACTATGAATTCTATATGGATGAATGGATCGTTTGTGAACATTGAATACATTAAATGGAGGCAATAAAGTCCACCGAGAATCGTGTACAAAGTTTTTAAATCTTCACGACCGAACGAAAAGTCGTCTACAAAACTGTTCAAACACGTCTGAATCTGTCCTGGAAAGTGAGCCCCTTGCATCTAGGGTGGTCTAATCGGGTACGCGAAGATATCCAGAAAGTCACAAAACGTGTGTCCAATATTGCGAGTTCCTAATTCCTATTCTTTTTCCTCGGTGGCAATGAATCTCTGTTTAAATAGTTGAAATACCGCATGTAGTTATTTACGGTTCTCCAATTTGAGGGAAGACGCATAACCTTCGGTGGAATTAGGGGAGTCACTCCCCGAGTATTTTCCCTTTTTCTCCTCTCTCATCTCTCTTTTTCTCTGGGTTTCTCCTTCTCAAGCACGTGTTAGACAGACGGTCGAACGAACCCCGTCCCGGTTCTACGACTCTCGAAATCTCTGACAGGCTAAACGTCGCGAAGCTAGTTTCGAATAATTACTCTTCGACTTGTAAGTAATTGACGGCGCACCCTTATGCGCTACCACCTAATGAGCTCTGGGCACAAAGGTTAATATAGATATCCTCTTGTCGCCTACTTCTTATTTTTCGACTTACTATTTCTTCAATTTTTAAATTATCACGGAAGTCACTAAACGAGGAAGAGTGTCGAAAAAAGATTGTCGTCATTAATACAGTGAGCATCAGACATGATCGAAAAGACTTCCTATAAAGTTGTCCAAAGTATATCTTTCCATCAATCACACGTCTTATGATACAACTTCAGACATGATCATAAAAGTAATGTTTCAGAGTTGTTTTTGACTCGTATTTCGAAAACAAAAACGCCACTAAGGGTTTAAAAATGTTGGAAGTCGTCAAATGTCAAACATGTCAAAACATCTCACTTGTATTTGTCAATAAGAGAAAGCGTATTCAGCCCCTTTGGACATGTTCAGTCATATATACAAGTAGCTTACAAGTGATTTTCGGAAACGAAAGACGTAAGCTTCTGTAGGAGTGTTGAAATTTGTCTCAGAGTCGTTACTAGGACTGATTTTGGCTCTTTGGACATGTTCAAAATGGTTTCGAACTAGTGATGAAGATGTCTTTCAGGAAAAACAAAAGTTTTCCGGCATTCCAAACTTGTTTGAGTGAAATTGTACCCAGTTCTTGACGCCTCTAAAGAAAAACAATGTTCTTTCAAACTTCGGACATGTTCTAAGTGGTTGGAAACCAGTTTCTAAGTTTCCAATTGACATCAGGCATCTTCCTGGAGGTTTGAAACCCATTATGAAAACGTATTCGAGCAGAAAAATTCATCATGGGTCTTCAGATGTGTTGAAAGTTGTGGGAAACTGGTTTTCAGGTCATATTCCAAGAAACAAGGAAGTTTTTGAGCCCCTCAGACATATTTCAGGTTGAAGTAGTTCAAATTCGCTTTTAAAGATATTTCTCAATCACTTATACGTCTTTGACTGCTTTGGAAATATTGAAAATTGTTGGAAGTTCCTTTTCAAATCGATTCTTTTGTATTTGGAGAAACCTGTACACAAGCAGTTTGAACATGTTAAAAGTAGTTTGAAAGTAGTTTCCGGAACATTTTTTCCAAAATACCTGGGATTGAATCTATCGAATCGTCTTTAGAGACATTTACAAGTAATTATCGAGCCGATCTCTATTAAAAAACTGTCTTTCATCCTTTTTATTGTCTTCCGACGGAAAACCCAGCGTTTCCTCAGCGAAAGACGTATTATTTTAAATGCATAGCTGTTCTCCAGATCGATGAGCCAATCACGTTTTTTATTGATTGGCTAAAACGCTTTTCTCGTACAACCGCACCAGCTCCGGGTACTAGAGCCGCGATATTATCTGTCAGAGTGGATTTCCGCGAGGTTAATGTGTTTCGCTAACCACTCGGCAAAGAGACACGAGCACATCTAGCCGAGCATTGGATGATGTGGAATAATTTACAACCGCACAGCCTGTACACTGTACGGTTGGCCATTTTTGCTTTATGTGGGAGTGCACGTACCCCTTTCGCGTTATCTACCAATGCATTATTTTTCTACGCAGTATTATCCATTATATTGCGCTTCCCATTGCACCCATTACACCCCCTTCACCCGAGCTTGATCATTTGTATGCCTAATGTAGGCACGAGGTCGTATTACAGCCACTTATTAACCGAACCCAACCCAACCTGCTCTGCCTCACCTCCACACCACAAGCTGTCTTATCTTTCACTCACTCAGTTCGTTCCTTGACCACATATCTACCACTTTATGCATCGCTGCATCGACCACTAAGCTATGTCATTCCATCGCATCTTCACTGCAATACACTACGCGACCACTTGTTTGCAACTTGGAATTCTTTCAATTCACGAAGCCAGAGGCCAGACCGAGGGGATACTCGCTTTGATTTTGAACGCATCAGTCATTTCCGGCTTCCAAAGACTTCCAATGGCTTGAAAAGAATCTCGAAGAATGTAAAATAAGTTCTGAGGTTTTCAAAGATTTCCATCAAAATTTAAAGGATTCCCTAGAAAATGAACTAATTCCGAGTTGTTCCCTCAATTTCCGAAGAATACGAAACAATTTCGAAGAACTGTCGTGACTTCCAAAGAATCTTCAAGAGTTTCGAAGCCTTCGAAGGATCCTAAAAAAAAATCCTCCTTTAACTCTAAAAAAACGTTTTAAAACTGTGTATTTCGTATTTTCGAGGGCATCTACTAATAGTATCAACGAACGTGTATTAAAGAACGTTCACATTCGAATACTGCCTTTTTACAACTTTAAACTTCGCAGGACTCGAACTTTGTAACGTATCTTCCAGAGGACTTTTTGTTTCGCTGTGTCCTCGGGATATTAAACTCCTCGCCATAATACGATCCCATTTGACAAGGTAGAAAGTTAATGATGTGTCAGTATAGGTCCGAGGTCCTAAAGCCAGAGTCCGTAGGGTGAACACCGAGTTTAAACCATATGTTTTAAAGTCTGGAAGCACATACTCAAATCGTTCGTTTTGTGTACGCCATACGGGGTAGATAATCGCGGGCATTAAAATCAAAACGGTCACCTAGATTCTACAGGATGCATGACAATACGTCTGTATGTATACACCTAAACAGCACGGCTCCAGCTCTGGACAAGGATCGTTAAATTTAATTATCAAACTTTATGATCATTCGCTAGGCGTGAGCTCCGACAATGGACAACGACGATATGCTGATCAGTTTCACGAGGGAGCAAAACGCTATAGAAATTCAGGGATGCTCGAAAAAAATTAACTCTGAATAGAAGACAAAAACTTCGGAGCTAAAAGTCGTCTCCAGGACTCCCAAAATTAGAGTCGACTCTTGGATGTCTTTTGGACAGTGATAGAAAGCGAATTTGATGGCAATCAGAGTCTCCTGTTACTGGCATCGTTATATTCTACGGTGAAATTGGTGTATCCATGGGTAATGTGGTCCTAGGGTCTAAGCGTTCGTAAATGAATCGTTAATCGTTAACGGGGCAGCATTACTGGATCCTGGCTGGTCGTTTATAAACCGGAAATTCGAGGAACGTGGGCCAACTGTCCTGCGAATTGTCGCAGTATCGAGCTCTGCCCCCGGAGCCTGACGCTGTTGACGACGTTTAGAAAGAATCATCCGGACAATAAAACGCCGGTGGACGTAATACCACTTGGTTTATTGCACACGGTATATAGAAACAAGAAGAAAAATATAAAAGGAGAAAAGGAAAAACTTTTGGGGGAGAATTACTGTACAGTTTTACCCCCCTCTGATCGTACGTCGGCCTGCCAGTCATTAAACCGTACCGTTAAATACATTTTTTGTTACCCACTTTTCCCTTTGTCAGAGTCACTGGCTATTACTGAGGTACTGCTACTGTTAGGACGACGGAAATTCGGCCTGCAGTGTCATAAACGCTGGTTTATACTACCTTCAACCCCACGTCGATCGAGCGAATGGAGGAAAAAAAAGTGATTTTGAAGAGATAAGACCTTCAAAAGACACCTGGATATGATGAGAAACGGTTTCGTAATTATACAGACGGATTATCGAAGGGTTTCAATGCAGGAAAGTTTTTGGGAACGATATTCAGATGATTATGGATCCGGGAAATCTTGCAAAATGATTTTTGGACGATTTTTAATGAATTTTTTTCTTCAAGTTTTCCTCAAGCAATCATTGAAAAAACATCTTTCGAAGCCAACAGTCGTCTACACACATCGAATGAGGTGGCTTAAAAAAGTTTTTTCAATCGTTATTCTTTTCTCTTCAGTTTCCTAAATCAATGAAGGAAAATTCTTTCATCACTTTGCCTCTTCTTCTTTATTTTTCTCTTCATTTCTCAAATCTCACTCTTACTGTGAATCCTGCAACAGAGCAGTATAGTAGTGAGTTTTTAAATCATGGTTTATAAAGGTATATATACTCGGGGCATTACGTCGAGGAGTACAATGGGGCTGAAAACAAGAGACGGGGGTATAACATCAAAGTGCCGGAAGTTAAGGGGATGCCGAGCCTCTGCCCATCCGGCCTAGACTGCGCAGATAATCATCATCTGAACGAACGAAATACTTTGTAATCGTTAATTATTATTCCTCCTAACGCTTTGATATGTCCTAGCCATTCTCGAGAAACTCCTTCATTCACAATATGCAGAACACAATCCACCCCCAGACTCAGTCAAAGGGAAGTTCGCCGCTCCGAAGGGGAATTAAAACTAAAAAAGGAAAAAAAAAGGGTATTCGATCTCTATCGAAAAAGAGTAACAGATTTTGAACATCAAGAATCGATAATTGAGACACTATCAGAAAGAAAATTGAAACCAAAGTTTATAAGACGCTTTCCTTTGTCTTGGATCGAAGTGTTATTCAAAGGAGGGACACTGCAGGGGTCGAGTTCGGTCCTCCCTTTGGTATCCAGTGACTCGTGTTCTGGAATATCAAGTCAGTTGAATGGGAAGTTTCCTTGTGTCAAACGAGGCGTTGAAGTTCACCCTAAAAGTCTCGAGATCCTTGGAAAAAGAAATATTGAGGACCGTCAAGAGAGTCTTATGACAGTGTCTACCGCCAAATGATCCGAGGTTAAGAAAGGAAGAAGAAAAACGAGTCGTTTAGGAAATTCGACAAGCTTGAATGAACTGTTCAACGGACTTCAAACAAGAATCCAGTCATTTCAGAATTCTGCAAAACTGCATCGATTGAGACTAAGTTCATCGCAATGCGTCGATTTGCTGTTGAGAAATGGACAGACAAAAATATAGACCACACAGAATCGCAGACCAAGATTTTTGTAATGTCAGTTTTTTAGATCTAGTTCACCTAAACCGTTAGTATTTTTGCCTCCATCGTTTTATTCTTCATTTTATGACGAAAATAAGGTAGATCTCGGTGCAGGACTGTTTATGTTTCCGAGAAGCTCACCTCTCGTTCTGATTTTTATTCCTTCGTGATAGGCTCGGTGTACACTCGATCGCACCAAGACTTGTGCAGTTGCGTAGTTGCACTGTCGGTGATCTCAAGTTTCCGCAAGGTAGTTTCTCAGTCCGTACAGCTACTTCGCTCAAAACCTCAGAGAGATTGAGAGAAGTGGTCTGCGCCTGGCTCGTGCCGTGCAAACCACATCGTGCCACTCAACACCAGATCAGGAAATCAACGCGAGCTATCATTAGCATCGACTAGCCCCACGTACATTGGCCGGAATCGGCTTCGGACTGCCCAAGATACAGTTTGAAAAAGGAAGCAGCATGCTGGCCGTGCCTAAGACAAAATGGTATAAAGTGGCTTTGGCTCGAGTGACCGCAAAAACCGCGCCTCTACTCGACACTCATACAGTCCAGGGTATCATCATCAGCTATGGTAAAAGTTGAATGACCCTTTTACAACCGTGGCGATTCTCAGAGCCGTTTCAACTGCTGTCGATTATCCTGATCGAATCAGCAGCAGGTGAAGTGTTTTTGAGAACGATTCCGTGGTGTGTGTTGTTCCTTTACTTCTTCGTTTTCGAGTGGTGTCAAACGCGACGTGATACAAAGTATGATGGTCGTGTCTGGAGACGTTCGAGTCGAGTGGACCGTAAAATATGAAATGAAATGTGCGAGTATTAGATTGATAAGGTTTTCCTTTCAGGAAGATCTCTCGAGACATAAAGGTATTTACTCTGAGTCGGCATAATACGCGGTTATATTGAGCGTCCCATACTGCAGAAGTGGAACCCGGGACCAGAAGCAAAAGCAGTATAGATAGAGGGCAGCCAGTACTGCACCCAATTCTCTCGAGATTTTATAACCGATAAAAGTTATACAGCGCGACACTTCTGCGGGCCACGATTTATCCAATATTTTACAGCCCCGTGTATGCGTCAGCTTTCCTAATAGCCTATCGTGACCGGGAACACTTTAGATTTACAAAAATGATCAAAGAAGTAAAAATATTTAATATAATGTCGAGGAACCGCAGACGCGAAGGGATCGAAGAATTGATTTGGACTGATTTCATGGACGATAAAAACGGCGATATTAAAATTGAATAATCAAAAAATCATTGAAGAAATGTGTCTGATGTGAAGCAACGAGTTGATCACTTACTTCAAATTTTCGAAACTCCCGTGAAGTTGATAAAAATCCCACCGAATCTGACCAAATTTGATCAAGTCTTATGAAGTTTGATGAACTCTCATAAAGTTTCTTGAAATCTTGTGAAGCCTCATCAAGTCTCATAAGATCACATGGAGTCTTACTAAATTCTACCAAGTTCCATGTAGTCTCATATAAAAATTTATCAGGCCTCATCAGATCGCTTGAAATCCGTTTAAAGTCTCATGAAGACTCATGAAGTCAACTGAAATCTCATGAAATCCTTTTGAACCTGTTGAAGCACATTCGAATCTCTGGAGTCGCCCTGGACTCTGTGAAATCATCACGCCAGTGTAGGCAATTTTTTTTAGTGATTGACCCCTCGGCCTCATGGAATTGTGTTACACGGGTCGTCTCACGTGCCATAATAAACGTTTTTATGAAACGATAAAGGGAGGTGGATAGTGGTCAGTGATCCACGGGGTGGTTAGCAATTAGAAATATTAGGTCCGAGAGTTAATATCTTCATTTTGTCCGGCTACGTGTTCTCGGCTTTTATCAGCACTGGTATGAAGGATTTTATCACCTATTGTTGCGGAGCTTCCAAAAGGGATGAGGCTTTTCGCCGTAAAATTACACCTCAGGTATTTCTTCATGTCAGGATTAAAAGTATCAAAGATGATTAATTTTCGACTGATGACATTCCAGAGTCAGAAATGGCGCTTACTGGTTACCCCCTGAAACGTTGTGTATTATGGCAGAGTTCCGCACCCTGGGGTCTGGGTATCGAATGAATTTAAGAGTATTTTTACGGCGTGGAGGAATTAATCAGACGGAATAGAATAACGAGTACGACTCACTCCGGGGAACTGTGCCTTGGTTTGATCGGGCATTGGACCGCCATGCACTGCCGTAGAATCGAGGGATTTACGGTGTCGTAAAACGGCTTCTGTTTACAATTAGATGCGAATTTTATGGCTAATTCTTGTTATACCTATAGATACACCTTCGGGGTATAGATAACCCGGTTTAGAGCGCTGAGACACCGGCCTCACATTCTCTCTGAACGATGGCAATTCTTGTTTCGATCAAACTGGGTAATCCGCTCCTTCAGAAGGATCCGATCCCCGATTCATGGGGTCCAAGAATTTCCACTTTTAGGTACTTCAACCTTCGCCTTTTATCGCCACACATAGGAATTCGCGACCCCTCATCGTTACAGCTTCCAATACAAAACGGGATTCTAAAGGCGTTGAAAAGACGTCTCAAGCGAGACAACACCTTTTTTTTATTTATCAAAGACGCTCTCAAGACATTTCGCAGATGACTTCTAACCATTCGTTTCAGTCTTCAACAATAATGTCAAATTGTAAAACGACTCTTAGACTAATTTTTTGAAGGCGACTTTCAGACGGTTTTAAGTTCTGCAAGACGATTTTTAGACCCTTACAAGTTTTATGAGACGACTTTCAAAATTTTCGACTTTTCTTTAACGATTCTGAAACAGCATCAAGTTTTCTTCAGATCAAGAACAGTCTGGAAGTTCATCATCCAATTCATGAAACGTTTATTTTTGTCTCCGATGAGTCTTTGAGTCTGTAAGACGTGTTCGGGATTTTAATACGGTTCTTAGCCTGGTTTTCGGTGACCTAAAGACGGCTTTAAAATTATATTGAAACGTCTGTTTCTAGTCTATCTTCTTCATTCTGAGATACGTCTTCAAGACTTTTACACTCTAATAAACTGTCTTTTCAGCCTTTTTTTCTGCTCCCAAAACGTCTTCCAAGTTCCCCAGGGTTGATCAAAGCGATTCTTCAAAATTTGCAAGACTTTGAATTGACATTCTTTGTTTGAAAAAATCATTCAAGTCTCTAAGTCATCTCCAGGACGACATTGAAACAACTGGGTAACGTTTGTTCTGTATCAAAAATTAGCTCAATTATTCAAGGCGACTTCTAGACGTCTGTGAGCCTTTATTCCATCATTTTTCACCCCTTCACCCCACCGTAACGACCGAGCTTTGATTCCGTTTGGTAATTAAACGTGCTATATACAGATCAGTTTGAGAGTTTGTGTTACAGCGATAGGAAACGCGTTGAAGAGTTGATTAAGAGGATCGCGGGGAGGCTAGTTAATGGGGAAAATGCCTTCTAGTATCAAGAATCCCTCGAGAGTAGCTCGGAGAGATAGCCGTTCGTGACGAGCAGAGCGAGGCCTGGAGATAACCGTATAAATTAACTCTTGGTGACAGAGAGATTAATTGTTCACCATTCTGCGCTTTAATCTACATTCTGGTATAACCGAGCCTCGTTCCAAACTCAAGGGACGACAAAAAGACACGGTTTCATTTTTATTTTTTCGACACAGAAAATTTTTGCACACTTTTTATTTCACCCCCGCAGAACCTGAGGGGCGCGAGGGGCGAAATACGTGACCGAAGTAACATCTCGTATCTCCATCTTCCAGCCCCTATCATAATCCGATGGCCTCGCTTCTCAGCTTCTCGAGGATGCGGGTAGGTACCCTCTTAGAGCCCCAGTCGTGCTCAAGATGTTTCAATATCAATATAGCACACCTTGGTTTCGGACAGGCCTGGACAACCGTCTGCAGGACCCGGTGCTGGAATCGTGACAAGATCAAAGAACCCGATTTTCGCTAATGACTCTGCGCCCCAGAAGGCCTCATTTCAGCTCTCGTCTCATTCGGAAGCGTATTGTTGTATTCGCCGAGGAAAACCGAGAGGATTTTCTTCCGGCGACAAACTCTAGAACCTTGTAGTTTTCAAACCACAGGGATTTCAAGTTCTGGCCAATCGGCACGCAGGTTTAAGTAACGGTCATCATCTCGATTGGTCAAAACTTCGAACAGCTCTAATTCAAAACCTGTCAGTCTGTCAAAAAATTGTCTCATACAAAATCGACGTATTTTTTGACGACAAATACCATATCCGAAGGAAAAATCGACGGAAAACCTCTTGGCAAAGTCTTTGACCATTTAATGGCTCTTTGTCAATCCAAAGTTTGTTTTGGGGATAGCGTTACAGTTCTTGGTCGATAAATTTTTGCGAGAATGGAAGCCAGAGAATGATTATATCACGTGGCGTCAAGTATAAGGAAGACTCGGGGATGGGGTTGAAGAAATTTAGTGGACGAAACACAAGTAATATAGCCAGAGAGCCAAATGGTTCTTGAACAGGAACTGGATAGTTGAAAACTTTAACTACCTCACAGCTCATAACCCCGTTAGAACGTTAGTACCTACCAATCTAATTTATTATTTTCTTGCGCCTTATAACGCAAAGACAAATATTGTCTAGACTAGGCTAGTCTTCTTTTCTCTCTTCACTTTTCGCCATTTTTTTTTATCTCGATACGTTATCGACGTTTTTTCAGTCTGTTGGCTCGAGGGAATCGGTTACCAAGCGATGGTCACTTTTGTGTCATCCTTGATCCTTCTTATATAACCTCAAAGGAAAAAAGTATCACTCGTGACTGTGCCCGAAAATCCCCGCTTGTTATATCGCGACGAGCCCTCGAGGGTGGCTTTTGTGGACGGATCTTCTCCGTGCGGTATTATACCTCATATTGTCGGTTACGCGGAGTTTTCTGAGTGTGAAAATAACAAGCTCAACGCATTGAAAAGCCCGCTAAAAATCGCTTCGATTAATTACAAAGACGCCCCTTATAAGAAACCCCATCCTCCCTTCAAAAAAAAAAAAAAACGGATCGGATAAAATTCTTTTTTCTTTTTTTGAAACCGTAGACGAGACAGTGGTGGAAATGATTCACGGCGTGTCACTCATGTAAGGAAGCGTCAAAACACGACCTGGCCGCCCCTTGACAGGCACTTTAGAATTACATCGATAATGAAATTGAACTTGGGCTCCCGGGTTTAGGCCCCTCGCATTTCAAAGCTAACTCACCGCTAAGCGTAGAGAGAGCGAGAGAGACGGAATTACGAGAACAGATGTGAGTACAATGGGATTCGGTCGTTGGTGTGAAATGAATTTAAAGTCAGGACTTAAAAGCGTTCGAGACCGGTGAGTTCGGGATCCTATACCGAGAGCTACCCCAGCGCCAATTATTGCGATCCGATCGTGCGTAAGAGATATTGTTAGTATTTAAAAAGGGTTGTGGTATATTGAAAGGAAAAGGGACGAAAGAAATAATCAAACGCCTCCCCTTCACGATTACACACGTAAATAAATACCGAATGCACCATAGATCGTACGTGACTAAACGACAGGTGGATTCCTTGGAAAAAACTGAGACGATTTTGTACCAGACAAAATCCTGAGAGTTGAGTAGTTTTCGAATCCCAGCGATCTAAAGATTCGACCAATCACTTTCGAGCTTTAAATAACGGTCGAGCACCTGATTCGACAGATTTTTTAACGCCTCTCATTTGAATTCTGTGAGACACGCAAAGATGTTGTTGAAACAAAATCGTCTCAGTCTTTGACGAGGAATCGAACCACAATTGAGAGGACATCGGTTGTTCCCTCCCATGACGTAGAATCGCTATATGAATCGTACCATGGCAAATTTTTCCCTTCTTTTTTCTCGTCTCCCGCTTGACGCGAGTCGTGCGTATAAAAGGCGTTGTCTTTATGGGAATTCGGTAGTCCGGTATGATATTTCAGGCGATAAAAATCACGAAACATTATACAGATTTGTCGTCCGAGTTGGTTTTACGATCCGTAGTAGCTAGGTTTCCTAGGGTTGTGCCTATACCACCGGGGTTTCCGGGCGTCAAACGGTAGCGCCTCCCCATTTCCTTCTTTTTTCTTCCCCCCTTCACGTATACACCCGCATATATATATATATAAAAATTTTATTTCTATAATTTAATTATCTCTTTTTACAGCAGCTAAAACCTCCATCCTGGCTAGAATCTAGATTCGCGCATCTGTGTTGTATCTGTCTCCATATCCACACCACCCACACCAGGGTCATAAATCTAACCGTATACTCACACGTATATGAGATACGTGATCGTATCGTACAAGCCTGTTTGCTTGTCCCAGGGCGTTTTGACAACCCCAAAATATATATAATTCGTTTTTTTTTTATTCTTTCCACATCCTTCTCCTTCGAATACCATCCAGACGTTGTAAAACTTTCAAACAGCTCCTTCTTCGCGATATCCGCACGCACAAAAGTGATAAAATTTAAAGGAGGAAAAGATTTAACAATATTCGCAGTGAAAAGTAGAAATAAAAAACTGCTCCTTCCTTTTTTTTCGAACCGCAGGTGCATTACGGGTGATGTGCACATCGTAATTAGTGAATTCCTGTGTAGCCGCCAGCTACCCCACCCCATCCAATTTGGGGCTGCTGATCATCGTTTCCTGCTTTTTTCGTTTTTTTCTGATTCTGATCCTGCCGTATTCCAAAGAAGGGGGGGGGATCAGGTTCTATTATATGGAAATTAGGTGAAAGCACGTGTTCCCCAAGCTGTGCAATGCAGGCACTCTTATAGGGTGCCGATATTTACCCACATATTGTATGAATGAAGCCTGAAAACAGCTGGAAAAAAAATAGGAGGACATAATATAACAACATATTTTTTTTTCAGTTCAGCCAGAATATAGAGAAAAAGAAGCTTCAAAGGGGGGATTCTACAAAGGTAAAAAAATTAGGGGAAAAAATTGGTGAATAGACGGGAATTATCGGCTTTTTATTAATATAATTACCGGAACTATGTGTGCGCTATTTGTGTACGCAGCTATTTACCCCAAAATTCGTTGAATCTAGACAGAATTTAGCAGGGGAGACCCTGATGAACGGATAGGGAAGCTATAGTGTATAGATGGATGTAACAATAGCGATCAACTATTACGGATGTAATAACCTGCAGCGTGACAAAATTAGGCAGGTCCCGAGGCACAATGGATTATGTTCCTGGTTGTCTAATGTTTGGAAATATTGTTATTATTGTTCGGTATTATTACGCAGAATAAGGGACTAAAGTACGTCACATACTAATTCACTATAATGGCCTGTAGCTGGATAATCGTGCCCTAAAAATAACATCATCATTTGCTTCGAAGGTTCTTGGGTGAAAATGAATGAAGTGTTAAATCAAAAAAAGGTGAAGAATTTGGAAGCTTTCGAAATAGTTCGAATATGAATCGAAGATTGTTGTAATTTCTGTGTGTACTAGCTACAACAGACTGCAAACATTGATTTAGTGATATCGATGAACGAAGGTATATCTATAAAATATATGATTGATTTTGAAATACTTAACTCAAACTGTCCAATTTCGTTGAAGCTACGTGAAAAAAAAAAAGACCGAAAGAAGGAGAGAAAAAGCTAAAAAAATGTGTTTTTCTCTCATAAACGTTGGGTAAAATGTGGCATTCAATTAAAAAATTCAGTTTGCTACACCGCACTTGTAATTTTGCAAAATCCTAAAAATATTCAAAAGTGAACAGTTCAGTCTGTCAAATAAATTTGTGTCGTGTGATTCAAGATAAGCGAGTGCTGCTACACGCAATGTGAAGTTGTGCATAAAAAGGATCACAAACAAAAAAAGAACACAACAAAATTGTCGGCTTAACGTACCGCGTGGATAGGATGGATAGGGTATATGTATAGTCGCAGTGCGTTGCAGTGTAGCGTGTAGGTAGATACCATAAAGCGTATATTTATGCATCGAATAATCCGACCATTTGGAATAAGGATATCGGTTTGAATCTATCAATGCCGTAACATTACCGGGTCTCATTTTACCGGGCCGATAGAGACGTACAATAAAGGTTAAAAAATACCTCCCATTACTACATTCTGCTTCTGCTTCATCTCATCCTCATCCCCTGAAACCCCCAAAACCCCTGCAGCCTCAAACCCATCAAACATTCGTGTGGCTTGTTACGTTGTCAACGGGCTTTTTCCCCGATCGGATACCGCCAGCTATTTCTTATCTTTTTTCAACCTCACACACAAATATCGAGTTCTGAAGTCGGCAAAGATGTGAAAGTAGCGGATTTTTCTTCAGGGTTCTTGTCCACTTCGTCATTCTGAAATTAACCATATTGAACCGAAAAGACTTCAAAGAGATGTCAAAATACTTTATAAAGACGACTTTCAAGACGCCTAAACCAACCAACAATCGATTTAGTTGAAATAGAAGTATTTTAGACAACTTGAAGACGACTTCCGAAACGTAATTTAACTTCAACACGACTTATGGATGACTCAAGACGTTTGAAGTAGTAAAAGACGATTCTTCTCACAATCAGCTTGAAGACAATTTTTTGGACTCCTGAAGCGATCAAAATATTTTTTATGCTTGAAAAAAGACGTATTATAGAGGACTAATTGACAATGTTGAAGACGACCAAGCTGCCAACAGTCGTTGCGTTGAATCGTTCTAGACGACTTTGAGACGACTTTCCACTTCCACTCTGGTCAGAAGCGCAGAAATTCATGATAGATAGATACGTCGATACAATAAATCATTTTAGACAGTCTCTTTGTTTATTCAGTCACTCAATTATATCAACAAACTCGGCCGACCATGCGGCATCAGAAATTTATCACCTTTCGCGTGAGCGTGTAATCACCGGCAAATATTGACTCAGAACAGTTCGAGGATGATGTTTTATTGGTTGCTTGCGGCTCACTAGTCACATCAGACAACTTCGACTCAAAAAGTCAATCAATTAGCGTCGAGGAGGCTTCAAAATGACATTTTATTTCTCATCACAAAGGGACTGAAGATATCCTACGATTATTTTCATCTCTGCAATGTTGGGTGAAGATAAAAAAGAAATGGCGAATGTTCTGATCACATTTATTCAAAGATTCTTCAGCCTTCGTCGACGGAACTGTGTGAAATGATCCGGTAGCATCAGTATGTCATCGAATGTGTGACGAATAACTGAAGCGATCAGCATTCAGCTCAGCAAAAAAGTGCAAAGTCGACGAGCTCGGTTATCACGATGTCATCGTAGGATATCATCTCTCCTAACTTCACTCGTCGCACGATCAGACCCTGATCAGGCGTCCAAAGCCAGAGTCAGTGGGACCAAAAAGTTGAATACTTTGAAAAGTCTGATCACTCGGTTGAAAATTGTTCAGCGTCTTTGGTTCAATCACTCTCACCAGTCTTTGAGTCATCTCATGAAACCGAATGTCTAGTATCTAAAGGATTGACCCACACATCTACGTATGGATCGAGAGCTCATCGATAAGTGGAAGAGTTCGCCATAAGTTCAAAGTGCCAAAGCTTTTTTGAAGCTGACATTTCAAGCTTCGGAATTTTTGTGCATTAGGTGCAATCGACGTATGAATATAGCATCGATCTGGTGACGAGTTTGCGGTCTGATTGTGACTGTCACATAATTCTGTGAGTTAAAATGTAGATAAAATGAAATGCTTGTGCACTGTGCAAACATTTTTCCTGTTTCACTAAATGCACGTCAATTCAGATTTCGTGTATGACTGCACGTAATATTCACTCGCTCTTGGGAGTCATATGCTTCCCTGGAAGGCTTACCACTCTTGAGTCAATCGGGGTAAACCCAGTGATTGTTTCTCTGAGAAAATTATAATTGACATTGTACGGCATTCAATATCTAGCCCTCCGTAGTCACACTACCAAATAATATCACCACGGTCACACATGGTCAATTTGACCCAGTCAGTTTTCAAAAAGCGATTGCGAGCAAACTATCACTCCAAAGTATTTGGAAAAATTACAGAACATGCTTCAAACTTTCGAAATTATGGACGAAAAATTGATTTTTGAGAAAAAAAGTTTGCAACTTACTGAAAAAAAAATCATGAAGAGGTAAAAATGCAAAAAAGACGCTTTTTTGCTTAAAAAATCATAACTTTGTCAATTTTTAATATTTTTGAGCCAAATTCGGACGTTATACTCCTGAAAAATGCTAATTTCAGAAAAAAAATAGTACGATAGCACGCATTCCAAAAAAGGTATTTATTCTGATATGTGAAGATGATCGATTTTGGAGAATGGACTATATTAGCATTGAAAATGCTTCCAGTCAGAAGTCCCATTCACACTAGGAAATATTCGAGATACTTAAGCCTAAAGTTGACGTATGGGTCAAATTGACCCAGTGTGACTACGGAGGGCTAGACTGGTTCTTTGGTGACGACTCGGAAAATTTGAAAAATTCCCTGACGGAACTACGCTTTTTTTACTGAAAAAAATTCGAAACAATACAAATAAATGATTAATGAAGCTGCAAAATAAGCAGTATTGCACATCAATTTATTCACTGGTCATTCAAAACAATTTCTGAAGCAAATAAGTCTTAGAGATTAACGACAGGATCGATTCTACCACTCATTAATTATTTTCCTCAACCAACTAAAATACTTCCCTGACTGTTTCACTGGCATACAGGATTCCCCTGACCAGTTGATACAATGAATAATTGCACACTGGCCATTTCATCACGAATTGACTGCATTTCTTTCATTATTCTTCAGGATAGAAGACGCCCACATGAATTTAATCTTCAGTTTCTTCGACATACTCAAAGTTTTTATCATTTTCTAATCCTTCAGATCCAGTAATAAATAATTGTGTTACCATCAAGCTCATAGTATAGGAAAGAAGGCTTCCTTTAGGTATGTTCTTTATATTTCAGCATAGAAACACACTTTGTACCATGACTCGATAACTGTTCAAGATTTTCCGGAATTATGTGCCTCATTCTCAATCTCGTACTTCAAAGCAACTATAAACATTTTTTCAGAATGTTTCTATCCGACTACGAAATGGCACAGTTATTCCAAATATGGGTTCAAACAGAGTCCCACATCACTTGACAGTTCTTTGTCTTTTAAAAGTTTTTTTTCCTTGCAGATATTCGCTGTCAGAAAATATTGCGTTGAATTTGATGATCATTGAAAATTGGATGACGCCGAAATTCTCAGCTTCTTTTCGTCGCCTCCGGTTCTCAAGGGGGTTGATGCCAAAATAAAGCTTAGGGCACAGCACGTGACGCGATCGTAAAACATTGGCGCTCGTATATATGAGATATATTGAAAAAAATTGAATGAACGCGAGCAATATATCCATAATCAAATCGAGGATAAGATTCGATCCTTTATTACTCGATTGAAGCGTATCCAGCTTCTAAACTTCTCCGTCTGCCACCCTAGATCTGTACACTCGGGCATATCGCCTATCTCAGTGAAATAAGTAGTAAACTCTGTCCAAGTGCGTATCTCTGCCTTCTCTACTATCTGTACGTCAATAAGGAAAGAGCACAACGATCACCTAGAACACCAGCTGAGGAGTGATTGGATGAAATAAAACTCGCAGAGTGTGACTGAGCGATCGCTTATCCGAAATCTACTCTCCTCCACACACTTGTGCAGGGTCTGTGCTACGCCTTCAGACACACAGAAAATAAAGGACCCCCCGGCTCCGTCGACGACGAACCTGCGGAAATATCTCGGCACCCGAAGACCAGCGGATAGAATCGTCAATTTTTACTACACAGGAGCTATTCTTGTCTTGTTCTGCACAGATTACGATTCGACATTCCTCATCAACTGCATACAACAGCTTTGATCGTATCGCTCGATGTTTGTGTATGAAGAGGTCAGTGCAAAAAGTAGAAGACGAATTTGAAAAAAAAAACTTGGTAAATCTTGGTAAAAAAAAAAAACTTTTGGAGTCATTTGGACCCATTTTGGCTAAGGGGTCATCCAGTTGTCGTGGTATGAGCTTTTTTTTCTAAAACTGCTCAAGCTTTAATGTTCTGGTCGAAATTTGGAGATCTGTGACTTCATATCTTCATTTGTAGCCTCGAATCTTCATTTTTGTGTCAAACCTCGATTTGTATCTTTAAATCTTTATCTGTATTTTCAAATCTTCATTAGTAGCTTCAAATCTCAATTCGTATCCTCAAAAATCTCCATTCGTATCTTCAATTTTGTATTATAAGTATGGATCATGTTTATCATCAGTAAAAATTTTGCCATAAAATAATAAAATATTCATCCAGACGTTCCATTATGGAAAAGTGCTCCCGCGTTTACGCTGAGTGCTACAAAGGGTATCAACCTCGTACGTCAATACCTCAAATCAAGAAAAAAATGCACTTGTACCCTCTAGCACCGACACCTTCATTTGTTAACATGGGGGCAGGGGTGAACTTCAGGATATCATTCTGATCTCTATAGCTAATAAGGGTTTTTTCAATTTGTTCTTCTTCTCACATTTCGTAGTTTTTTTTTCCCCAAACATTCACACATTCATACTCTGCTCCTACTGATCCCTAAATTTGTTGGGGGAGAGGAAATATATTTTATTGTATCGGAACGAATTGAATAGGTTCGTGCAAGAGTTGAATCGAAACAATGATTTTTATCGAACTCTTTCTCATCTTTGATTCACAGTAGTTCTAAAAGAATTATCTTTAGTATTAAGAGACACCCCCCAACTAAGATTGAAGAATTTTTCGACTTCAGTAATATTGGCTTGTACACATTCGAAAATCCGGTCTTCTGGAAAGTCCACAAAAATTTTTGTGTTTTTTTTCTGTCTATTTGTAACGAGGGGTGAACCACTCCGAACACTGGCGTACACCAGACTTCAAGAGTTCAAAGACTTCACGGGACTTCAGGGACTTCAAGGGACTTCACGGGGACTTCATGGGACTTCAGGGAGTTCACGGACTTCACGGGACTTCAAGAGACTTCACGGGACTTCATGGGACTTGATGGGACTTCAGGGACTTCACGGCACTTGAGGGACTTCACGGACCACGGGACTTCATGGGACTTCAAGGGACTTCAAGAGACTTCACGGGACTTCATGGAACTTCAAGGACTTCAAGGACTTCAAGGACTCCACGGGACTTCAAGGACTTCACGGGACTTCATGGGACTTCAAGGAACTTCACGAAATTTCACGGGACTTCATGGGACTTCAAGGGACTTCAAGAGACTTCACGGGACTTCATGGAACTTCAAGGACTTCAAGGACTTCAAGGACTCCACGGAACTTCAAGGACTTCAAGGACTTCAAGGACTCCACGGAACTTCAAGGACTTCACGGGACTTCATGGGACTTCACGGGACTTCAGGGACTTCACGGGACTTCAGGGACTTCACGGGACGTCACGGGACTTCAAGGGACTTCACGAGACTTCATGGGACTTCATGGGACTTCACGGGACTTCACGGGACTTCACACACTGTTGTACACCGGACTTCAAGAGTGGTTCACCCCTCGATTTGTAATAATTTTTCATCAATTCGATACTTGATTATTTTGAAACAACATGGAATAGCTTGAGTTGCCTATTTTTGGATGTTGAATTTTTCACTTATGAAGAAGTGAGTGCAATTTGGTGATTTTTGGTATTACATAATTGTGAAATACCACATGATCATGAATCGTGAAATTATAGGGAAGTGGTCGTGGTTGGTATTCGTGTACCTAGGTGGATTATTTCCCACGTTGATGAGCGTCCTTATCGGATCGAGTCGTGTGCCTGCCGCACTGCGCACATGGTGGTGACGATACGTATGTTAGATAAATGTGTCCGTATGCATGTGTAGTAGGTACGAATAATTATTCTTCCGTGCGATAATATGTTAATTTTTCGTATGAATCGCTGTATATTTTACTCCAGATGTATATATAGATATTCTACTATCCCTGAACTACGTCGTGGTTGTTGAATCCATGACTAACGCAAAATTAACATTCTTCAAGAAGAGAAATTCACGTATGAAGAATGAAAAAATAAACCAAGGATGAAGGATCTTAAAAAGTATCGAACAGAAGAAACTCAAAAAAAAAAAAAAAAAAACTTTCACAAAGTCTCTTGGGTTTCAGATTTTGAAAGATTCTTATTTTTTGTATCATGTTTGCATGCTTTTGAATTTTGGAATTTGAGTGAAATAATGTTCGAATGAAAGAATTTTCTCCAAAAATCATGGATTCCGTACAATTCCTACGGTCCGAAATTTTTCCGTGTGTAAAGACACTTTTTTCTCACTATTTGTTTCCCAATTTCGCGATACATTGCGTAGACACAGGTACGCGAAACGTAGAATCACTGCAGTTGGACATAAACTTCAGGGAGTACCATTAAACGAACGTAGCCAGGTATTACACTTGCACCCCCTCACATATAAACGTGCGAAGAAGAGCGGTGATAATTAGTTTTGGCGCGTGCTGCATCCCTGTGAAGAGACTGCAGAATGTAATAAGTTTAACGATATTTTTTAATCGTTGCAGTTGTAAAAACTGAGTGAGTGAGCATAGCGTCAGCCAGAGAATTGCATCCTGCACTCGTACATCTGGGCTATGGGTCATAAAAAGAATCTTTATAGTTACCTATAGAACTCGCCTGAATTTTTCTTCAAAAATGTCAAATTGTTTCGTTTTTATTTTCATTTTCTCCCCCCCCCCCTTCCTCTTTTTTGGCGATTTTTTAGAACGGGCAATGTAAAACGAAATTTGTAAACGGTGGCTCTGTTCCACCTCCGGCTTGCGATTCGAGCTCGTCCAAAATTGAAGCTTTCACAATGCCCAGCGAGCGACCACTGCGACTGGAAATTACGAGCTTGGTGTAACTAGTTTCGTTTTACTGGGAAAAAAACAAAAAAACTAGTGCAATACCACCACCCATGTCACTGTGCAGTAGTTTCAACAGTTTCCACACAACAATTTCACCGCATCCCATCGGTGAAACGCTGCGGAATTTCTCCTCTTTTCATTACATTTTATGGAATTTTTTGGTAGCTGGCGGTCATTCTTCGTCCTGCGGATCAAATCACGCGTGACAAGTTAACTTCTATCTCCGTAAATTCATAGGAAAAGAAAATTAAAGTGAAAATCAGCGAGAGAGACTTGAATTCAGGTTAATATATTGTACGACAAAACGTAGAACGAAGGTACGTGATGTGGAAATCTGTTCATCCCACTGTTCGATCCTGAACGAGATTCGAGTTTCTTAGTAGTGGCTTGGATACGTGACTGAACATCAGTTCCCGCGATAATCCCGAACCCTGTTACTAATTTTCTGGAGAGAGAAAGAGGAAGAAACGATGTCATGACCAAAGAAGAACAAGAAGATGCTCGGGATAATTCAAGCCGTCGCGTCAGTCTCGATTTCTATACTGCTCGTAATAATTGACGGGGATCCGAGGGGTTGCTCACTCCTAAAGTTGACTGTACACTTTGGTTTGAAACCAGTTGGAAGTCTCTCAAAATCGAAGTGAAATCAAAGAAAGCAAATTCTAAATCAAGAAAAATCATATAGCATCAGTGGAAATCATCTGAAGATACATAATCACTTGTGTGAGTGAATAATTATTTTGGAGATTCCATTTTTGCTGATAAAACGAGTGGAAATCATGGTCTTGAAATTCCGCGAAATGAGACATTGCAAAGAAAATGTAAGAAAAGATTTGGGATGTTGAACTGAAGGAGTATAGAATGGGATTCAAAACTGACTTTATAAGCTTCAAGATCATTTCTTTTAACATCTGTGTACCCCAATTTTTGTTCACAAAGCTGGGAAACGAATCCACTAAACAAAACAGCTTACTTTACAGAATTCAGATATTTGAAACATTGTAGAAATATTGCAAATTTTATACTTTGAGGATTCAAAAATGTTGATGTAATTTCATTGTCAAATAATTCAATGTCATTTTCAAACGGGACTTTATCCTTTATCCTTCAATAAATTCCAATAGACTGCCACACATTACATTGCACGACACCCATCGCGATTCCAGCATTAAATTACATTGCAATATTACATTGCTTTGCAGACGTTGCATTGCTTTGAGGATGTTACATTGCCAAAACATATATTATTTGTCATGTGAGCACTACATTGCTTTGCATACATTACATTGGAAGCAGGATATTGCAACGTAACACTGCAAGTCGAATATCGCAACATCACATTGTGAGTCAAATGGTCGAATAGTTAGATTGTATTGGAAACATTACACTACAAGCTGACATTATATTGCTTAGTAGACATTAAATCGCAAGCACTACATTGCTTTAGATGCATTCCGTTGCAAATGTTGTTTGATGCTACAACGCAGTATATGAATTAATCATTTGAAAGTGATGCAGACCCTTGGATTGTGGGCACCATACGTAGAAGGAAATCAGCGATGCACTATGTCACACACTGGGAGTATCGAACAAAGACTGACATAAGTGCGAGACTCGTGTTAGTGGAAATAAGAGTCGGGTTCACCACCCTGTATCAATGTATCGCACAGGGTGGCTAGAGGTGGGCTTGTGGCTCTATTGGCTCTTGTGTTGGTGAGTGGTGACCCGATTCTCTTACTGCATGCAGGTTGACTCATCCGTCCAGACCGCCTGCGCACGCGGGTGGATTCCGACCTTTCAGGCATCTCCCTCTTTATTCCCTCTTCTTTTTTTCCCCACAATGAAACGAGTACACAGAGGGAACACCACACGTTCAACTTTTTTAGTACGTGAATGTGTAAGTGCTGATAGATCGCAGCCTATTCGTCTCCGCATGATGAGCTTCTTCGGAATTTACCACGCTCGCTTATTCACCGTGTGAATAAACTCGATGCGCCAGTCTCATACGATTTTCGGATATATCGCGCTTTTCAATAACTTTGATAAAACACCCGAGAGTCTGTAGATCAGACGAATCCAGCCTCTCGGTAGAGACTGTATCCCTCCAGAGTGAGTAAATGATTTCTATGAGGTGTAATAACATTACGTTGATTTACGGCCGTATCCTGAACTCAAGGGTTAGCTTAGTCCAGGTCTTGAATAGGTTCTTCGGTTCGTATCGTTTAACCTGGCCATTGTGGGTTCAAACGTATGTAAAGCTAGCGTGAAGCTCACGATGCGCCTCATACTCAAGATCGAAAAGAGAGTGTCACGCGGTTCGTAACCCAACTCGCAGTGCTCGCTCATACGGTTGGTGATCATCGAACGCGACGAGAAGAGACACTTCCTTATGTCCTTCGCCAATCGAAGATAAACCGAGCGGAACCGTCGCCTTCGGGGACGCGAATCGATTCCAGTTCGAAAAGAAACTGCGAAACTAACCTCACGCTCTTTTTATTGTCGCAGAAAAATTCACGTCTGAAAAGATACCGAGCTGTGCTGCGCATGCGCTCGCGTTCGCGCGTGCGCAGACGAGTCAGGCATCCTAACCTCTCTGAAAAAGGGCGGGAGTGTGTTAGTCGAGTTTTGAAGAAGCGTAAGCGACATTCGTATCGCAAAAATGGTATCGTGACCTTACAAGGGCTGAAAGTGGGTCGAGGGTCTCGCGATCCCCGGAGAGGTTGCTTAATTACTTTAGTTCTTTATTGCGAGACACGGACGTAATTAAAATTTCTATCCAAAGAGACACCCTCGCGATTTAATGACCGACCCAGGGTCTACAGAGTGTATCAAAATCAATGCTTACAATTAGTAATACACCGTCTGCCTAAATAGAGTCTAAAATTATTCGCAAAAAATTTGAATGAAGAAGCTATCCAAAACTATTTAAAAATCAATCTTGTTAATCAGACATGTTTTTTTTTAATCGATTCCCTCTGTATTGTTACAACATGAAAACCACCTGATTTGCATGAAAATTGGTACACACCAGTTTTTCGGCTCTCTGATTCTGAATTTGATGTCAGAACTTCGAAATTCAAAATGGTGGTCGCAAAATCAGCTGATTTGATTGAAAATTTTTATTTCGGATTTTCTATGTTTATGCAAATCGTGGTTTCGATCTGTTTTTCTCAGCATTTTCCCCGATGCGCATTGTATTATTGGAGAGGTGTTCGGTTGGCGGTTTTCCACTGGGGTCGAGTTATTAAACTAAAGTATTGGGGTGGCAGATGACAGGCTCGAGTTTAGAGTGTCGGTGGGGTCGCGTTAGTCAGTCAAGTGCGCATCGGTACTGGGTAGGTGAGAATTGCTCGGAATAATAATAAATAGGGATCGGGATTTGGATCATACTTTTAATCATCCTCGCTGTCCTTTTAGCGCGCACTGTACTCAAAAGCACTGGACGTGTTGAAGAAGCGTGAATGAAAATAATTCAAGATTCAAGATCGGGGGACTCGCGTCTAGGCATTTCGTGCAGATTCGATACCCAAGAGAGAAGAGCCTGGGATGCGACAAAAAAATTCCAGAGGCTTGAGGAGAGGATGAAAAGAGCCTCTGCAGCTTCGTTAAGAAGATCCTTTGTTTTCTTCGGCAAGACTTCTGCAGCCATCCATCACTCTGCGGCGAGTTCTCACTTTTTTCACCCCTTCAATTCGCAGAGGAAGATGTAGACTCTAGATTAGGAATAGGATTAGGATCAGGCAAAGGCGGAATCAAGTCGATTCCAGAAATATCAACCGGGATTTCCGGTGTCCGGTTTTCCAGCATTGATATAACAGGGTGAGATTCAATTAGCAGAAAAAACGAACGTGTGTTCGTCCTGGCGCGGCTAGTGCGAGGCATAAACGAGAGAGAGCTTATAAACCGCGCCGCGTGTGACAGATGTCGTTTATTAACTGAGCCAGCTCGTAATCCGCAGACAGTAAAAAAACTGAAGGTAAAACAAAAACGTCGCAAATGAGTGTGATACAGTTAAAAAAAACTGCAATAAATGGTTGAGAAGGATCAATATGGCCGACGTCGGGCACACTTCGCGACTTTGACGAAAGATTTCTGTTCCGAAATTTAGAGACTCACAAAAAATCGAGTGAAACGAGTTTTTTTGGTACTGGCACGATAAGGAAATGCGATAAAAATTCATATTTCATGGGTTTAAAAGTTAGTATTGCAGCTTTCTCCTAATTTCCTAACCTCAATCTAATGTGAAATTTGCTTTACGGGCATCGAAGTGTCTTGGAAGGAAACTTATTGCTTTGCTCGATTCAATGGGTTAATATGGCCGTTGTTGGTCGATTTCTGTGCCACTTCGCGACTTTGGATGAAGATTTCTGTTCCAAGATCCAGAATTTCACGAAGATCGAAGCATGGGGGTCATTCTCACTACTGGCACGATAGAGATATGCGAAATCAGTCGATTCAATAGTATTTACGAACAAGTAATGGAGCTTTATCGTAAATTCCTAACCTCAATCTGACCTTTATCGCGTCTCACGGATATGGGAGTGTCTTGGACGGTAGTTTATCGCATTATTTGTTACCATGGGATAAGGGATAGGATAGAAAAAAAATCACTATGAATATATATGGTTATACAATTGAACCATTACGGCTCCCTGCAGTTGGACAGCTTCTATTTATTCTAATAATTCTACATTTCTACGTTGTGTGCGTGGTGGTGTGGAATGGTTGAATAGAAAAAAATGACCCTGGGCGAGGGGTCAACGCTACCAATCACAGTGCCATCAATATCTCGGACGTATTAAGGTCGGACATCTGTCACTCTCGAGTGAAGCAGATAGAGGCAAGGAATAAACGTCAGTTATTAAGAAGCTCTTTGTACCGGAACTCGCATGACAAACTGTGGAAATATGATAATCAAAAGAGGAGAAAGAAAGCGAAACGTCGGGAAGGACCGAGGCTCGTATTATCCGGTCAATTTTCGACCGCGTGATTTAAAAGTGATTTGGGTTCAAAGTTTACGCGTAAAGAAAAGCGCGTGAGAGAAATAAGGGATAAGGTGACGTGGCCAAAACGCGCGAGATGACCGAGACATCAATCTTCGCGGCTTTCGCCGTTTTTGTCAAGGCGATAGAAAAAAAAGTGTATGAACAGGGGCGAGGACCCCGCTGCCTTACTGATTCTCTCTGTCCGGTAGAAAAAAAAAGAACAATCTTTATCCAACCCTCAAAAGTGTCTCTCCTCCCTGAAATGCGGTACGATTAACATTTTTCTACTTCCTGTTATTTAGACATTGAAGAATTGAAAAGTCATCCTCTGACACACGCAGAAGTCTACAACCCCGGGGAAACCGTATTTCACTTTATTACTCGGAAACCAAAAGTCTACCACTTGTCTGGATACAATATAAGTCGCTTAGACGATAGGTAGAAATACAGGAATCAAGAAAACGTCTTTTAGACGATTATTACGATATTTTTCAGAATATAGTAGCCTTCGCTATATTTTTAAATAATATAGTAGCAGACGACTTTTAGAGCAAAAACCAAAAGTTGCATAAACTGATTTCCTGAGTCGTAATTGAGACTGGAATGGGAATTTTTTTAAATTGCCTTTATTGTGCTGGAGTCACTTTTTTTGTACCAAAAATCATATATTTAAGGATGTATAGGCTATACAATCTCAACCAAAAGTGAGTCTCGTCGTCAATATTGAGTACTTCGAGATGAGATAAAAATCGGAAAAAAATCAACCACAATCAAGATGATAAGATTATTCATTTTCAATAATAATAATGCCCAAAAGTTATCAACAAATTGTTTAAACAAATCATTGTTCAACAAATTTCCTGGTGACGTTATTTTTTTTTCATGTCAAATGAATTCGTTAATCATTCTGAATACACATGAATTTTTTCAGAATTTTGTCACTTTTTTGAAATTTCCGTTTTCGGAAATTTCTAATGGCTGTATTTACAAAACTATTAGTTCCACTCTCCGGAAACTTCGGAATTATAATCTACATTGTTTCCAAAATAACATATCCAAAATTCAAATTTTTTTCTCCATTTTTCAAAATCAAAAACGGAAATTTCAAAAAAGTGACAAAATTCTGAAAAAATTCATATGTATTCAGAAAAATTAACGAATTCATTTGACATGAAAAAAAAATAACGTCACCAGGAAATTTGTTAAACAATGATTTGTTTAAACAATTTGTTGATAACTTTTGGGCATTATTATTATTGAAAATGAATACTCTTATCATCTTGATTGTGGTTGATTTTTTTCCGATTTTTATCTCATCTCGAAGTACTCAATATTGACGACGAGACTCACTTTTGGTTGAGATTGTATAGCCTATACATCCTTAACGTAAGAAGTCTCTCAGTCGATCAATTAAGTTGCATTCAATGATTTCTTGTCCCTCAAGACGTCTATTAATTAAGAAAATTTCCTCTTTGCTGAAGTCAGTTAAAAATAAATAAATAAAACAATAGTTTAGTTACTTTCGTTGAGTTTTTTTCTATTCTAAAAGCTACTTTTTTGCTAATACCTAGTAAAAAAAATGTAGGTGTTTATTCCCATTTTCAAAAAGGCATCAAAGTCCTGAAAATCCAGACCACCTCACACTCCGCAGCGTCGAAATCATATCCCATTCGTGAAATTCTCCTCCCCCTTCAGAATTATAGTCGCCTTGTAAGGTCACGTCGAGTTCAAAGATCGAGTGTTGGGTTGTGGGGGGGTACCTACCGGCAGTTTGACCGCAACGAGCGAGGTCGTAACTCAAAAATTTTATCGCAGCATTCCTCGAAGAGTCGAAACGCCAGTCCGTCGACTGCAGGCACGAAAATTCTTCACGTATGTCGGCCACATACGTGCCTATAAAGCGAAAAGGACGGTCGACACTGGAGGAAGCAGCCTCTTCAGGACATGGAAGTTGGCTAAAAGCGAGCTAAAAGCGAGCTAAAAGCGAGCTAAAAGTCACTAAACTCTTTTTCTGAAGAGGAGACTCCGAGGAGGAACAGGAGTCAAAGATGGCAGGCACCTGGGAGTTCTCTGGTCTCGCATACCATGCATGAACATTTCTGAGGTCGCCGGACAGGACAGCAGCATAAAGGCATAAAGGCGTCAACCGGCAGTTCTCCAGGCACCGAAATTCGTTCCGTTGCAATTGCTGGTGGTACTGTGAGAGCTTTGAGCCGTGAAGCTGTCTGGGAGTCTGTTTTACGCCGCAATTGCGATTCTCGAATACTAAGAAGTGCCAGTGGGTACCTGTACTCGTGGGTTTTGCTTTCAGCTTAATTATTTCCCCAGCATGGCGTGAAGCTGCTTCGCACAGAGAGAAAAAGAGAGAGAGGGGACAAAAAAAGAAGAACGACAGAAAGCTTCGTAATGCGAAATGAAATATTCAAAACAGAAAACCTGGAGCCCCGAGGGCTGGGGAACCACACAGAAGCTGAGCGTGAAACCGCGATTATAATAATCGCCTCGCTGAACCAGCTCTCTTCACACCTTCTCACACACGCGCCACAGGTGTTACCCCACGACACACTGTGAGGGACGATATAAATCGGGATGAAATACAGATGCACAAAAAATTGTGATACATAAAATCTGTATTTTTAGTAGATCAACAACTTTTGTAATAAACACTTTTTTCCTAATATTTCGGGTTTTGTGAAGAAATTAGTCGAAAGTTTTGTTCAATAACTCGATTCAGATCAATGAGATTTTATCAAACAACAAAAAAGAGTAAAAAATTTTATGGAAGGTTTTTTTTATGCGGCAGAATTCTGACATTTCATCGGGGAAAATGATGTGGGATAATTTCATAATAAATAACATAGAAAGAGGCACAACTTTTATCTGAAACGTTTTTTTTATCATGTTCAAAATGTTTAACGTAATGGGCAAGAATTCAGCACAAGCTGGTCTTCAAATCCTTTTAATTTGAGATTCTAAGTGGATAGAAAAACAATGATATCTAAAAAAGAATCAGAACTTTTGTATGAAACATTTTTCAGTCATGTCTAAAATGCCTGGTGGAATGGCAGAAAATTGAGCACAGATCATCAGATAAGTTGTTTTAACTAGAGATGTAAAGGAGCTGGTGAAAAATTTTCGGAACATAAAAGTTGCGTTTTGAGAAGACTGACAACTTTTAGTTGAGACATTTTGCGATCATGTTCGAAATTCCTAGTGTAATGGCTGAAGATTGAGAACAGACTGATTTATAGTCGATGTAACTTGAGATTCAAACGAGATGGAACAAAATATTTTCAACATAAAATTTGTGCCTCAAAAATACCCACAAATTTTATCTGAAACATTTTTTGATCGTGTTCAAAATATCTTGTAGAATGGCTAAAGGTTCAGCACGGACGAATTGATCAGTTGTTTCAACTCGACATATACAAACGAAATGGAGAAAAATTCTTCAGGTAAAAAATTTGTGTTGGACACTTTTCGATCATGTTCAAAATAGCTACTGTAATGATCAGGTACTGAACGTAGACTGATTTGTGAGTCGTTGTAACTCGAGTTCCGGATGAAATAGAAAAAAATTCTTCGGATAAAAAAGTTCGATTATAAAAAGGCCTGCATCTTCGATCTGAAGCGATTTTCGATTGGATGAATATTTCGGATGGTGGGGTGAAAATATTGTAAAAAAGTTGATACGAGCTCACGGTTGAAATAGTTTTCTTTTTATACCAGTGGGAGTAAATTGGCGGACACGGTAGCGACATACGGTAGCGCTTGAGCGCGTGCAGGGTATAACCGCAAATTAATCCCTGAAGGGTAAAAATAATTCGCCTCGGCACTAAGTTTGAAAAGCTTGAAAGCGGCGCGGCGGCGGCAGCGGCGGCGGCAGCGGCGGCGGCGGCGGTTAAGAATGAGGACTGAGGGAGCCGCCGTCAGCGGTGCGGCTTAATCGAGGTTCCGACCTTCGCCCTGGCCACGTCGTTCTCGGGTCTCTTTATTATTTACTTATTTACGCAACATTCAATTACATGTACCTACCACCCTCACCCCTTTCATCCCCCCTCTTCAAAACCACCGCAATTACGCTCTAAGACCCTGCGACGAAGCTGCAAAGCACGGCTCTAATGTTCCGTCGAAAATTTCATCATTTAGATGCTAATTTGTGGCGTTTTTTTTTTACTTTTTTACGTTAGAAATTTTTTTATTTTTCTCTTTTGTTGAAGTTACCGTGGATTTAGTTGTGATTTCTAGAAAACGTATTGGCGCTGAATTGATTTAAAAATGTCTGCTTGACTGACTCTGTTTGTGTATTTAGGTATATCGTAAAGCGTGCTTTAATACAACATTTAGCTGATTACATGTGTAACTTTTGCTTTCCAATATTCCACATGTCTTTAGATTCTTTGAATTTTTTCTCAAACCTCGACCTCATATCCTCCAAATTTGTCCAATGCTTAAAATTCCTTCGAATATATTTGCATTTTGCATTTTTAGTTCCTTTAACCTTAAACTTCTCACAATTCTTCAAATACTTCAATGTCTTTCAAGTTTTGAATGCAATTCAAATTCTTGTTTCAATTTCTTCGAACTCACTTTCCGCATTTTACCCCTTTTTAAAATAAATTTTTTTGATTTTCTGTCAATTGTTTTTTGATACTATACAAATTCTTCGAAGATCTTCAAATTCTTGTATTTTTCGAGTTCGCAATTCTTAACCATCCGAACGCTTTTCTGCATATTTGATTTTATTTGTATGAATTTTGAAGAATCCCGGCACAACGAGGACATGAAATTTTATCCGTTTGCATTTTCCTTTACTCGTAATCATTCATTAAGACAAAATAATAATTATAACAAAAAATTGAAATACAATTTGTCGTTCGCCTTTCTTCAACAAATTTCCCAATACTGTTGAGATTATCTAAATTTGACAGTCTGAAAATTTCAGATCTCCTCAAAATCAGAAGACAAAATTTCGACTCTTGTATTTTTACTGCAATGATTTACGAGATCCGCGACGACACGACACATTTTCTCCTTTTTAGTGCCCAAAATCACTCCGAAATACTGTTTAATTATTTCCCAAAATGACTCCATTTTCAAAACGACGATGTTCGTCTCCAGCTAAATCTAGAATCTAAGATCACAAAAAACAATGAAAATCATTCAAAAATGCTATGCCCTCACTTGTGTAAGGTTAGAGTTGAATAAATAATTATAATAATTATTTATTGCAAATAAAAAATGGATGCAAAAAAAAAAAAAAATAGTTTTCATTATAATATTTTGAACTGACCAGATTTCCTGTTTCAAAAAAACAAGAATAATAAAAATTTCCAAACATTCTTTAAGAAGAGGCTCTGAAAAAAAGTCTCCTCACCCACCCACACACACATGTGAAAAAGAAGATAAAAAAAAATTGAAGAGGATTATTATTTCGTCTACAAAAGAATCGCTCGAGGCATCGAGTCTATCGAATTCCCTTTCGACGTTGGTGGAAGGGTGAGGTGGAATATAGGGGGATATAGGCATAGTCAGGTAGACTAGTGGAATAAAATTGATAACACGATCCTTATCTCTTTCTCTCTCTCGTCGAAAGTCTCACAGATTTTTATTTTCCCACTCGTTTAAAACCGCCCAAGGCGAGGGGTGGTTGAGATGCTACTGACAATAATCTCGCTGTAAACATCTACTAACAACGTAATTGCTTGTTCGAAGTCATTCGGCGAGTTTTGAGAGAGGAAAAGAAAAAAAAAGAGAAGAAGAAAGAAAAAATACAGATGGAGAGAGAGAGAGAGAGAGAGGGAATAAAAAGAAGAATAACCGCCCGGGTATCCGGCGCCACCCTTCTCGCCCGGGGTCTGTTTAAATTGGCGACTTTTCGGTCAACAATCGACCCTTCCTGAACAGCGAGACCTTCGTATTACACGACACACACTACACTAGACTACATCCATCCGGGGTTGTTACTTGACGCTGGCAACCGCTTGCCGACAAACTCTACCGCCCTTAGCCGCCCTCCGACACCCTGGGGGCACAACGTAATGGTCACGGGGTTTCGGTGAAGAATTTTTGTGGTACGCGGGGTAGCTCAACAGGCGTGGAGAGTAAAAAATCGAACCTTCGGCCAATTTATTTCTCTCTTCTTTCCCGAACGACGATTTGTGAACCTTCTTTTACAGCTTCGTTTTCCGAAACTTCAAAGGAATTCACGGATTTGCGAGGCATCTTGAGGATACCGAAAGACGTCTTTACGCCTGACAGGGAATTCACGCACACGACTGATTCTCTCACTTGTTGAATGAAACAGAATGTGGTGGCAGAAAAAATAACAAGACAGCTAAAAAGTTGCCTAAATGATGTCGAAATTTCGCACTGAGAAGGACTTTTTTAATGGATACATTTTTCTTGGACCATTGGACGTCGACCAGAGAAACATAAAATTGAACATCTAGATGGATTATTTTTTCTCCTCAGAATGGATTATGTCGTTTATCAAATTCCATACCAAGAACAAGTTTTGGATTAAAAAGTTGTTTAATCGCAAAATTTCAAGTTGCGGACTAAAAAATCCGGGATCATGATTCGAATGTGTCAAAAAGAAATATTCTTAGCCACAATCATAAATTTGATTATTTCATACCGAGCGTTAGTAAAAAAAATCTTTTGGAAGAGTGCGCATCTTCTAAAAACCATAATTCAACGACTACAAGGAAATCTTTTGCTGTGAAGAAACTTCATGGTCCAAGAAAAGTGTCTTTCACAAAATTAGTGGCTTTAAGACTATTCTGCGAACCAAGAAAAAGTCTCTCTCACTGTTTCATTGGCTTTTGGACTAGTTTTTGAACCCAGAAAAGTCTCTCCTACAAATTAGGTGACTTTTTGATTATTTCTTGGACCAAGAAAAGTCTCCTTGACAAATTTAGGAACTTTCGGACAATTTTAATTTGGACTTTTTACAGGACCCTGAAAACTCCAAAGTCCAAACTCTCACAAGTTTGGTGAATTTTTCACTATTTTCTGGACCATGAAAAGTCTTTGTAGCAAATTGAGTAGCTTTTGGCGCATTTTCTGTAGTCAAAGCGTATCCGGTCACTTTTTCACGGAAAAAAATTCAAGTTTTCAACAATTGCGATTGCACCCTAACCCGCGACACGGTACATTAAATGTATTCGTGGACAGTATAGAGTCCGGGTCCAGTTCGAAACGAAGTATATAAGCTAGTGGATAGAGTCGCCAGTCGGAGAGAAAAGGTTTTGTGAATCTAGAGTGCGATAAATAATAGAGACGAGAGAATTGCTTTTATATTCATATTAAGGGCTGCAGGCACTGGGCTGCTGCGGTCGTTTTGTTAGAGCTGAATATTTTGTTTCTATTCGGGATTAATGGCTCGGACGTATTTTATAGGGACGTACTACCGAGCTCCGAGCCGGGCATCTACCCGTCCTCCGTCCGTATCTGCGACGGGATGACCACTCGACTGACCCGAACCAGAGTGATATATGGACAGAACTTTAAAAGTAAAACGATACTCCGCTATCGCGCGATACCGCGGATTTAAATTACCAGATTTGGCAGTTCGAGAAAGAGCTTTGGAGATAAAGCCATGAAAAATAAGTACACATTCCGGGATTCTCTCTGCGGACTCTGGGTCGCAACATTTATCACATTTTTTCACATTATTTCACAGAGATTGGAAGATTTTTGTTTTTTAATTTACATTTCAACATTTTTGATAATCATTCTACAATTTTCGTTACTCTTCACTAGCCGAAGTTATGAGATAAGGGATTGAAAAGAGTTCAATAATCCACGTTTTTTCTTGCATATATGTTTCTGATAATATCCGACTTGGACTGTGGTCAATTTTTTCAAATACTAAATCACGAAAAACTAGAAAACTGTTCTTCAATATAGTTTGGATGAATTTCGATAGAAACGGTTTAACGATTTTTTTGCCGTCACACACGATTGACCATGATTCAGGATATCATCGTTACATTCGAGTATACCTGTAGGAAAAGATCCCCTCGATGGAATCGAAAAAAGAGGAACGGACAGAAAAGAAATACGAGGGATAAAAAACGTAATCATAGAAAAAAAAACAGCCCTCAACCACGATCGTACCAATCCTGTATCGCACATGGGGACATACAGGTATCAATGTCGCCCCTTTGAAGGCCAATTATCGAGAGGGTTCCCTTCGGAGTACATACTAGGTACATATCGCTGCGTCAGGAAGCCTTAGGAACCATGACCACCATCGGGTTCGGTAATTATCGTTACCTTTGACTCCACTGCAGACTCAGACTCTCTTTCAAACCCTCGGTGTCCCAACGTATGTGGTATATGTGTAGTATGTCGGGACAATAAGGCAGCAGGGTACTCGAAAAAATATCACAAAAAATACCCGTACAAACGACTTTCAGGCTTCTGGGCAATTAGCAGAGTCACTTCTTCGGCATTGTTGCTCATAAATGGATGTCAATGAGTGATGTTAACAGGCTACTCACAGTCGTGCTGACTGTTCATCTTCACCACGGAAAGTAGGGTTGGATGATGTGTTTGACCAGGTTGATGGACGGACCTGAAAAGTGTTCGACGAATGAGCAAAGTCAGATATCGCGATTTTACACAGTTCATAATGTCGATGGTAATCGAAGCACTGGTGGTCACGGTTTGACTGACAACAGAATGAAATTTTGAAGAATCAATTATGAGGATGTGATCCGGACTGTCCGAACGTCCAAGCTCTACTGTCTCTTATGGGGTCACACCCGTGACAGAATGTCCAGGGTTTTGCGTATCTCTGGAAGGACTCGATAGTGTCATGACACGATGTGAAATGTGGTACATTTTGGAAGACCTCTGGCCACATTCGATTTCGTGCTATACCGAGAAATTTGACGAAGAAACCCTGTGATTTTGCACAATCTTAAGCCTCTTCTCAGCTCTGGGACTCGGATCAATGTTCGACACTCCCTTAAAATCTGTGTTCTAATGATTATTAATGAACGAATGAATGTCACGGACTATTCGCCGGGTCCCAAGTCGTAGCTGATGGGTAATAACCTCGGTTGGATTAAGTAGTCGGAGATTAAATTCATTCAATTGTCAATTTTAACCTCTGGTGGTGGTTCAAAGCCGACTTTCTCGTCTGGGCTCTCGCCACATCCTCCAAGTGTGAAAATTGTTGCGTTCAAAGCTTCAATTATCACGAGGATAACAGCCCCCGTTCGCCCTTTGCCGAAGGTTTATGGTCACCCGGAGGGATTCGTATCAATTAATTCCCTTGTATCCAATTCCTCAAAGCATCTCTCAACATTTCCTTTTTCACAGAGTTTCGTGTACCTCTACATTAGATTTTTTGCAATATCGCTTCGAATGTTTGCAGAATTTCAAGCCTCTCCTCAGCTACGGTAGTCTGATCAATGTCGAACAATTTGAGAGAACCGTTTTTGAATCAGTTGATGGTACCTCCAGCTAAGCTACGTACGCAGATTTGATGGACCAACCGCTTCAGACACTCCGTCGTAAAACTCGTGTCCGAGTAGCTACGAGCATAAAATTAGAAGAACGGAGCTGAAAGGATTTGAAAGGATTGCTCTGTTCGCTCGGCACGGCTCCTTCTCTATTTGATATACCTATACTGCTATATCCACGGAGTCTGGGATAGATAGAGGCGTTTCGCACAACTTCTGAACGACTAAAGCGAATAAAGTGAATAAAGTGAATTGCACACCGGGGATTTTTAACTGTATGATAAAACACGACAGTCTGACTCTCCACGAAGTGACGATTTTTCATACTATCCCGAAAATATGCGAAATTATCTCAAGTGCAACACCAAATCATCAGGATTTTGTGCTACTTTGAATGTATCTGCATGAAATATAAGGACTTTGGGATGTTTTAGCGGACTGTAATTCACAGGCTTTCACTTTGTCCGGAGGAACACTGCGGAACGTTCCTTGAGAATAAATCGAAGATTCTGGCACCTCAAGAAGCTTCGAGACTTTTGATGACACATAAAACCGTTTCAGACCGAAAAATTGACGGTTAAATAGAAATCATTCAATGTTGGATATCGTATTAGCATTTTTTGATAAAAGATCCAGAGGACCTAGTTTTTATTCGTCTATTCGATTTTTGTTTCTGAAAGCAATTTAGGCCACAAAAAGGCGATTTTTTGTCGTTTTTTTTTTTACACAGAAATGATAGTTTTGACTTTTCTCAAAGCATAGAGAATGAAATAAAAAGTTTGGGTTTCATTTTTTGAATCATTTTTTAAGGTAGACATCAATTTTCACAATCTTAGACCTATGGACTTCTTTCATGACTCAATAAAGAAGTTTTTTAGTTTCTTTTCTAACGATATTTGTGGGAAATTGAAACATTTTCGTACTTTTCACGGAGAACTGTAATCCGATTCACCTAATAGGGATTGTAGGTATAAAATCTGCAGAATGTCACGTCCAAAAGTCCATTTATTCCACTAATTTTCAATCCCTCTTTTTCTGTTTGTCATAAAAAAGTCAAGAACAATCACAATCTCGCGCGTCCACTTGCCCTGCTATTATTTGTTTCCCCTTTTCCCCCATTCCCTCATTTCCTATTTCTTATATTTCTGGTATCAACTACCCAGTAAAAATGACGGGGCGATGATCGGTGCCGAGAATAAGACGGACGACGCCACTTGACAAAGGAAAAAGCTAATGGTACTTCGTCGAGGAGTCGTTATGACGCCATTTGTTACCAGGAAAAGTGCTACATAAGGTCTCCCCCCGGTTTCTCGGGGTGTTTAGATTAATTACACCCCGTTTGGCACGTATTTACGACACTTGAGCCGCCCTGATAAAACAGGACAATAATAAAATTGATAAAAATTTCCGAAAATTGTCACTTTTTTTCATATGAATGAATCGTTTTTTATCGCTTTCACCACCGAGTGTCACGGGCAGACAGCTGGGGCTGTTTTGCGGTGTGATTTCAACCCTTGAGTTTTATAATTTATTCGAGCATGGAAATGGCAATTAACTTGAACATCGATGACACGGACAGATTTCGGCTCCGGGGCGAAACGCGGGGTGTTTACCCGCTCGTCGAATCCGAATATACCATGTATATACCTACACATACGATTACATGGATATAAGGTACATATGTACGCGGTCGTGACTAAGTGGAGAAAGCCCCGGGCTCCGAACACCCCTGTGTGGAGCAATCAATATTTATAACCACCCCCCACATTCTATACGTATAGACTTCAAGTTTATCAATGTACAACGTCTCTTCGCTACTCGGCGAGGGCCGGAAGAATAACAAACGGTTTGTCAAATGAAAAAAAAAGCGCGCGAAGCTTGAATCCAACGTTTCAAAAATGTATGTTCGCTTGAACATGCATTAATTACAAATTCAAAGAAAAAGAATGGCGATACCAACGATGAGTAGATTTTAGCCTCATTTTCAAAAGCTTTTTTTTATAGGATTTCGGATTTTTTTAACAGTCCGAATCATTTTTATGAGGTTTTTTTTCTCATCGTGTAGTCAATTTACCATTTTCGATTGGAGTCGGTGAATATTGCATTAGAATTTGTCGCATTCGAAAAAAATTCCATGTAATTGCTTGAAATCACTCAAACTCACTTCTAAATTATTCTAATGGCATCGCTAAGGGTGACTTTGTAATAATTTCAAATAACTTTGAATTTGCAAAAAAAAAAAAACATTCACATCATATGACATCGTTTAGAATAACTGAAAATGGATTTCAAACAACGCGAATTCACTTGGATTTTGCTTGATGTCAGATGAAATTACAAATGTAGGTTTGCTTGAATAGGTTTCAAAATCATTTCACTTGATATCGAATTAAAGAACATAGGATGGTTTGGAATCATTCTGGAATAGCATAAAGTCGCTTGAAATTGACTCCGGAAACTTTCCAAAAATGAAATCACCAAAAATGACTTTACAATCTTTTAAAATCGATTCAGAACTGATATAATACCTGCACACATGAGTTTTGGAAAATGTCTGCAGACGTTTATGGGTTCGAGGAAAAAACCAGCTTTCTGAAACTCGACGCGATTCGTTACAGAATATTCAGTCTATTTGCATAAACGCTTTTTAAACTATTTTTAAGACACGATTTCAGTAGAAGCGAATGTATGGTATGGACTATAGATGGATGCAAATCGATCGTAAGATTTAACGACAGTTCTGAAATTTTTCTACTGCACCCCCAACCCACGAACTGGATTTAAACTTCTAAATCCACTTTTAGCCAAAGTTGTATTAGCAGTAAAATCGAACGTGCTCAAACGTCTTCTTCCAGTGAACGATCTTAAACGTCTGATTAACTTTGTCCACTAAAGAAAACATAATTAGGGCTCCTCCTTCATCAAGATTCGAGAAATTTCGATCGTAAATCAGAATTCTATGACCACAATTACTCGGACCAAGGAGCTGATACTAAAACCGAAACCACGTAGATTGACTACCGTCTGAATTTCCATCCGGCTAAATGGTTGCGCTGAGAAATTCTAATCAAGGAAAAGGAGTCGCGGCCGTAACAGTCTAATCAGGAGCTCAGGGAATGCAATCGGAATTAACAGTCGCATTAGGAGGAGGAGCTCGTTCCGCTCAAATCCAGGATTTAAATCGTTGAAGGTGAAAATCCAGAGTCTTCGTTCCATGTGGTCCAAAAATGGGGAATTTAGTAGGGGTACTATCGGCGGTTACTCCCTAGCAGAGTTGTTGGAGATAAGTGTGACGACCTGTCCAACGACGGGAAGGGGGGCTGACACAATCAACGCAAAGGGTTACGTCAACGGTTAGAGGGATTAGTTATCTTCCCCGAGCTCTAACTACGGTGGTTGACGAAAATCTGCAGCCGTTTGGTAATTACCACGGTGTCGAAATTGCGCGATTTGCCGTTTCGGACGCTGTTGAGAAAATTGCTCGAATCGTTATGGCTACTGGGATCAAGATAAGTCCACGAGACGCCTTTATCTTCAAACAGGATTTCAGCTTGTCGACCTCATCGTGAACCTTTTATCAGACTGGATATCTCAATCGTCAGTTTTTTTGACGAAGGTGCCAACTGCTTATCGCTCCAGAATTATTGCTTTATGGACCAAGGATCAATTTTATCAATGAAAATTAACCTAGTTGTTCGGGGAACACAGGGATTTTAGCAATGTCATTCACGTCCAAAGTAAGAACCGGCTCGAACGTCTGTAAAAGAATATTCAGTGCAGATTTCATCCAGAAATATTCACTTTTGCAGGAATTGAATCATTATCAGAATCATATATATTGAAAGAAGTTACGGCGATTTCGAAAATGGTGTGCATGATAACTTGGACAATTTTTGTTCCATTGGTCCAAAATTTGAACCAGTTATTTGCTACAGTATTTGCCAGATGCCTACGTAGGGTTTTCACAGAATTCGGAATATCAACAAAATGGCAGTCACATAAATGTTTGTCTGTCTTCTAGTTACGTCGATAGTAACAGATTTTTGATTGTTTTGGGGAAAGTGTTTATATTTTAGGACCAAACTAAACGTAGGAACTTGAAAAATAGTGCTGTGAATGAACAATACAAATTTCGAGTCAATCGGATAGCAATTACTCAAGTCATCATGCACAAATCAATCAAATCAAATCCTAGAAGGGCGATATGGACCCCAATATTTTTGTATTCTCAGGCCATTCTAGCCTTCTCTAGTCACATCTTTCCGTTCAAACGATTATATGACCGGATCCCGGTGACTAAAACTGATTGTCATTTACACTTTCCTGGTTCTTATGGAAAAATAAAGAATGTATGTATAAGTAACCCCAAATATCGTAAACAGAAAGAATTTTATTTATGAAGTGGAAACTCTGTCATTCGCATCTTTACGTTCTCATAGATTTCATCAGACTAGGCGAACCGATTAATTAAATCTCTCGTTGAGGAGAGTTCTCTCGAGTTTGAAAGTTTGACAAATAGTCAGAAAAAATTTGCTAGAAAGTATCATTTTTTTTTTTTCGAGTGAAAATTCTAGTCTAGTCTGATAAATTCTATGAGAATGAAATGATTTCATCTTGGGGACAAAATGGGGGCCATATGGACCCCACATGATCCGTAGAAAGTAGTAAAAAATAAAATGGCATGTCTCGTCTACAGTTAAGCGTCTTGTCCTCGAAAAAAAGTGACATTTTCCTCAAATTTCTGAATTATCCACCCCGCAATACGTTACTTGTATATATACCTAAGTGAATTAGAAAATGGATCGTAGAGCATCGAAAGCGCAGCTGCAGAATGGGAATGATCGCATCGAGATTCGGAGTGCATTTTCCTCTATCCGTTTAGGATTACTTCTCTATTAGATTTACGTGGGTCCAGATTCTCCGAAAATCCGGATTCCCGATAACGATGATTTGATATAGCAAACCCAATCCGAGTCTTTCAGTCCAGCGATTTTCCGCACTCTGTTCCTTTCGCAAGCTGACCAATTCGGTTAGCATAATATTTTGACAGATCCTCTGCGGTATCGAATCGCCTTTTTCTTTCCTTTCTCGACGGGGATATCGCCACTCTGCCTCGACCGATACTTTTTTAAGTCTCGGAATTGAAGATAAATATTCTATATTTATATAAAAGAGATGGTCAGGATCTTCCATCTTGCACCGATTCGCTATATCCTTTATTGTCACAACACAGCCAGTTGTACACTGCCAATTATTTCTGCATATGGGATTTTTTTTCGCTCCGAGTAATAATATCGGACACTTTTATTCCGCAAAGTTGATTTTTAATTAGTATATTGGTTTCAATTTCGAGTACAGTGAACTTCAAGATTTGACGATATCAAATCCATCGATTTTGAAAAAATTTGTCAATCTTCTTTGAATTATTTTTAACCTTGAATCAGTTTTTTTAGAGTTTGTTTCAAAGATTTTCGAAGCTTTCTTTCATAATTTCGTTAGATTTTCCAAGAATTTTTTGGTCCAGTAATGATAAAAACCTCATTTTGCAAGATTCGATAATTGATTCTATCATGATCGATGAAAAATTGTCGCCAAAAATGTTTTCCACTCTTCATATCGCGATAAAATGGAATATCAAATATCACAGCTCGATCGAATCCCCATTACAAAATGAAAAAAGTGAAAGAGGTGTAGGTATCCCTGATTCCCCCCGTCCAAATCGGATTTTCGCACGGTTGATTAGAATTTTTCTTCCCCTCCCCACCGCCTCATCCATCCATCCATACTCTTTACCATTGAAAAAAAGGGTGTTGAATAGTGATCCGAGGCAGCAGCCGAGACACCAGATTGTCGATTAACTCGGAAGCTAAGGGCGGGTTATGGGGTTAACCCGTGTTTTGCGCCTGGTTTATTATTGTCCCATGATTGGACCGAACGCCCGCACGCACACTCTGAACATCCGAAAAAGCATCGATCAAAATAACTGACAGTCTAGACTCACCTACCGAAGAGGGGTGGGTTTCGGGGTGGAGAAGAATTACCGTTGAAAAAGAAAGGGACAAAAAATGAAATTCTCTTTCCTCAACCCTCGGAGGCCTCTTTGTTTTCCAGAAATATTTGGCTCGGAGCAGAATTGTGCGCCCGGGTTTTTGAGGGTGGTTCTGGTCATTACGTGACTGCGACTATTGTCACGGGCAGAAATAGCGCGGAGGATTTGATCCTTTGACTAAAGCAGGGTCTGATATGAGCATATTTGACCTCACGCATCGCCACACGTACAGGCATTCGGGCTGTTTGAATTTAATCAACTCGTTCAACCGTGAGGTGATCCGCTCTGTCCGAAATCCACGGCCTCGTTGTAGGTGCAGCCCAGGTCCGAACGTACCGGAGCTCTATAGGCACCTACTCAAAGGGCGATTAACACCAAACGCCATTATCAAATGCTTGTTATTAACACGTCATTGTGCCCCAAACCCCCGTCGATTCACCCCAACAACGAACTTTGCGGAAGGGCAATAATGGCAAAGTTGACCAATTTTTTGCGCGAGCCACGTATAGTGTGAAATCATCCGTCTGAGGGTGAATTTGCAAAGGCGATTTCTACAAACTCGACACGAGGCAGACATTTTTTTCACTCCTGCAGGATATTTTGATTTTGAGAAGCAGACGAAGGATATCTGATACCTGAGAAAATGGATAACTGCAATGGCGAACTTGAAGTCATTTCAGAACGAAAAACATCCCCAGGGCAAAAAGTAGATCATTCGACAATTCTTTGTATCCAAGTGTAAAATTTATGGTGCCAACTATCAATGTAGAAATTTCACCGATTCACGATTTATTTTGTACCGGAATTATAGGTATTTTGGTTACTGGTTGATCGCGAGTGAAAATGTGATTTGAATTCTGAAATAAAATAGTGTAGCCTGTGTGGGATGAGCATCGTCCTCTCCTCCAGCTCCCTCAGGAAGCGTCGCTTTCTGTGACAGATAAGCTTTTTCTATCTTTGGTCCTGCATTGTCACGAGGCTGGAACGGAAACATTGACTGATCACCGCGACACCCTTGGAATATATAATTACGAACCCCCGTTTCTCTATCACACCCCACTAATAGGGGGAGCTGACGTGACGTCACCAGAAGGAAGAACCCGCGTGATTGATTGGCCCATTGAAATGCTTATGAGTGCGACGTAGTCGGAGACCGAGTTGGAATGAGCCAGAGAATCGGTGATTCTTCAATTAGACGATCGGTCTTTCGATTCTATACAAACCGTCGATAAATAAATCATGAAACCGTACAAACCACCCTCCTACGATCAACAGATAATTTCATGCTAATCGAGGGGTTCGGTGTAGGGATTTCGATTATTCCGTTTTTCAGATTTTCACATCATTCGATCAAATTACAAATGTTCAAGCATATATTTTCTATCTTCATCCGCAGTTTTCTTGATTTTTTTTTCAAGTACTTTATCATTGATTCGAGATTTTATAAAATCAAAATCAATTTAATGAATGATGGATTATTTTCACACAGTTTTCAACGATTGTATCAAATTTTAATCACAGATTTTTCGAAGGACTATTTGTTCATGGATTTTGTGGGTGTTTCTACAAGGTAAAAATTTCGTCGATTTACAGTCCGACCTCTCTATAAGGCCCCTTCCAATAGAGCCGGTTCCCCTATTTCTCGCTCGCAGCGTTCCCCCACTCTACCATGTAACGTGAGCTCGAGAAAGAGACGAAAGACGAGTCGTGCGACTAGCGAAGATGGCAAAGTGGGGGTACCTCAGTTCCCGGAAAAACTCTTCCCCTTGGGGGCCTGGGCGGCCCTATAGAGAGGTTGGACTGTATTCAAGGCCTCACAGTAATTGCGTTTTACTGCAAGGTTTTTAAATGTGAATCAGAAAATGTCGACCTCTAATATTATTCTATATATCTGCGATAGAAACAGAATTAAAAAAATTCACTCTATTCGTTGAAATTCTCCGCGATGATTGAAAAAAAAACATGATCCGTCAACACGACGTAATGCGAGTGCAGCAGGACTCGAATTATATTGCCTGTAGAAATAATTCATTCAGGGTGTCAAAACGTAGTTGATGCAAGCGTGAGGCTTTTCGGACGGTCCTGGCGCACGTAGGAATTGATTAATTAAACCGTGTGATGGAATTGAATAACCATGTCGGACCAGTGTCCACGGCCATAATATGGCATATTGAACGAGGCTCTAGTTTCAATGGAGGCTTTCACGAGGGCGAACATAGGCGAGGATCGATGTCTCCAACCAATTTGACGTTTCGATGAATTCCCTCCTCCTCTTCTCCGTCCTTCAGGTATTTTTCAATTTGGCCCAAACAGCCCTATTTTATTCCCTAGGCCTCAGCAATATAAACAATAAACGTACCCTGTACCCAAGCGAAACAAGGGCTGCTCTACTTACTTTCCCTCGATCTCCTCTTTCTTCAATTATTTAAAAAGCTGTGCACGAAAGACTCCCAAGAAATTGGGGGACTCGACTTCTTTGACCAATTTTCCAAACATAAACCTCGAAAATATCACCCTTATAGTTCTTTGATCCCGTTCGAGTCGAGGGATCATAAGCCTGTGTCTAATCCCTGAAGCCAGTCGAGCGCGAGAGGAGCAATTTTTTGTGTCTTAAAAAAAAAAAGAAAAAAAACTGGACAATCGAGAATTAGAAAAAGCTTCACTTTTTCCGGTCAGATCATCGGAGCGTGGATGATCGAGGACCGTTTGATCGCATCAAAATTTGGAGTGACCGATTTCCCGGATCTGGACGGACGCCTTATTTAGTTCGGTAATCTCGTATGACGGATCGTCGCTCCCCAGGGGTTTCTACAAATTTACTTAGAGGGGGGAATTCCGCCGGTTTTCTTGGGCGCATCGTGCGGTCATTTGTCCGGCGTTATCGGACTCGTGGGAGTTCAGTTTCCCCTTATTCTTATTCCTCACATAATTTTCAAACGGACAACAAACTGAAATTTTTCAGGAACTATTCATGAGGTTCCCCCCCTCCCCCTCTTCATCTTCTAGGGGGCGACCCGCGGAGGTTGTAAAGGGTGGTCATCACGAGGGACAATGTATTAAGTACCCGACTATTCACAAGGGATTACCTTAAACGCACAAGCAGATTCCATTGTCTGAACTGATGGTCCAATCTAGTTCAGAGCGTGCTAACTGAATCGGGCACACAACCACCTCTGGTAAATCCATCTTGACCGATTTAACCCTCTCTCTAGCTTCCACTCTCTAAGGATTTGTGTACATACCTGTTAACGATTAGAATTGCCACACTCTTGGCGGTAATTGCGATTCCAATTGGAAGGCTGGAGGCTCGTTAATATTCAGGGCTACTGGATGCTCAGTCTTTATTGACAGAATAAACACCAAAAAACGAATGGATAATGGAATCAATCTTGTTGCAAACATGTTCCAACATTTAATGATCGACACTTGTCACAGAAAAACAAAATCCAGTTATTTCAAACCCACACAGCAATTAATTCCGCAGTGGGATTGCTGCAATGTTGCCATGATCTTGTGACATGCAATAGCTGTGGAAATATCATCTAGCTAACTTTGAACATTGATACTTTTCTATCCAAGATCTTTGAAACTCATGCGAAGCTATTGTCAGAAATCCAATAAAATCGATACTCCAAAAAAACCATACATCAGTCTTCGTAAATACTTGCAAACGATTTGGTGATTGCTTGGACCCTGTTGTAGTACAGTAGGCAATTGTTTGGAAGCTAACACTTTGAGCAAACAGATCCCGTTCCAACTGAGGAAAATCTAATCAAACATTTATGCTAAATCACGAAACAATCCTGCGCAATGATCAAATAAAAGGCGGAGAGGGACCAGGGTGCCCGGTCCTTTCGGACCTAAACTCGCTGGTCATTTGACTCGCTTATTTACTCTGGACCTGCACTGCAGAACATTGTCGATTGGCGGTGAGGACAAAAAGTTGATGGACATTCCAGACCGGACAAAAGGCCGGATTGAGCGTATGCAAATTTTCCAGGCTAAGGTCCACCCGCACTATCCTCCGCTTCCACCCCCGCCTCCAAACGCCACTGAAAAGCTCGAGGGGGTCGGGATTTAGAAAGGGGTTCCGAATTTGCATAGGCTACACATTTGCGGTGGTCGCTTCAACGCGACGAACGCCCCACACCCTGACGCTCGCCCATTAACAAGGACTTCTTCGGGACCAGCTTTTATTAAGATTAACTTTTCCGAGTGGGAAATCGGCCGGATCAATTCAGACACTCAGACTTTGAACTGATCAGAAACCCAAGAAAAATGTGGTCGAATGTTTTCTTCCGCTAATTTTCGAATCCTTGTTCAACCTTCGGTGACCCTCCTGATACTCAAAGTCACCCTTAGTTGTTCGGCGGGGGGGAGTTTGAACGGCTGATTGCACCTACTACTGGTATCACGCCCGGGCAAAATAGACTGGTAGCGTGTCATTAATCAAGAGTCTCGCATTGTCAGTGGAACAAACCATCAACTACATTACCCTAGGTGAACGAGCAATACTATATAACGGCAGAGATAAATTTCTGAGCAATCGAGTAGTTCTCGTCATATCGTTGAACAACAATGAACCGGGAGTATAGTGAAAAATGTTCACTGTGTGGGCAAATCCGACGTTCCGATTGACAGGTAATGACAGTTTAAGCCTCAAGTCGTGTGCCTCGAATGTTTTGTCGGCGTTGGGTTACACGGTCAATTGGCTAATCCGTTTCGCATGCAATAAGCCCTGTGTGCTCTTGATCGTTTCATGTCTGCAGGTTTGAGGCTCGAAACTCTGCTTCTTTCCTGGTTTTTCAGTAATAAACGTATGAAATGTACATCGTAAAAGTAACGTTCCGTCTCTCTCCGAGGTTCGAGGTTGATCCGAAACGAGACTGACCCGAAGATTTTTTTATTGGTGCTAAAACCGCCACTTGAGTTCTCTCCGCATGCGGTGGTAAGCAGTTGACCACCATGTAAAACCGCGTGCCTGCGGTCGATGCGGTATTGAATAATCTTTTCTTCCTTGAACGGTTTCGTTTCAGAGGCATAAATCACCGCTCCTTTGTATTTATATTCATAGCTAGACCGATCCGAACTGCCTTAGCTTTATTCTTCTGAGTAAGATTGAATAGCTTTGGGACTCGCCGATGGGAGTAAAATCGTAAATCGGTTAGATTGTAAAATATTGTTGCAACACAAGCTTACCCCGAACACCAAATACGTCCCTGTCACATTGTAGCAATGTTGTAATATCAAGAGATTCGGTGGAGTCTCGCGCCAAGTACATTAAAAAAGTAGTGCACTTTGTATCAAGGGCGCAAAGAACTATTTTTCGAGTGTGAAATTTGCACCGCGAACCGAAGGCGAGAATGTTTCAACAATTTTACGTCAACCCAGTCGATTCACAATTTTATTTTGCATTGGTTGCAAATATTTTGTGTTCCTGGTTTTCGGAATGCCACGTAGAAACTCTTAGAGATAGACAGTGGTTAGGTGGTTTCAGGCACAAGTTCAAAATACTTTGGACTAGTATGAATTTCGCGTTAATCAATGACCTGCCATGCTAGGGGTGACCAGCTAATTTTGTTGAGTAGTTTTTCTATCTTGAAGCATTATTGCACTGTAGCAATGTTTTACATGGTTGTTCGATCCGGCAGTGACAGCCATGTTGTATTAATATCGGAGTGACAGCGTGTTGCAGGAGTGTAACTTGAACGAGTCGTGCTATAAGGGGTTCACGCAGATTTCATTCCGAGTAGAAAGAAACACGATCGAAGAACCAGCGGAATTGTTACAACGATATCATTCGTTCGGTACAACAAGAGATTGGCACGTGCTGGATGAAGCCGGGGGGCCTTCCCTAGCAGCTCGAGTCTTCTAGGGGTCTGACATTGACGGATGACCACTGTCCAGCCTAATACGAGACCCGAGTGTTGATAGTATCGTCGTGTGCTTCGTACATGTGTCGTCCAATTCAGCACTCACTATTTTATCTGTGTGGATATAGCAAGCATAGACAGACATTCATGGTGAAATGTCAGGCGTTTTTTCATCCGCAGGCGTAGCATAGGTCGACCTATTCATATCATGACATTTACTAATCAAAGGGGTTACACGCTACCAAACGTTGGCATTTTTATATCACGTCGCATTTCTGCACTCTAGAATGTTCGGACATTGATTTTCAGTGGATGTTATCGGAAAATTTTACCCGGTAGCTGATAAAGTCGTCCGCCCACTGTGTGGGCCGCAGTATTTTGACGCATTTACTGTGACAATGAAGAAGCTCAATTTTTCTAACCTAATCAATCAAATCGGGGGAGGATCGGATCCCCGTTTCCAGGACACGGTATCGTCTCCATCGCCCTGGCTTAGCTTTTCTCCAGTCTGACTTCCACCCCGTGGTTATATCCTTGGCTACGTTGCTATTCGACGGCTCCTCTCCACTCCGCCACTCCACCGCTGTAACAGGACCGCGACCCGGCACTCGGGCGACCCTTAACTAATTACCAGGGGATGACTGGCATCTTCTCTCACTTATCTCAGCGCCCTCAAACCACCCCACCTTATTCTCCCTTTCAATCGAATTACTTTTTCCTAACGCGTAGGTATTGTGCACTATATAGCCAACCATTCACTGTTCGGAATGACAATTTTTTCGCTAATTGATCCACGTCACTTATGCCCATCGGATAGAGGCGTTCGCTCCCGAAAATATCAGAGTGAAACGCAACTTTATTCAATCTTCGATATCTCCCAGATCAAATTACAGGATCACCTAGTTACGCCCCACAAGGAACGTAATTTATACATCGTACAGCATTTGCAATATTGCTATTTAATATTTTCAAAGTTTCTTTTCAAATGTTGACAATCTCTTGAAATATTTTTCCGAAGAGTTAATGTCTGTGGTTTCGAATTTTCTCGCTGATGATTTTCCGTCCGATCTAACTCGAATCGTAACCCCGTGGCCTGGGGGTGATCAGTCATTTCACAGTTCTGCAGCTACTATGCTCGATAAAGATCTACCCTTACGCAAAAGCTGGTCATGACCGCGGGCGCCACGAACTTACAGTTATAACTCATGCCTGGCAGATAATGCTTCTACCAGCCGAGAGAATAGAGAGTCGAGAGGTGTGATATATTATTTTCTCCCATTGTCACCGCAATTATTATTCACGACGATATCGTTTCGGGCATGGTTAACAGCCACAAGTCTCGGCATTTCCGCTGGGACCTCGCGCACATCACCACAGGAGCTTGAGAATGGAGATAAAGAAGACGCGGAGAAATACTCCCGGAAATATGTGACAAGGAATTATTTGTCACGAAACAGGGAGGAGGCTTCAAGTGTTAGATATTTCAGCCTAATCCAGCAATATCGTAAACAACCGGGTAGTTTGGCAGGAAAGAGGCAAGCAGCCGGAGCCAGAACCGTAACCGTTCCAGACATCCGAGTCATAACCAGGTATTAGGGCATTAGAGCCTGTTTACAAAATCTCCCTTCAATGGATGCGGCGGGAAATCGTCAGTTGAGCCTCTAGGTACGACCTGGATGCGAACCCCGCCACCTGCGCCACAAAGCGCCGACCTGCAAAACCGCCCCCGGCCCTTATTATCAACAATCGTAAAACGCCAAATTGAAAGCCTCGTCGTCGTCGCATGGAGACTCGAGAACGAGCAGCCACCCCCTACAAGGGGGGGTTCACCCGATAATAATGCAAAGTTGTATAAAACTCGGCTTATCGTGAGGACGAGAGACACGAGGATCAACGTTTTTGCACACATAGCCGGATCCGAAAATCGTCGAAAAATTGTCAAAGGATCGCTGAAGCGTGGATATACAAGTTCAAATAATGAAAGCTTACAATTTTCCAGAACATTGGATTCGCCACATTTACCAATATCTCCACAGAGACCCTTATTGTTTCACCCTTTTCTCGATTACAGTTCCGAGATTTTTCACCAAGTTTTCTTCAACAGTTCCGTGATTTGAAAACAATAAAAATTCCCAGTTTTCAAGCTACTCAACTTTTACTTAATCTAAGAGCATTTTTGGGAAGCTTCCACGTGGGTTTCCGCACTTTGCAAGTATTTGATCGGGTTTATTCCACACTCGCAAATGTTCAAAAATCCACATTACCATCGTCGAATTGAGTATCACATTTTTGTTTTGGAATCCCTTTGATAGAAAAATCTTCGTATCTTTCAAGATTGACAAATCAATCAGAATTCACGTTCCTTATTCAAATCTAACTTTGTGATATGTACGAAACCACATTTTTTCGTCAGACTGACGATATCAGTCTTGGAATCACTTTTAGACGAAATTTTTCCGAAATTTTCATAAATATTTTGCTACAATTTTCATATTTTCCGATGAAATAATCTTTTATCATCGAATCATCTTTTTCCTGTTTTGAAAACATTTTTCCAAAGTTACCACTAGGATTCTTACATTTTGAAATATTTCCACCGAGTTTTTCAGACTCGAAAGTAATAAAAAATGAATATTCTCATTGTTGAAAGGACTATTGGTCCTTGGGGATAATTTTTGAAGAAAATTATTCATCTTTACTCGGCTGATTTTCATATTTTCCAACATTTCCATCATGTTTTCCTCTTGTTCTGTATGTTTGAAACCGTATCCTCATTCATACTCAAGCAAATAAGATTTTCCTTTACAGCAAAAGCATTTCCTCGAATTTTTCTGCTACTGAAAAATAGAAATTTTGTATTTTCTGGAGAAACTTATCTCCATCTTTCTTCATTTTCCAAGATTTTGAGGCAACTGTTGACGAATTACTTACATTTTTGTTGTATAGCGATTTTTTAAAGTTTCTCAAATGCATTGAAATACACAAATTTTCACTTCGAATACAATCTACCGCTAAGTTGGAATGAGTGTATGGTCCCGATATTTAGAAAAAGAATCTATTCAGTTTTTTCGATTGTCAATTGTTGAAAGTTTGGGAAACATTTTCACTCCATTTTCACGATTCGTTCGTGTAATTGATTTTTCGATTTTCCACCGTATTCTGGCGTAGAGTTTTCGCCCTTCGATCTCCTAAAATATATTATTCGTACGTTTCCCACGTTTTCCGGATGTTTCCTCGACAAATCTATTTGTGAAATGATTTGAAAAGCAATTTAGAATCTTACCACGCGTTCGACGGCAACGGTATCCGTTGTTCTCCCTCCTTTCTCATCCCCCTTTCCATTTCTCGTTGGGGTAAAATTTGGAATATTTTCAGGGCTTGAAAAATGCCGCATCCAATTTCGCTGATGATGTTCCCTCGGGAGATTTTCACCCTCCGCATCCACAGCCGTGGGTTCTCTATTCGAGCCAAAAGTGTCGGTACCCACCTCCACCTCCACCCGTTTCTCTGTTTGCTGTAAGCACTCGAAGACAAATAGTTAAACTGATAGTTTGACACTAGTTATCCGTTCGAAACCTTCGGGAATGACTGACTGACATCTCACTATCCGCATCTTGTTTCTTTGTTGAGTTGTGACTCTAGCGGTGGTAAATTTAGATAATTAACACGTTTCAAAATCCACTTTCAGACTCGGTGGAACTAAATATAGATAAATTGGGTGAAAAACGAACTTTGGGATAAGTCGAGCGAAACGAAATCCAAAAGATTTTCAAAAGACATGTTTTAAAACGACATGTGAGATTTTTGGAAACATCGTTTAGACGTCCTGATAAATTCAAAAGACAGTTTCAGACTAATTTTTCAAGAATTCTGCAGTAACCCGAATCATTTTTCAAGAAAAATTTCTTTGGGCGTCGAATTAGAATCTTCAAGGTGTCTGGAAGATATTTTTCGGAGCTGAAAGACGTTATTAAAAATCCGAAGGTATGACTAAACGATATTTTGGAAGCTTGAACACGGTATTTCAACCCAAGGACGTCAAGACACAGTTTTTTTTTTTTTTTTTACCATAGATAAGATTGTCTTTCGATTTTCAGTCTACCCTGGTGAAAATAATTTCTACGCCAAACTACGAAAAGAATCTACGAAAAAGTATCGGATTTCGGACTTTTCGTAGTTTATTTTTACGCCAGATTTTGTACAGAGTAGTAGTTTTTCGTAGATAGTTGTAGAATGAAATTCGATGTCTATATGAATTGTCGTTTCTAGGTATTCATAGTTTATCGTAGTTCCTCGTAGTTTTTTCGTAGATAGTTGTAGAAGCCAGTTTCGGGATTGTACCTGGATCCTACCCGTACCGCAATTTAATAAACGAAGCGATTTCATAGTAATTCGACCTATTTTTAGAAAAAATCTACTCAACGTTGATGGAATTATTGAATTTAAAATTAAAAAAAAAAAAAAATTTACCCCCAGAAGGATTTGAACCTAGCTCACTTTTAGGGGCCACCCATCCAAGTACTGACCGCGTCCGATGTTGCTTAACCTCGGTGATCCCCAGATGTATGGTCTTCAACTCGCCCAAATTCATCTCCTTGCAGAACTTGACATTTTCTGGCAACATCAAGTTAGTGACTGACATGGAACTTCAACTGAATATTTGAAAAGCTTTGTCACGTTAAGCTTCATATTCTGCCAGCTTTTCGTAGAAAATCATACATTATAGTAATTTTGCGTAGAAATTCGTACTATTCAACAAACAATCGCCAAAGTTTAATCAAATCCTTCCGGCAATTAGACTTTTCACTTTTGTTGTAGAAAATTCTAAATTATCGTAATTTTTTGTAGTTTTATACTTGCGATCTACGTAAAAAGATTCTCATACATTTCAGTCGTAAATTTCTGTAAATGTTCGTAGATATTCATAGTTTGTGCAATTCTTATCTACCATATTCCGTAAAATTTACGAAAATTTTTTCGGGTTGATCATGGTCGTAGATTTTCGTAAACTTTCGTAGATATTTGTAGTAAAGATATTCTGTTGCTTGAAAGATGTAAATTTCCATAATTAATCATGAAATTTTGTAGTTTTCTACTTTCGGAACTACGAAAGACTACGAAAAATTACGAGAAATTGCAAACAATTCCGATTTTCTGAACATTTCTACGATTTGACAGTTTTTGTAGTTTGACGTGAAAATTATTTTTACCAGGGATATTCCGTTGTCGGGAAACTGTAGATTTTTGTAATTGTTCATGAAAATCCGTAGTTTTCCACTGCCAAAACTACGAAAAACTACGACAAATCAAGACAAGAACATTCAGCTTCATTCCGTTTGTAGATTTTCGTAGATTCCCGTAGATACTCGTAGAACTGATATTCCGTTGTGGGAAAACTGTAGATTTTCGTAATTGTTCAAGAAAATCCGTAGTTTTCCACTTCCAAAACTACGAAAAACTACGACAACTCAAGACAAGAACATTCAGCTTCATTCCGTTTGTAGATATTCGTAGATTCCCGTAGATACTCGTAGAACTGATATTCCGTTGTGGGAAAACTGTAGATTTTCGTAATTGTTCATGAAAATTCGTAGTTTTCTACTTCCAAAACTACGAACAACTACGACAAATTACGAAAAATTATGAATTATTACGAAAAACCTCGTTTTTCTACGCATTTTTACGCTTCGGTATTTTTCGTAGTTTGGCGTAGAAATTATTTTCACCAGGGTAGTGTTCAAGCTCTGAAAGGTATCGTTCAGTCCTATTTCAGAATTTACATCTTTAGGGTTTGCGGAAATATTTTGGTCCAAATCGAATTTTGTATTCAGTTTCGAAAACTTTTTTATCCACGTTTTCCAACTTCGGGAATCATCTCTTAGACGCCTTCTAGTTCCAAAATTTTGTGTCCCCAAAATTTTTGTTACATAAGTAATAATCTAATGTAACGTCTTTTGAGAAATTTCTGCAAGATGATTCGATTTAAGTGGTTTGTAATTATTTTTACGAATGAAATATTTCGAAATTCTTCAGTTTTCGACGACTTGGACGTATTTTTGGTTCCAAAGAAGAATCGGAAATCAGTTAAAAAATCTGAGGGCAGGGGGTCTCAAAAATATCTTTAGTACTGTTATTAAAAAAAAACTACCCTACCTAACGATGTGTTCAGGATCCACAGACGTCTAAAAAATGTTCTATTTTCTAAAATACGTCTTACAAATGTTCACAAACCCTAAGAATATCGCGATAATGCCGGCGATAATGTAATTAAAGATTCTGCAACAAGTTATTGAAAATTATTCACATCCCTTAAGTCAGGATGTAATCAAAGTTGAATCGTCAAAGGTGCGTATAGCAGCGCTACAACTGTATAGAATGTTGAGACAACCCCTTAGTTATATAGGCAAACTGCGGGACGCCACTCTTGCGCCCTTTCGCCCTGGCACCCAGGCGCCCTTGTCTCGTCTTGGTTAAACTTATGTCCAGCCTAAGCCGTTTAAATCCCCGCCGAGATCTGGTTAGGACTAAGATATTTGTCACCCATTGTTGTACGTAGGCAAAGTCCAGAACCAGAACCAGAGTCGGAGTCGGAGCCAAGTTTCGCCGTTTGAAATTTAATGTTACGCAATTCCTTCGGAGAAATTATCGCGCTATTATACCGTATACCCCGGACACAAGTCTACCGAGCGGTGATGATGGATGCCCGGAATGAAAATTGTAATGCGTCTTTGGAACTTGAAATTATCACTGTTATGTATATTATTCTGTGTGATACATGTGAAGAGAACGAAAATTTCGGACAATGCGCTTGAGCCTGCATAGACTTCTTGAATTACGTCTTTCGAAAGCAAGCACGTCTAAAAAAAAAAATCCTTCGAAAAACATTCAAAGACCATCAAGTGAAAACTTATTGAAATTAAGAGCCGTGGATCCTCCCAAGCTTGGTACGAAAAATTGACCTGTAGAATTGAGGAATTATGAAAAAAGAAGTCTGAGACGTCCGAAAGACGATTTTGACAATATTTTGAAAGAAGAGACTATCGAAGACAAGAATAGTCTAGAGGAGTCTTATAAACGGAGTTTTTAGGGAAAAAGGTTCTTCAGAGTTGAAACATGTTTGAAATATTGTTTCAGTCATGAAACGATCCAAAAAGATTTTCGAAAGCCGACAGTTATTTGAAAAATGTCTCAAAGACGATTCAGAGACGTTGTATGTAAAATCTGTGTGACAAATTGACCTGTAGAATTGAGGAATTATGAAAAAAGAAGTCTGAGACGTCCGAAAGACGATTTTGACAATATTTTGAAAGAAGAGACTATCGAAGACAAGAATAGTCTAGAGGAGTCTTATAAACGGAGTTTTTAGGGAAAAAGGTTCTTCAGAGTTGAAACATGTTTGAAATATTGTTTCAGTCATGAAACGATCCAAAAAGATTTTCGAAAGCCGACAGTTATTTGAAAAATGTCTCAAAGACGATTCAGAGACGTTGTATGTAAAATCTGTGTGACCACAAATTATCTAAGCGATATTTTACGGATTAAAACTTACTTTGAAGACTTCTCTTGGATTCTTTGAGATGTTTAGAAAGTTTTCCAATTTGAAAAATCTTCTCACGACAGATTTCGTGTATAATTGACTCTAAATACATTTTGAAAACGTCTTTTGGCTTTGAAGACTTCTGTCAACTGTTTTTAGAAACTCTTTAAGATTTAAAAAACTATCTTTGAAAAAGTTCTTCGGCTGGGAAGACAGCGTCAATCAGCTCAGTCGCTCCTGATTGATATTTGAACTCAGTTTTTTCACTCAAAAGACCGTCCGGAACATGGTTCAAAAACTGGAAAAAAAAACTTCAGACGTGTCTCATCTTTGAAGATATCTTCAGATTGGATCGAAAGAAAGACCATTTCTTCACCTTGAAGGTCATTGGCTGACGTCTAATGGCTTCAAACACACTTTTAGGAAGTCTGGTAAATTTGGAATCGTTCTAAAGACGTCTTTGGACTTGAAAGAGACTTCGATACTCAGGACGTCTAGTCTTGGAGATATCTTTAAAACGTTTTAGGATTTTAGGACCTTGACATGTCTTACCTTCGGAAATATCTTTCATTCATATTGAGATTGAGACTATTCTCACTGATTTGAAAACGTCCTATGACTTCAAACACATTTTCAGGACCTCTTCTGACTTGTCAAGACGTTCTGAAGTCATATTTGCACTCGAAGCTATCTTGAAGGAATAAACCTTCTTAGTTCGATCACGTTTTCAAGACGTCTTAGGATTTTAGTACCTGGAAAACCGTAAGACTTCTGTAGACTTGAAGATATCCTCAATTAAAATGTCTTCAGATTCAAAAATGATTTTCAAAAACGTTCCCAGGTCATCATTGGACCTGCAATTCTTATCGAGGGACTCCGTAGCATATCGCGCCAAGTGCATTCCTTACTCTCTTTGTTGTCCCGTCACTTTTTAGCTCAACGAAGACGTCTTTAGACAGAAAAATGAAAATAAAATAAGATGGTCCGGAGCCAAATATAGTCACCATTTCAGCCATTTTTTATAGAATCTTTAATCTCCGTCTCATTAAATTTGTTGATTAAATATCGGTTTGTTAATGAGCCACGAAGAAGTTTCCGCACATGGTACCTCTGCCATAATCCTTCCGCATTGTTTCGGAGGGTGAAAAGGCAAAACCGTCGAATTTCCATCCCTTAAATTCGGCGAAATTGATTCGGAGGGAGCGAAAATTTGGGAATTTCGCAACCACCGCGAAGATACAAAGTAAGAAATATACGTCGATTCGTGAATCCCCGCTAATGATTCACCGCGAGTTCTGGGTTTTACTGCAGCGTTTCAGCCGCACGGGCCTCTCTGGTAATCCGACTGACACGATGTTAATTAGAGCTTCGTAGTCTTCGTCTTAAGGCGACGGGGTTTCCACCCGATTCAACGGAGCTCTCGAATCCTGGGAGCTTTCGAAAGCCTGAAAGCCTGGAACTTGATTTCCAAACTTTTGTCAGGGTCAGGTTAGTCGAATTAGGGTCTCGCCTCTCGTTCGCCAACAAACGGGATGAGAAATCGTGCCAAATCCCAGTGGAAGTTAGCATAGATTACCGCAGGCATCCATCACTCTCGCTTAGCTACTCTCGCTCTCCTCTATTTTATACTCTCATCTCTCGTATTTTCAGCCTCCGATCATTACCCGGAAGGGAAGCTTTCCACCCTTTCCTAAACCTTCAGAAAATTACCTCGAACAAATGGCAAAACTGAAATTGGATTCGACATCATGTTTTTTTTTTTTAATTTTGCACAATTTTTTCATCCAAGATGGCGGCTCTGAAAGTGAGGCTTAACTATCAATTCTGTCTGATTGTGGAGGGATGAAAATAAAAAGCGTGGTGAATCTAGAGACTGCAGAAAAAAAAACAGCCCCGATGATCGTGAGAGATGCGGGATTTGACACGCGTATCTAAAACATTGAACATTGAACATTGAAGGATGAAGAGTTGGGAAAAAAGGAAGAGAATATAGGCTTAAACCGAAGTTAGGGGTCGGCACCGTCACGTGGCTGCAGCAGACGGTGACGTCAGTGGCTGTCAGGTCGCGTGGACTGACTGGAGTAAAGGGTTGCTGAGCCCATGGTACCTTCAGCATTGCAGCCATCCGGTTGACGGATCGACCGGTTAAGTCTGACTGATACTCGTTAGATACGGACTACCGGGATCTGGCTTCACTTTAATTATTCGAAAATCACGCCCTTCCAATCATTAACTAGAGTTTAATATGCCTTTCAAAAACGGATTAAAACCCCGTTACCCACGTTTTTTCATCCATGAGAATTTTTCCCAACCAACCGAAGAAAGTCTCTCGATGTGACCATTCAATTTTTCTCTTCAATTTTTGGGTCCTCAATTATTCAAAATCCTCATGAACATCAAGAATCGTCTGAACGCAAGGAAGGATTTCATATATTCTTATCTTGAATCTGAAAAGAGTGAGAAAATCTGGCCCAAAAATGTTAGAGCATGCAGAAAGTGATTCAAAATTGAGTCAATTGTAATAAAAATCTGCCGCAAATCATCAAAGAGTGAAAAATTTCTTTCTACACTCTTTGAGACTGTGCAGAATTTTGGCTGAAATAATTTCCGTTCAACTAGTCTAATTAATCGATCAAACACAGAAAGTTTTCGTTGAAAAACTTATAGAAGTTTTATTTTCTCAGATAGTAATGAGTGTAATAAATTCTTTTAGGAAGTGATACCCAACCTACTAGGATAGTCGACATTGCGCAGTTCTTTGAGATTTTACGATCTTCCCTCTGCTTCTGCATTCTACCGAAGCAATTCTGCTCTTGCTACTGCATGTAGCTATTCAACCCCGTACTACAAACTGCACTTTTTTTCTTCACTTCGTGTTCATTTCATTTTGTCTTCTTCGCCCTTTCCCACGACGATAGTGACGTCAGACCGTCCGGTTAAAACCGAAGAATAGCGGAAACCGTACGCGACTTAATGTTCTCGTAAAAGTTAACGACAATGTTCGCTTCTCCAGTGCAGTTAAAGCGCATCTAGTAGGTATCTACTATCAAACCCGTACCCCCGGTTTCGGATACTGTCTAAAGATCCCAGTCCCCATTTTGACTAGATTGATATACACATATAAGAATCACAGATTTAACAAATTAAAAACAACAATCGGATTCTCGAAAAAGCGTGGGTCAAAAAAGAGGTTCGATTCGCCTCAAAAGTATTATAACTTTGGAAAAAAAGTAAATCGGGACGATCAAGGCGTCAATTTTGTATTCCCATTTTCTGCTATATCGATATGATTGTCACAGATTTTTTAAATTCGTCTAATTCCGTTTTTTTTTTTGGCCATCATAATTACTGTACCCGGAGGTATTGCTATATGGGGTGGTTTGAAATCTGTCCGAATGTAGACGCCCCTTACCCCTTGTTGTAGAGACGGTTAGAGAAGCTTAGGGTCGTCCCAATCTGCTTACGACCCCCTTAGCTTGAATAATTAACCATGGGCTCAGGACTTTTTGCTGCTGTCATTTGTTACAAAACCACTACCACCAGCGACTGGCTAAGGCAGAATTTAAATTGACACTTTAGCTTCTTACGTACCGATACCTAATTCGCATTCATTCATTCATTCGTCCCATTCTATTGAATCTGATTGATGGATCGCTAATTATCATGTTTCATACGATTTTGAAAACCGTGACGAAAAAAGTATCGAATAATCGTTAGCGATTCTGAACGCCTTTTAAAATCTACTAAGGAATCAATCTAAACAAGATTTTCGATTATCCACGCAGATTAGAGAGAAAAAACGACGTTCGATTATTTTCCGGTTGAAATTCTGGCAGAAAAACAGCATAGATCTCTTTTTATTCTCATTTTGGGTGTGAAAACGTTACTCTCTGATCTTTCGAGCGTGTAAAATAGGTTGAGAAATGCTTTCAGGAATTGGATACAAGGAAATTAATTAATACGAAGCCATCCGCGTGACCATAAACCTTCTGCAAAGGGCGAACGGGGGCTGTTATCCTCGTGATAATTAAAGCTTTGAAGGCAACAATTTTCACACTTGGAGGATATGGCGAGAGCCCAGACGAGAAAGTCGGCTTTGAACCACCATCAGAGATTAAAATTGACAATCGAATGAATTTAATCTCTGAATACGTAATCCAACCGAGGTTATTAACCATCAGCTGCGACTTGAGACCCGGCGAATATTCATTCTGTGACATTCATTCGTTCATTAATAATCATTAGAACACAGATTTTAAGGGAGTGTTGAACATTGATCAGAGTCCCAGAGCTGAGAGGAGGCTTAAAATTGTGCAAAATCACAGGGTTTCTTCGTCAAATTTCTCGGTATAGCCTGAAATCGAATGTGGCCAGAGGTCTTCCAAAATGTACCACATTTCACATCGTGTCATGACACTATCGAGTCCTTCCAGAGATACGCAAAACCCTGGACATTGTGTCACGGGTGTGACCCATAAGACACAGTAGAGTTTGGGCGTTCGGACAGTCCTGATCACATCCTCATAATTAATTCGTCACCAGTGCTTCGATTACTATCGACATTGTAAACTGTGTAAAATCGCAATATCTGACTTTGCTCGTTCGTCGAACACTTTTCAGGTCCGTCCATCAAGCTGCACGAGCACATCATCCAACGCTACCTACTTCCGTGGTGAAGATGAGCCGTTGGCACCACTGTTCACATCCCTCATTGACATCCATTAATGACCCACACTGTGCCGTATGGTCGAATAAGTGACTTAGCTAATCGTCCAGAAGCCTGAAAGTAGTTTATGACCATTTTTTGTGCTCTTTGAATACAGTGTCATGGTCAAAAAGTGACTTCGCTAAGCTCTGCCGACACTGTTTTTTGGTAGATTGAAAAATAAAAATTTGAAAAAATACGGTGCTGATAAAGACAGTCGAGGGTGCAGAAAGGGTTGAGGTAGGGGGTGAAGATCATTATCGGGGGCTTAACCACGCGAGAATTTTTAATCAGAGGGTGCGCGCCCCTCCGAATAATACCCTTGCAACCAATAAACGTTAAAATATTGTCGTCGGCCGTATCGTTTCTGGGTTTTGTATCAGTGAGGAATTTATTAGCTAACTAGCTCGGAACTCTCACAATCAGACAATACTATTTCGGCTTTTTACCACACCGACGCGGAGCTACTATTTCCATTATATTCATTGTGTAACGCTGCTCCACTATGTCGCCCGTATATTATGGGATTAACGTCACTGACACCAGAAGCATCAAGTCATCCCTTACTCGACATTTTTAACCATCATATCCTGCAGTCGGTTCTTTATCTCCCCGTTTTTCGATAACTTACATTCAAGATGCTTTTTCACGGAGACAGACTATCCGTTACTCGCGGACAATGAGCTCCGTATTTGCATAGCAATTAAACCGTGTCCAAGACGCGACTTTAGTGTGTCATGTATCTGGGGTAATTGCAAGTAAGGGTTAGAGTCTAGGGACGCCGAAGTAGCCCGCTAGTATCTCGCCTAATGGAGTCTTAATAGAATCCAGACGGTCACGGAACCTCAAATTTCATGCAAACTCGAAGTGGCCAATGTCCTTCTTAGTTTGCATCCCAATTAAAGGACCCAATTTGGTCAAGACGATCTCAATTCTCGCCTGGTTAGTTTATACCTTTATTCACCACCATCGTTCTGGAACAGGGAAGTCAGCATAAACCATTGCCATAGTATTTAAAAAAATCGATTCAAAATCAATACCTCTGGACCGATTTGACTAAAATTTGAACCGAACGCAATTATCATCCAGACAATGAGGCAAATATTTTTTCAGCCCATTCCTATTTTCCGTTTAGAAACGGTAATGGAGTTTTCGATTGTAAGATTAACCCTCCATAGTCTTTGACCCAGTCAGTTTTCAAAAAGCGATTGTGGGCAAACTATCACTCCAAAGCCTTTAGAAAAATTACAGAACATGCTTCGAACTTTCTTTATTATGGACGAAAAATTTATTTTTGGACAAAAATGTGCAACTTACTGAAAAAAAAATCACGAAGAGGTGAAAATGCAAAAAAGATGCTTTTTCGCTGAAAAAATCATAACTTTGTCAATTTTCACTATTTTCAAGCCAAATTTGGACGTTATACTCCTGAAAAATGCTACTTTCAGGAAAAAAATAGTACGATAGCACGCGTTCCAAAAAAGGTATTTATTCTGACATGTGAAGAGAATTATAGATTTTGGAGAATCGACTATATTAGCATTGAAAATTCTTCCAGCCAGAAGTCCCATTCACACTGGAAAATGACCCAGTGTGACTACGGAGGGTTAAAAGTATCAGTGATATTATTTCACAGTTCGTGATTTCTAAGTTGCTCATCACTGTTGAAAATTATTTTCACTCATCTAAAAATGTATCCTAAAAAGCACGTCTAAAAAATCTGCCATATTTCCTCCGATTCCTTCTTCAAGACTTAAAAATAAAATAAAAATGTCGAAGAAACAGAATTAAAAGAAAAAAAAACGGTGTCCATTTCTCTCTAGGGCTCCAGGATTTCAATTATGTTCCTGATTCAGAAGAATTCAGGAATTTTTTAATCAGCAAAAACCAAGAATAATGGGGTGGATTTGAAAATGTGTATAGTCGTATCCTCAGTGTTTAGGATCGTGTATACCGTCTTAATTTTGCATAGATTAGTCCGTTGATAAACCAAGTGGATAGGAATATACCAGAGGGGTCAGTCCGACGTAAGCCGTAAGCCTTGATTAACGGATTTAATTATGGGATTGTACGGGGCAGGATTGCAGTGGTCATTACGAAGGCAAGCCCTGAAACCCTAGAGCCCGTATCCTCCTCGTCATTGTGCGAAGCAGTAAATACTTGGTAATAATACCATAGGTTGGACGGTGGTGTGGCTTGTGCAGATCGCAACTCCATAAGCGCGTGTCTTGCCTCGGGGCTACGTCGAAACCCCCGGGGGAGTAGGACTTTAAATTTCAAACCCCACGGTCAGCCGGTATGAATACGACCATCCATCTATCCGGCGCTCGCTTTCTTTCGTGTAGATAATTAAACTGGTGTTAATTAAAGGGATTAACACAAGTGCACAATGCGCGCACGGTACCGGGTCAAGACTTATTCACCGTGAGCCGCGCGGCGCGTTCACCCACCCCGCGTCATAGAGCTAAGTGCCAAAAGCAATCTATCATCGAGGCTAGACTAGATACTGCCAAGTCGGGTCTTCGCTATCGTAGTCAGAGTCGCGTTTTATAAACCCGAAACCATTAGCGGTAGTTTATATCATTTATTACCATCAGGGTGATTGCTATCCTCCCAGGTTATTATACCTGCCTGGATCGACTTTTTATACTTAGGTTCGGTGAAGAATCGGGACTCTTCTTTTTGCGACTTTGTACCCATTAAGATCAATAAAATTTTGTGATCTAATTCCAATAAAATATTCAATGCAATATTCGCGAAATTGATGTGTCTGTAATGTTGAATGAAGAAATTGATAATAAATTGACTGTGGAATGAGTTTTTTTCGAAATTGCTGTGACTTCGAAGACATTATAATGAGAGCTGGAAGATTATTGGTGTATTCTGTTCAAAGATTTGACATTATTTCATAGAACAAAAAGCAACACCTTATCTTAGAAATGATGAAAGAATCAGTCGAATTTTTTGAAGGTATTTCGAATATAGTTTGGAATTCGAAGATGGTGAAAATAAATCAGTTCAAATTCAAAACGAGTCCATGCAAAATGTTCAAAGATCGTCCTGACCTTCGTAAAAACTGTCAGAAAGAAGATTGTAAGAAATTGGCGAAATCCTGTACAGCTGATAATGGCGTTGCAATGAGAATTCAGAAAGCATCTGCAGAGAGCTCTGGAAAATAGTCGAAATTGCGAAAAAACGGTGAAATGGCAACAAATCAGTGACTGTTGGATTCCAATGAACAATTTTGACGATCCTGAGCTTCTGGGAATGCGTCCCTTCGGACCATCCAGATTGACGTATGTAGGTGGAGCCTGGGATCCCGGTGCAGGGTGCACCAGGGGTGGTTTAACAGCAGTTGACATGGATTGTCGAGTGACCTTGTAGTACATTGTACGTTGTACATTGTACGTCGTGCCCCGACTCCCCGAGGTTATTTATTTTTTCTTTTACCTCCTGCTTTGAAACGTCGAGTCAAGTAGACGAAATACAGAAGGTTTCTCGAGTGTAATTGGCGCTGAAGAGACTCTCATCTTGGTTCATTAGAGAAAATATCTTCCCTATTGTTTGGGGGGAGGGGGGGCGGAGATAGGGTAGCTATACTCTGCTTTACTCAGCTTTGCTCTGCTTTCCCGCCTGCCCCGAAATGCCGAAGGGACTGGATCGTATTTTTACGTCGAGTGGATACGGTCACTCAATGCCCACCCTCCACTCCTTATTCGACCCCGCGGATCCAAAACGTGGACAAGATTGTGACAGTCTAATCTCGTCAAGTAGCCGTGTCGAAGAATGGACCTTGATTCAAGTACCATTAAACGGAAATCTGAAGCTGACATCCATTTCTTTAGGACTTAGGGCTGGAATCGTTCGTAGGTATTGTTGGCGATTAATTCAAACGGTGTTAGGCCACGGGATCGTCAATCAACGAGGTTGAATCCATTCTTTTCACTTTTATTTATTTTTTTTGTAATTCTCAAGTTTGCGAGTTTTCTCAATTCAGTAAAAAATTGAATGCGTAAATGAAAATTGTTTTTTGAAAGATTTTTTTTAGAGATTTCCATCAGCATCACGTCTTTCAATAAATAATTCTAATGATTTTGTAAAATCACAGTCGTGGAATGAGTCACGGAGAGTCAAATTATATCTGAGATATTGATCCTTTGCGATAACAAAAACCCGTCCATTTCAGTGACGTTGAATGGAAAACTCTGATTGCAGAGATTCCGATGTCAGGAAAACTATAAAAATCGCAAAAAAATATTATATGGCTTCCGAAGTTTAAGAATCTGTGAAATCCAGAGAAATTACTGTTTAAAAAATATCGTTGTTGACAAATCCGTGTAATGACAACCTTAACTGTCAAAATCAGTAAAATTTGTCAACTCCTCAAATTTTGATGCGATCTCATATATTATTTTATGAAAAAATTGCAGTACATTAAATTTATATGCTCGAAAATCTACAAAAATGAAGAAAACAGGTCGATGTAAAAAAAAATTTCAGCCTCATAAAAACTGTCAAAAATATTAAAAATACTGATTTCTGTCATCCCAATATTCTACAATCTGTCAAAATCTGTCAATGAGTGAAAAGCTGTCACAATATGTAAATATTTTTTAGAAACATCAGTCAGTGACAATAGTCAATCAAAATATCGAAGATACTGTGAATAATGATGTTCCAAAAAATTACTGTAGCTCAAAATGGATGCTGTGAAAGCTGTGAAAATGAAAAGAAAACTCGTCAATGAAAGAAATTCAAGTGTCACGAAAACCGTCAAGATCAATTATTATCTCAGTAATTTGAATATCGTACAACCTGTCGTAAATGTGAAGATCTGTCATCGTCGATTGGTGAAAAAATGTCACTGTCTCAAAATTGTAATGCTAAGCATCACACTAAAAAAGCTGATCAAGAAGATGAAGCTTCTATAAAGTAGAGAAAAGGACCTCGAAATAGCTTGAGACGAAAAAAGTAACTACGTTTCAATTTTTCTCCTCCATTATCAAACACACAGAGGTTCCGAACTCCCACAATAAGAGATTCTATGCGTCTGATAAATCCCCTGCACCCTTCGCCCTCCTCGTCGTACACGAATAGTACAAGTACAAGTTACATATGCCAGGGAAGAACACAGACCCCTTGCAAAGCGGACCTTGATTATTTATAATGGCCGTTTGAGGCACCTGCTAAACGGCGTTCCCATGCTCCTGAAAATAACCGGCGTAGACTATGGCTGAAGGGTTACCGTGATAAAAAAAAATTCCCCGAGGCGTGGGTGACGAGGTTGGAGTCGGAGCGTGGCATGGTGTCCCATCACAAGGTGGTGGCTTGATGCCTGGGTTTTCTACTGTACAAGTCTTTCAGTCTTTTGGTCTCGCAGTTGAAGCGTAAGCCGCGCAAGTTGACTCGTGTCTAAATATAAAGAGCTGCACCCATAGCTGGTAAAAAGCGAAACCACCGAACGGAAATAGATCCAAAGAGACATCTCCCACGATGCTGAGCATGCACCCGAAGATAGACGCGTGACACGATATAAGAACTGCTGCAGGGCAGCGATTTTTTGGGGAGAATTTATTATAGGAATATGAGAGGCGCAGTTTCGGTGCGGAAAATATAATAATAAGCCGCATGGAGAAGACGGGTGGTCGCTTATTTTGAATTTATTTGGAACACGGGGGGTTTTTCGGGGAAAACAATTTTCGAGGAATCCGAAGAATTTCTAAGAATAACGCCAATATTTATGAAGAAGCTTAGATATTAGGATATTAGAATCATTCATCTGTTGAATTCTAGATATGCTGATCGATTTTTTTTTAGAATTGAAACAATGAGTTGAACAATCCGGTAATAAAATCTGTCATTCCCGAAAAAAATCCTAATCTCAATATAATAATTATGATGATGAAATCAATCCGAAAAATCTTCTAAAATTGTAGTTGTGCAAATGTATCAATATATCAATCAATATAAGCTTCACTGTACTCACATTTTGAAGAAAAAAAATTCTCATTCAATGCAGACTTCCAAATTTCAAGAAAGAACTGAAATCGTGGTCAACCACGGTGAAAATCTTGACTACTATACGAATTTTCAGGGAAGTTGAAAATTCATGTAGATTTCATTAAAAAAAAAATCATCAGAAAGAACCTAGTCAAAAACTGTCGTATGCTGTGAGAATTGGTTTAGCCTACAGACCATTTGCTAGAGAACGTTCGTTATAGTACAATTACTGATAAGGTTGGCAATAATTCAATTATCTTCAAGAAACTGCTGCAAATAGAAAACATTTACAATATCAGAAAAAAATGACCTCAGGTTAATCAAAAAAACTTTCTGAAAGATGTTATACCTATCAGATTTCTAAGTCGGAATTTTTGGTATTTTCAGGATGGGCTGTGGACCAAACTAACTCTAGGGCGATAAAATGTGTGTATCTCTGATGAAAAATTTTGCCTTTGAACAATTCCGTTAAAAAATCTGAGTACGAAGTCCAAATTTTATTGAAAATTCATTGAAAATTGCAGAAACTACGCGATATAAGAAAATCTGTCCTGTTCATATTCACGAAAAATCTCTGATCGGTCTAAAATAATGGTCCAAGAATCTCTTACAGCACTAAAGTACAAAATTCTGTCTAATTTCTGAAGCTATTCGACCGATTTGACAACTTTTCATCGCCTCATAGCTTTTGCTTACTCTATACAAACCATTTTGTAACGGTCTACAGTTTTATCGAAAAACTCCGAAATGGCGATTCAAGTATTGTGCCTTTCGAACTGAACATTTTTTGGTATGAAGCGGAAAAGAAAGAAAAATTCGTCAATGATATTCCACTTAGTAAGCAAAAAATGTTGGTGAGATCTGAATGTTATTGAGTGCAATCTGACTTGTGCTAATCCAATGTTTTCAGTCTCTTCAATAAACTTGCAATAATTTCAGGATCTTGAATTCCAAATTTTTCAAAATTGTTTCAGACTTTCTCTTCCCACAAACCCTCGAAGAAGAATTCCGCATCTTATCTGACGGGAAAAAGGGTTAAATGGCCAGAGTAGCTAGTGCACGGTAAGTTGGTGCAGTGGCAGAAGAAGCAGAAAATTCTAAAACCATAGTGCACTGGTTCAACAGGTGCTTTTTGAACGTTGGAGAGTGTATGCAGGCATGCAGTAAGCACTCACCCTTACTGAAGGCCTCTTTCGCGTTTCATTCTTTACTTTTTATCCCCTCTTCATCCCTCCGCCCGTCCCTTCATGGACCCGAAACCCTACAGCGGGCAAAAAACACGGTACTAAATCGCTGCACTGGGTTGCACCCGTATGTCACACCGCCAATGTAAGAACGTCTTGATCCCCAAGTGTCTGGGGTGTGTCGAGTGTCGAGTGCTAGCAGCATCAGCACCGAGAGCACCGAGTGTTAGTTTCCACCGTCGTTTCATCTACTTCACTCCGTTCTTACGGAACGGTAGGATATTGAACGATTATTTTCATCCCCCTATAATCGTTCGAGTGCATCGGCCAGCGGTACGATGTTGGCAAAATATGCTGGTCATTAAAAGCTCCGAGAAACTTGCTGGCTGAAGCGGTTTTCGCCGTTTTAACGTTTCACAAAACACTGAGGGAACACAGGGCAGACACTTCAGACGGTGTTGTGGCTAGGAGTCTGTACCTTATGGTTGAACCCTGAGGTTCAACTTCCAAGAGTGAAAAAAAATCCTCTTGAGCAACCGAACACAGCTATGGGTCTCAGAGTCTGAGAGAAACTAGACGCTATACAATGGATGAAAACTGTCTTATTTCATCCCCCCAAAAAGTACCATTTTTTTTTCTCAAACGGTTCCAGAAAAGCCTTCGTTCTTTTTATGATCACATTCATTAATGGAAGGAGCATCAAAATGTACGACTTTCACCGTCAAATCTTCAAAACTCTACATTTCAATTATTTTATATACTTAATCTTGATTATTTCAGAAACAAATAACGTAGAGACCAGAATTTCAGAAACTGTATAAAAATCAACACAAGATACTAGGCAAGAAATTAGGGAATCAAAGATCAGAAAAAATCCATTTTGAAGCTTGAAACTTCACATTTGATTTGCGTTTTTTTTTTCTAATCAAAGTTAGATCATTTTGAATTTTCCCTCCCCTGGTTCTTTTTTTTTGACAAAAACCGGGTGACCCCCTAAATTTTTGTGACCAATCTATTACAGGGCTTCTGTTTCTTCTCTATTGCCTTTTTTTCTGTGAGGGTGCCGGTTCATTACTTGACTTTACCCCAAAAAATAGGGACTGAAAAACTTTCTGTAAGGCCATGTGTCTTGACCCTTGGTCAACCTTTCCGTATTATAAAACCATAAACCACTATCAAACTACGTCTGCAGGGGTTCGCGTAGATCGTGGAGGAATAAAATAAGGGAATTCCACAGGGACTTTAGATTCGCAGGGACTATATTAAAGGCCATGTGGTCCTTCCCCATTCTACTTAAACTTTGACCATAAATCAAACACATACTAAAAAGAAAAAAAAATTATTATGTCGTTCGAGTTAGATTTGATTGACGCATTAATTACCGTTGACATAGATAACCTCATTATGACATCTGTACGAGTACTGTAATAGCATACAATCCACTTTTATACTTCTATTTTTATAATTCGTAATCTTCAGTAAGTTTAGATAAGAGATAAATAGTGAGAAGAAGCTGAAGCCCGGTGTGTTTATGTTGTCGAGAAGTAAAACTTTGTACTTTGTAGACTGTTTTGTGGTCCCAGACTGCCTGGCGACAGATAAGATCCTGACCACCGTGAGATAAGAGATGATAGTGAGAAGAACAGCTGCTTGCTATCTATGAGACTCTGGCTTCTCAACTCTAGAGTTTTTCTGCTGATTGATTGATGGATTTTAATTACACGTTTTCTCTTCATTCTTTAGCAGTATTTCGGATTCGGATCTGAATTCAGGATTAGAGAAGAGTAAAATGAACGGAGACTCGACTCAATAAAAAAAAACGTGAAAAAATGGTTCACAAAAGTTCGTATAAAAATCACGTAGAGTCGCTGAAGAAATTCCGAACACATCTGCGAGGGTAAAGACTCTGAAAAAATTCAAAATGTGTCTATTATCCGAAGAGCTCTAAAGTACAATAAAATATTATTTCAAACGACAGGAAATAGGTTTTCAAAAGTCGTGAACAAAATTCTAGGACTATTTTAATGGACTGAAATTACTGAATCATGTTGAAATAGCATTCACAAAGAACCGGAATACCATAAAAAGTTGCTGAATAATTTTGATAATCATTAGAATTCACTCAAATCATTGGGGCATGTGGGGACAGTAATTCAAAAATTCGCAAACTTGATAAGATGTACCTGAAAGAAAATAGAAAATCATCAACGTGAGTTAGAAGAAAATTCGTTTGTCTAAAAATAATTATTATTTGAAGAATCGTCCTTAAATTATGATAGAAAATTATAAAAAGTGACTTGAAAATCCTGAGAACGTTTACAAAATCACTCTAAAACTTCAAATGACAAGAAACTAATTTTAATGTGTTGAAACTCATTTGAAAATTTGCTAAATTGTCCTCAGAGCAGATTGACGAGTGTTTAAGAAAGGTGTGAAGTAAAAAGATGACAAAAAATATGGGGTGAAAAGAAGCACCTGAAATGTATACCTGCCTGAAGGTTCCCGCGATTGAAAATAATTGATCAACGAAGATGGAGAAGAAAAAAAATTAAAATTATTTGGATAGGAACCCCCATTAGAAACATTATACGGAGGGATTTATTATACGAATTGTATGTCGGACCCTCCACACATTGAAAAGATGTCAGGGAAAAGAGGCTGGCTAATCCGAGAGGGGGATCCTTTTCCAAACTGCGAACTACCTACTAGGGTGTTAAGTCGTTACTCTTCTTGACCTTTCATCGTATAACCTATGCCTAAAATCCCTTTAAAAGGATACTTTGCTGTTATTGTTGTTTATTGATCAGGTAACCCCAGTCTCGTTCCAATTTTTCAATCTCATCGTCATATTATTGGACACACATCATGAACATAGCGCTTTTATTCCAATTAAAATCATCCCTACAAATGTCCATAATGGCCAAAGTTGATCAGCATTTGCAGCAATCTTGTTCTGATCCCGTGAACCGAGGAATAGATGCGGAGAGAAGAATCTCTGTCAACTGGAAAACCTCAAAACCCCATGGAGAACGCTAGAACACTAAATCCCACAAACTCAACACCTCACACAGCGTGTGATATTGCACACCATAAGCAGTATTGCAGCATTTCCTCTACATCAATGATAACATGACATGTGGATTTCATGATGATGCCTACTTTGCAACATCGAAGACACTTTTCTTGAGGGAGCAGACATGAGGAATTACATGATGTATGGGATACAGCATAGTCAATGACTTTGAATTCCTTGCAGCATTGGCAAATTTTCTCTGAATCATAATCGAATGAAATGAGTATGCGTCACATTTTGACCAGTGACAAATATACTGATCGCCTCAAAATATCTTCCCACAGGTTTGAGACCAGTGACGTTAATTTCCGAGGACATTGATGGATTCCTAATCCCAGTAACGTCGTAGCGTTTCCGTTCATTTCACAAGCCGTACGTACGTCCATAAGTACCATTATTCTCTTCTCTTCTCTTCTCTTCTCCACTGTTTGTCAAGAGGTTTCGTGATCGTCTTGTCACATGAATGGTATTAATTAGCGTTTGTTGGAGCAGAGCTCCTAGGACACCACCTACGATCACAAACCTGGCCGGCACTGCGATCATTGACATTTTAAGAATACACTTCCTAACTAACTATAGACTCCTTCTTCTTCTTCTTCTTCTTCTTCTTGGACGACATAATCTCTGTCCTAACAGAGCACGGCATAAAGGACGAAAGTGTTCCCATTGAATGGGACGCGACGCAACAGCAATTCAATGTTTGTCATTCGACGGTGTTCCGTGTTAACTTGTGTGCTGAGGTGGATGATTCCCAGCTCTTACTTATACTTCTTTACCAGTTCTTCTCTTTCTCGGTAAAGAACACACAGGGGACTCTATTTTACCCGGTATGGCACCGCGGCGCACTGCATGCTCTGATCTTTATGACTCATGCTGATGGGCAGGGACTCCGGGGCTGGGGCTAGACTCTATTGAGATAAAAGTAGTGCTAGTACCGTATACGCACCACTGTACATACCTACTACCTCAGTCTAGTCGGTTGTATTTCTACCTACCTACCGCAATACACTGGATGCTTGAACAAACAGACTTTAACCCTCCCCGTCGAGACGGTTTCTTTCAAGTTATCGTTAGCTGGCATGGTTGGGTCTTGTGTGTGAGCTTGACTAAACTCTGTGATCGGGTTCACACGCCGGGTTTGTCATGTGCCAGAACAAGGAGGCAATTAGAGCTACGATTTGTTTGACTTCAGGAGATAGCGATGATGATTCAAAGAAGTTGAATAAATATGTACTCAATACTTTTTATTCTTCTTTCACAAATTTCTTATCAAAAAGAAGCCTGGATGTCAGATTACTAGAGAATTAAAGACCCGTGGTGTCCGATCAACGGTCAGAAAAATCGTTGAAATTTAAGGTTCTCTTCAGTTTTATCTGTTCTTGAATAAGAAACTTTAGAGAAATGTGGATGCTTCTCTTACTTTGCGAATATTTCAATCCACCAAGAGAAATTATTATTGAATTTTAAACAACTTAAAAAGGATTCATAAAAGTAACAAATTATTGAGTAGAATTTGAGTCGTTGAACGGTTTCGAAAAATCTAGTACCTAATTTTCAAAAATTTACTCCAATTGTTTAATTGCAACCAATTCCGAATCTTCTGAAAATAATTGCTATTCAATTTCTATGGCTGAATTTTTCAAGAATTCCGGAACGAGAAGTGCAGCCGACTAATTGTGCTGCTCTCTAAGTTCGCCAAGAAAAATAGTTGAAGTCGCCTTTCCGCGGGGGTTAGAATGAAAAAGAAGAAAGAAAGAATAAACGAACAGTAAGTCGTCCCCTCGGTAGAACGATGAACCGAATATCATAGACTGGTATAATACCATTTTTTTTTAGTCTCGTGCCTTTTGCAGAGGGTAAAATGATTATTCATCGATTCACCTTCCCCTTCGAAATCCAACTTTTTCAATAGGGGGGAAAAGGGGAGGGTGCTGGGGTTTGTCGCGTACCTATGTCTGTTACAAAACGTTATCCGTGGGGACGTAGAGACCGGAAGTTCGCAGGTAGGGGTAATAAATTTAGCGACAAAAGCCCGTGTTTGACACTAACGCTAATGATCTTTAGCTCTCGGTATATTTCGCTCGCGTTCTTTTGTTAAATGGCCACCATAAAGATCCTTCAGATCCTTTAGAATATGACAAAGGTGTTTGTGTTGTACAATAAAATCGGTGAAATTGAGCAGAACCGATATCATGACCCGGCGTCCAATATTGAAATCTGATATACGAGTTTCCGGTTCGATGCACTTCTGATACCTATTCGATGGGAAATACGGTTTACAAACTGATTTTAAACTCGTCTGTCCATATAGATCCGTACCCCCTCTCATAGTTTCTCAAAAGGACAATAAATCGATAGTTTATAGCATCGAAAGAAAAATGAGTAACTTTGCAATGATATTCTCTTCTGGACTATGATTCTTTTCGTAGGGGACGTAATTTGAACAGTTCTTAATTATGGGATCCGACATGTAGCAAGACGACGTCTGGTGACGGAAACAATATATGATATAACTTTTTCAGATTTCACAAACTATGTTTTCTAGAGAACTCAACAAGTAATTGAGGCAATATTGCAAAAGTACAGAAAATTGTGTGAATGTATTTACATGTTTTTTTTTCTCTGTATTTAGAATTCTGATTCACCATTTCACCGAGTTTCATCGAAGTCGTAAATTGGCAGGAACAAAACGAAATGAAAAAAAATTATTGCGCCGATGTTGTACACATAAATAGTCGACCGTGCAGATAGCTGGCCAATATAATGCTGGCTTTATCGGTATCGATTTCGCATAATGTATAATGCAATGCAATCGATCGATCTCCACTGCACGAACTGCAATCCAGTGATTGGCCGTAAATTCGAATGGTATCATTAGCGCAGGTTATCCTCATCCAGATAGACCATTTTTTCCCATCACAAATTCTCTCTCTGTCTTTTTTTTTTGTTGTTGTTGCTCGGTTTCAGACCCTGAAAATAAAAATCCAACTGTTATGATGAAAAAAATGCAGTTTTCAGTTTTGAAAAACATGCTGCAAAGTCCAAGACACACAGCAAAATATAGAAAAAATTAGTCATAACCACTGAGAATTGTAGGAGTTATTCAGTATTGAAATTTCGATTTTGAGAACAACAAAGTCACACGTAAAATCGATCGATTCTTCGAAATTCTACAAAAAAGCAAGTCATAAAAAATCTGATACGATTGATTCAAATTTCATCCAAAAATATTTACTATCATCGAAATTATCCGACTTCACAACAAAAACAATAAAAATCAATACCTCTTACAATTTTCAATATTCTAGGCTGAAATTTGCTGTCTTTTCTCAGCATACAAAAACGAGTCCAGTAAAAAATCGACATCCACTTGGGAGCCACACTTCTTCATAAATCGACAGCAAAAGCGCTTCCATTAGACTTCGACTTTTATGGTAATCGTTTTTCGTAGTGACTATTATTAATGAACAGTAAAAGGTCACGTGCTCGTATAGATCACTTAATCCAGCCCACATCGTAGTTTAATTAGCGTTGTTGCATCGGTGGGTCTTAGTATAGATCGATTTAATAATTACACACATCTGTAGAGCTTAGGGGTTGAATCTAGACGACCTCGACACCCCCGTGGTGCAGGGTAATTAAGAAGGGCATTAATTATGATACGGGTCACGCGAGGGACACGGGCTAAGTCCTGCGACGGGACAGGTGAAATAGACAAAAGAAAATAGAGTGTATGGTGTATAATCTTATGGATTGAACAGAACAGAGTCGGATATTTTCGTTTTACCCCTGCGACACGGACCGCGTTTCACGACAAGGAAATACAGAAATTAGATTCTAATCTAAACGCCCTAGTAGTACCTAAAAGCGCATTTCCCTTATTCACAACAGGTTTCACCGCGGTCAGTTAATCATAGGGTTCGAAATTGTCTGAAAGGGATTAATTTTTTATGACGAACGAATTCCGGATCCTGATAAAAATGGAGATAAATCGTAGGTCTACACAGCAGAAATTGAAACTGTTTCCCCAGACGATTTTCTGCTGGTATCAAAATTATTTTTCAATCACGCAAATTCGTTATTTCTTGTAAAAATATCAACACAAAGTTTACACAAATCATGAGTAGATTTTCTGAAACGATATTATTTTCATTTGTAGATTTCTTAACGTGTTATCTCAACGAGCATCAACTCGGTGAAAAATTGAGATGGAAAGTTTTTCAAAAATCAATTATCAAGCTTGTAATGCTTTTTGACATTCATTATATGCTCTTTATTTCCGAAGTTATGCCACCTGAAAGCAGCTCGACATGCTTTCCGAACTTTTATTCTGATTCCTGAAACAATTTCCAGTGTAGAACATCAACTACGAAATGAGTTTTTCAGAGCCTCTAGCTAATATTTTTCTATGCTCAGAAAATCAGGTGAATTTTTTCTCGGTGGGTTTTTTTAAATTCACTATACACGGTTAAAAATAATGATCCGGTCGATACGCATTCACCCTTTCTGAGTATCCTTTTTTGAAATTCTTGAAGCTTGTTTTCAACACTGTGGAGTGCTTTGTGCTTTTAATCTAATCTCTTAAATCTCCCTGCTTTGACATGTGCGAGGAAGTCAGCCAGTTCAAAGTATGAAAGAATTCAAATTTCTTTTCACAGGAATATACATGCAGCGCGGGAGATCCTTGCAGTGCACCATGCGATTCCGCGGGTCAAGATAGCCATCAGCTTCGCACTGTACGTTGTGACGTAATTTATCACTTTTTCTTTAACACAACGACGTGATTACCTGAGCACGGCGAGGTTCCAATCTCCATAATTCTGTCAGGTAATAAGAACTATCAAACCTCAGGATTTCACATTAGACAAAAAAAAAAAAAAAATCCACCGTTCCGTATCGCAGCTTTTATGAAAAATGTTTTTATTTCCTCTGTTCGGCGTGTCGATACGCCGGGTGAATACGAGATCGAGAGGGTGAAAAATTGGGCTTCAGAGAATCCTGACGTGGGTCGATTTGTCAGTTTTATTCCACACGGGGTTTATTCAAACGTCAAAAAATTCCTCGGCCTATCCTCAGTCCACGTTACACTTTGTGTATCGCTATCATCATATTGTAGTAAAAAGGTCCGCACAGGACGCTCCTTCCTCCATGCGTCGTCTCGGGTTTCCAAATGATTGGACCGAAATTGGGGTAAGCCGATACTCCATTCCTCTTCCTCTTCCTTCCTTTCGACGGTCAATTTCACCCCACATGTCATCTCAAAGACGGAATTTAAAACCCCATAGGTTTCCTATACGTCCAGATTCAATTTCGCAATAAATACACGTCTTATTCGACTTTCAGAAGTTCTACGAATAAAAATGTCTCACAATCGCATCGAGAAAGGCTAGAATAAGTAAGAATAAGAAAGGTTAGAATATGTAGATCAAGCAAGGCTAGAATGAGTCGGAGTGAGAAAGGTGAAAGTAAGACATTTAAAGATTAGAATACCTAATTGAGAATGTAAGAAAAATCAAGCAGAGTAAGCAACAATAAGAAAGGTTAGAATTAGTGAGAATGAAAAAAAATTAAAGTAGGTGAGAATCAGCAAGGCTACAAGGAATGGGAATAAGAAAGGTTGAAATAAGTAAGTATAAGCCAGGCTAGAATAAGAAAGGTGAGTAAGTAAGAATGAACAAGGCTAGAATAAAAAAGGTTGGAATAAGTCAGAATAAGCAAGGCTAGAATAAGAAAGGTTAGAATAAGTAAGACAGTGTTCTGTCGATTGAAGAAAGGTTGAAATAAGTCAGACATCCACAGATCCCACAGAGACTAAAATGACACTACGTAATTTGTGGACAGTGTTCCGTTGACTTGAGAAAGGTCAGAAAAAGTGAGATGAGACCAGACCAGGCAGCGCATTTCCTCTCTCCGTGAAATCCTGGAGTAGTCATTTTGGTGGTAACGAAGATTGACAGTGAGCACGTGTCGGTCGATCAGCTTCATTCGTTTCACACCGTTTCGCTCACGCATCTCGATGGCCCCTTGCCACTTACCACACCTACTTACTTAATGGTCGGTCAGTGTGCTCCTTATTTTCTCACCGAACAGACACACCCCCCGTTGGATTTTGACCGTTGGTCAGACCAACTGCAGCTGCGAATTTGTTTCCTGATGTGGTCAAGTCGCGGGTGTCACACGCTGCTTAGTATTGTTCTAATTGCTAGTGATGCTGTTCAAAGAGTGAAGGTATAGGTGCTGAGCCTGGAACGTTCGTTTGAGGATTCAACCCTTCAATGTCCATTCAGCATGGGAAAAGTGACAACTGACCAGTGGTCAGTCATCAAACGAGACGAAAGTGGGTGAACTTTGTGTGTTTCGATAATCCGACACGGATCAGATGGACGATCGTGAGGATGTCGGAAATGGGGCGATCTTTGAATCTTTTCAGTTGCATCGTGTTTGTTGGTCAGTCAGAATTCCGGAATGTGTAACTAGAAGAGAATGGGGAAAGGTTGGTCTATTCTACTGGTGATCGATTTCATATTTTTCATAATTTCACGACGAGACAATTTTAGCGGAATTGGAAAATTTGCATGTAACTGTTTTTTTTTTTTTTTTAATGAATTGTTACGAAATTGACATCCTCCTCAAATTCGATCCCCAACCAACACATTTTTTCTCAAACCGGACTTTTGCTAAAACACCTCAAACATTCCGAAATTTTTCCTATGATTCCATATCCAAAGATCACAAGTTTTCTTGAATTTTCACCATTTCCTTGAAAATCTATTTTCCAAATTAACATAATTATCCTAAGACTGGATTCTCCCGAATTTTCTCGAACGTCAGTTTCGGAATCATTTTCTGATTTTTCTCTAATGAATTCTCCTGAACTAATAATTTTCCTTGAACCGGATTTCTCTTGATTTGCTCAATTTTTTAATAACGTCACAATTTTCCTTCAATCTTAATATTCTTGTAGACACGATTTTTCTCAAATTTCGTCGAATACGAATTTTCCTTGACTCAAATCTGCGAATGTAACAATTTCACTTCTCGTTCGATTGAATTTGAAAACAAAATCAATTTTCCAGAAATTCAATTCCTCAGAGTTTCAATTTTCCACCATTTTATGTATGTATGCAAAAATTTTATCGAGTACCTATGAATATCCTCGAACCGATACAATTTCCCAATTTTTCTTACATTGAATTTTTCCAGAGTCACAATTTTCTTGCCCTCATAAAAATTAGGTTGTATCGAAATTCCTGATCCTCACTTTTTCAGAAATACTTGCTTCAGTTTTTGTTAATTAAATATAGGCTATTTAAAAAAAAAAAATGTCATCCAAATTGCCTCAACTATAAATGGTGAATTTTCGAATTGCAACAATTGATTACGTATAATCAGAGCTAATTATAAGCGCAAGAATTATTCGTTAATTGATATTCCAATAAAGAAATTAGCTCAAATCTTTCACAATGTGTTGGAAATTGAGATGGTTGATATGAGATCCCTTGAAAACGATAAAAAAAAATCACCCCAAAAATCGTGATTATCTTTAATTTCTATCTTCCCAATGGAAAGTCTGAAATCTCCCACAATGATCCCCCGGTCACTAACAAACCTTGAATAAAACTGTGTTTCTCTAATTACAGCGAACACGGGCCTCGACCGAGCCGAAACTTCGTGCTCATCCCCATGCCCCAATCCAAGCACAATTTCAGTTCTCTGTTGATACTCGTTAGAGGCAACAACACCCGACAATATTTGCCCCTCCGATCCTGATCCCGATCCCGCGCACCGCTCCACCCTTCACCCTTCCTCCTTCCTTTTCCTCCCTCGCTATAAAGCAGTCACGTGTCGGAGGTGCGGGGGTGTCTCCCGGAGTCGGGGGAGTTCGATGAGGAGATGCTCTCACGATCCGGGAACCTCGATCGCGGGTTCATCCCTCCCGATGCGATAGCGTGCAGCCCACAACCGTGACGGTCGACGTTTCCGAGGATGCTATGTGACCGACGCTCATTAACCGACAATTTCGACGCCTCCCCCGTCCCGCAATAACCTCAGTCATACTCCTACCTGAGTTATCTCGTTCCCCCCCAAGCTGGTCAGCCCCCGAAACAACGGGGGGTGAGTGTCCATCTATCCGAGTCAGAGGGAGGGATGATCGTGGGATCAATTTAGATTCACTAATTTTTTGTTCGTATGTACCTGGGAAAAATTGTGGATTCAACATTTTGATTGCCACAGTAAATACGAGGAAAGGCATGGGCATGGAGAAGTAATAGAAAATCACGAGATGTGATCTAGTCCTACGGAAGATAGGAAGAAAGTCAGGTGGAAATGACCAAAGTGGAAAAATGATGCGGAGGAACGAAAATGTATGAAAAACTTTGGAAAATTGTTTCAATACAACCTAGGAGTGATGATAAGAGATGAGTAGATCGATATCGAAAACTCCAGCAAAATTATGAAAAGTCTTTGAAAATCGAAGCAGTCGACGAAAAAGGATGAAAAATGAAGTGAAAGTAATGAAAAGATCTTGAAAATCCTGGAAAATCATTAGAGATGATGTAAAGATCTCAAGAAAATGATGAAAGAAGATGTAAAGATATGCAAAACCATGGAAAATGATGAAGAACCGGGACAGAAAATAAACAGGCACAAAAATATGAAGAATGATGAAGAATGACTAGAGAATGATGAAAACTGGGATAGGAAAATGGAGTACAATGATGAGAGAATCTTGCTGAATGATGCAAAGTTATGCTTACAGAATGGCAAATGACAAATAATTACAAGAAAATTATTGAAAGCGATAAAAGACCACGAAAAATTCTGGATATCGGAGGAAACTGACGATAAAATACCGAAGCTTGATGAGAAAATTATGTAGGATGATCGGAAATTCTTCAAAAAGTGATGGGAAAATTATAATAATAACAATCTGACTAAAAAGTGACTATAAAAATGGGAGGATGAGATGGAAAATGATTAAAATTGAAGAAAACGGAAGATTAGGTACATGAGAATGATGTGGAATGATTAAACAGTAAACACGCTATTGTATCACCAAAGTATGACGATGATTGATAGAAAATAACGTACCAAGTATGTAAAATACTGATTAATGACACGAAAATGAGGAAAAACGATGAAAATTGTATCTGATTTTGAGAAAAAAAAAAATACCTTCCTTATGAGGTGAAACAAATGGTTATTTCCTCTAGAATTTCCACTTGAGTCATTTCACTTCAGTCTTCAGGATCTATTCAATCATCATTTGAATGTTACATCCAGGGTTATTTCCAGGAAATAAGCTTCACCACGAACCAGGCGTGTCATCTTCTGCTCGAATGATCTCTGAAACATGTAAAACGCCGCAAAAAGTGAAGCAGTAGGATATAAAATCAGAAAAAAATCTAGATTTTAATCTCTTAGAGGACCTGAGATCATTTCCTGACGAACGTCACGTGCAAATCGAGCATTTTTCGATGTTTCTCTCTGCTCCCTTGAGTGCAGGACCGGGAAGCGACCAAATCCCATTTTTCTTCTCGTTGGTTTTCGGGGATTGAATGAAGGAAGCCGAATACGTATCTGAATATCAGGCAATTACGTGTGATGTATGAAGGGTGTGTATCGTATGTATATTTTTGTCATTTTCTCCGTCCACAATTTGAATGTCATTTCCATCCCGCATCCGTCTCAATTTATTTCAGACAACTCATCCGTTACGTTAACCGTACACATGGCTACAAAACATAACGTGTAGACGCGCACTGGGAATGATTTGCATTTTCCAGAAAATATTGTTTCGCGTTTCTATTTCAAATTTTTGCAAGTCAGATGCGAGACCTGCCTCCCTGTTTCTACACTCAAACTCCAACAACCGACGTCAGAGTATCAATCTTTTTTTCATCGCGAACCCCCAGCCATCCAAATCTACCCTCAAAAACTGTTTTTTTTTTTTGTTATCCATCAATTTTTCTCGGCCAACCTCGTTTTCGCATCATATTTGAACGCGGAATTAAGCCGAGTATTTACTCTGCAAAGTACGGCTATGATCCTTTGACAAAAGATCCTCTCTTTCAGGGCCTCCGGCGTCCGAGGCAAGTGCTCTCCTATTCACTCACCTTCCTACCCTCATCCGGAACATCATGGCCCGCAGTGATTCATATCGTTCGCAAACGACAACCTATACGATATTCCCTATGATCTCGACACGTTTGATCCCTGGACCCGAGGGGACTCGTACTGAGGCCATTTAGCGGTCATATTCATCCTGCACACTGACCCTAACTCCTGAGTCTTCTGGAATTTGATTCAATTGATGCAACACATTGGAATAAATTCAATCCTCGATTATCGCGAGATCCGCACATCTGACGGAAAATTTTGCTCGGCATAAAATACGCAGGGTTTTACGTTGCAAAAGTTTTATTTGAAGTGGTTTCATGTGGGATGATCAGATCTCAGGATATTCCCCAAAATATGATGCGTAACGGAAAGATCAAGCTTTCATCTTGAAACTGGTTATTCTGAGAGAATTGTTGGCCAATCCTTTCACCTGACAAAAAATTTACCCTGATAAAAAAGATGTGCGATCCTAAGATCTGCGATTTTTGTTTCAAGAGTTTTTTCGATATAGAAAAAAATGATCATCCATGACAGAAAAGACAATTGCCTGATATTTATATCGAAATTAGTTGTTCTGGGAGGTATTCTGAGGATTCTCTAAATCTGACAAAAAATGTCATGGAAGATAAAAGCTGCGTGACAGTAAGTTCTATGATTTTTGTTTCGAGAATTTTGACGTCTCACCATTGGATCTAGAGATATTCAGGAAAATATAATTTTTTTATAGGTAAGAATGTGAACATGGCTCAATATTGACAAAAAATGAAAAAAAAAATCGCTTTGTACTTCATCGAGCAATTTCTGTCGTATGTAATTTTTCATCTCATCAGAGGGTGAGTAGCAGCACAGGGATTGATATTGAGGATTTATTTCCATCAAGCTACTTAGCATCTCTCTCGTACGACGTTGTACGAGCGTACTTTTTATCATTGAGATATTGTATTTCTCTTTGAAGAAAATTGAGTGAAAAGTATGGGAAAAATAATCCCCGACTACACACAGGGTCGTATCACGATTCAGGTAGTACGAAGTTCATACGACAATACTTTAATCAGCTTTTCAGATCTAGGGGGGATTGAATTATAACCCCCCCCTCCCATAAATAAATGCCACCATAAATAAAAACCGCGGTATACTGTACATAGATATATCCGAACAATATAGAAAACCAAGATTAATTTCGCGATTCAGCAACAGCGCAGCAGCAAAGGGTGGAGAGGAGCGAATGTCTCGAGACACGCCTATCAGACTGTATATTGCACATATAGTATTTTTACTATTTTTCTACCATAATTCAACTCACAGTTTCGTGCTGCAAGGTTGTAAAGAGGTTTTTTTCTCATCTTCTTTTACTCCGTTTAATTAATTCGACTTCGAAAATCGCGTATGGGACGAGCTGACCACGGGTCAAACAACCCCTAAAGATTGAGATAAGGAAGCACTTAACCACCCCCCGGGCTCGGGTGGGTTAAACGATTTTAAACAGAGGCCAAAAATGTCTCGTCTCCCAACCCTTCGGTCGACTCGGAATTCTGGGATTCCCGGTGTAAGGTACAAATTTTTAATCAAAGAACTATTCCTCCCCGTCCCACGGGTTTTAATTATGCATAGGAATTATCCATTTTTGTTGGCGGAGCCGAAAACCAGTTTGAAAAACTTCATCTCTAGGGAAATTTCTGTCATTCCGTTATTAATTATTATTGTCAGAGAGTGGAAATTACGGAGAAGAGGGGACGCGATAATCGTCACTGACAATAGATACCGGCCCATTTTTGCCCCGTCGTACAGCCTCTGCGTGTGGTTACGATTACGATTATGAATATTGTCGACAGGGGCGAAACTCGGCGAAGCCGGGTTGTAATTTGAACCTTAATTGTTAATTTAGGTCAGGCCTGGAGTTATATCTTCCTCGGTGGAATTTGTCTAGACTCTAACGCAACCCAAAATACGATTAGTCAACTTCGCCCTTCTGGAACAAAAGAGATTTCGAAAAACCGAGTAAATTTTCCCTCGGAAAGAATATTGAGACTTTCACAGTTTTCAATCTACGGCTAGTCAAAGTCCAGCCAATGAGAGTCGAGTTTAACGTAACGGTCGCGTTTTTGACTGGCCGAAACTTGGACTCTCTTTAGTTCAAAAACTACCGCAGCCTCTGGAATAATTCTGAGACAAAATCGTCTCGCTTTTTGACATACTAAAACCTACCCCTTCAAAATCTACGCGGTTCTGTAACAGAAATGTGACTGTTCAATTTCACCCTCCATGAACTACTAACCCTTTGAAAAACTGAGTCGATTCTATCTTCGCAAAAATCCCGTGACTCTTCTAGTTTTTAAACTATGGCTAGTCAAAGTCCAGCCAATGAGAGTCAAGATTCACGTAACGGTCGCGTTTCTGATTGGCGGAAACTTTGACTTTCTCTAGTTCAAAAACTACGGCAGCCTCTGGAATAATTCTGAAACAAAATCGTCTCGGTTTTTGACAAGGAACAAACCCTACCCCTTCAGAATCTACGCGGTTCTGGCACAGAATGCGTACTCCACACAATTTTCATACAAATGTTCGCGTCGCAATGAGAAACAGGGAGAAGGGTCTCTCCCTCCGGATAAAACAATTACCCACAGGGCCCGGCCGGAACGGTTGGTGACAAATATTTTTTTCGAAACTGATTACAAGAAAGGGGCTTCGTTAACTGGCGACCTTCCACTAGCTTTAATTCGTTTTAATCACTGCGAAGCTACTTGTGGGATGAATTGAATCGAAAGTATCGATTAGGTATGCTCTTCTCGTTGACGCGGTACGTTCCTCGAAATTCTACTCTCCCATCGCGTGCATGTGCGCCATATCAGAGGGTGTGAGTTTGTGGATGGTCTAATGGACTGACTAAAGAATATCTAATTATTCGACACGCGTCACAGGCTCGGGAGGCACGTGTTGGATACATTTTCTCGCCATTTTTTCCCCCATCTGTTCATTCATGAAGAAATGGAAATACACAGTGGAACTACAGCATCCTATTTCTACCAATAGATCAAACCTCCCGTAGGGATATTTTGTTAACTTTACACATCTCTACTCTTATTTCACAGTGTGAAACGTATGCTGCTATTATTTTTCTCCCCCCCGCATCCCAGAAGCCACCCCGTCGATTGTATAGCCACTAGAAAAATTTTCAACGTCATTAGAATCATTCTAATAACCGGTTTCAAGCACCTATGCGACATATTCTCGGGTCCGTTTATTGGCTCGTGGTTCAATCATTTCGCAAGTGTTTCCCATGCCTGACCCCCAAACAATTTTTTTCCTTTCTAGTGTTTTTCACTCGGCAATACGTTTGGCCCGTCTGGCTTTTACCTCGGGTTCAACCGGCGGCTGGGGGACCGGGGCTCGATCATCATCACCCCCGAGTGAAACTAGAGTTAATTGATCGGAAGTCTTGAGGCTGCACGTGCCATCTTTTCATTGTTACAAATGCAGAACGACACTGTTCGCAATATTGTCTCGATTCACTTCAGTTCCTTTTGATATTTGACGCAAAAGTGCACGATTATTACTCCCGTCACAAGACTTGAACCGCGTATTGAAGATCATGCTGTGACAGACCCTCATTCGTCCCACATAAAAATTTATGAAACATCAAAGTTGCAGGATCTACGATTTTTATTCAACACTTTTTCACGTGAAGTCTTTCATATGACCCTCGAAAGAACAGAGGTATCGATAATTACATCGTGAAACTGGTGAAAAAACGTCAACTCCAGGGTTGGTACCGCTTTTGGAGCACAAGAATCCCTGACGTTTCCAGATTTTCCAGTCGCTAAATAAGATTTTTTTAGTTAATTTCCAATGGTTAAATTCCAGTCCTATTTTCGAGATTCCCTAACTTTTCCCGGCTTTCCAGGATTTTCCTGTCCGTACCAACCATGAACCATTCTGCGATTTCTTAGAGGAGAATTTAACAATTCGCCACACCTCAAAGAAACTTTAAGTGCATAAATCATTATATGTTTTTTTGTTTGCAAATTAATAACCAACGTAAAAAGTCGATTTGATTAAGAGCATGCTACACTCATTTTTTACTCTTCTTACCGACCTTACCGGGTTTTCACTGATAGCAAAGCCTACGCGTCGCGAGCGCCGAAAAGGAACCAAGAGTGCAATTCTAAATGGAATTCCGAAGATATATATCGGAAAACTTCTTTGTTTCATGCAACAATGAAGACGTATTCTTGAAAACTGCACAAACAATTACCATTTTGTGCAGTTTTCAAGAATACGTCTTCATTGTTGCATGAAACAAAGAAGTTTTCCGATATATATCTTCGGAATTCCATTTAGAATTGCACTCTTGGTTCCTTTTCCGCGCTCGCGACGCGTAGGCTTTACTATCAGTGAAAACCCGGTAAGGTCGGTAAGAAGAGTAAATAATGACTGTAGCATGCTCTTAAGTTCTAAGCTTCAGTCTGTAGCTGAAGAGACTCATTCTCATCGTAGAGTCTATCATTGCTATAGACGATTTTTATTTGAAGTTTTTTTTTCATATGAGATAATCAGACACAGAGCTAGTGGTTGATTGATAATATTCGTCGTTGCAGACGTTGAATCATCTTCGCTGATTCCACGCAACGGGTAATTAAAGCGGATTCGATTTTCCCCCCCCAAATCCCATGTATAATCAACTCTCTATTCTCGGTCTCTGAAGAGGGTCGCCGGGTTTTCACCCCTTGCGTTTTGTAATTGCTGGTATTTATAAGCAATACAGTTTTCGAGGCTATGGGAGACGCGGATGAGCGAGGAGAATGAACGATATAGCATTCTGCGGAGGGGGGTAGGGTGGGGGGCTTTACGTACTGTATTCTATATCTCTGCGTTGCTGAAGGGGGGGGGGGTGTTTCTAAGTGTAATATGGTAATACGGGCAATGGGCCATATTGACGTGAACGATGCCTGCCATTAGCGGTCCTGCTCTAGATGACTCTTTTTAATTTCCTCGCGAACTGAATTTACCCAATGTCCGGAGGGTGCGTGGACCAGAAATACTGCGCGAATTATTCATAATCACTTTTCCCGGTGGATCCTATATTTCACTTTTAGTTCACCATTTTTTTTTTTTTTGTTTCGTCTCTGAGGCTTTTCCAGCTTTAGTTATCTCGCCCTTAATTCGCACTGTCTAATTAATACTCGGTGCAGGTCGCATAGTTTGAGGCCAGACAGGAAGGGGGGCTTTGACAAATGAATAGCCATTTGACGTATTTGTGAAAAAAACCACCTGGCAGATACATACTTCGGGGTGTGTGTGTCAAGCGACCATTAAGTGGTTGAAAATAACCAGAAAGATTCGAATCGTCGCGACGTGATAAAGCCGAATCAGGTTTAACAATTTGTTGCGTAATGGTCGTGGTGGTGGCAGAGGGTTAGCTACAGGCTTAGATTAAATCGTGTGTAAATCGCAGGTGTGCACTGCCATGCCACTCCACTCGATGCCACGCTACTACGGAGCACCTCCCACTGCCAAAGGGCACTTGCATGAAACTGCAGTTAGGAAATTGTACGCACATGTGGGACTCGGTTCGTGATGACCTTTTTTCTGACTTTCAGGTTAGTCACCTGTTTGATTTCGCAATCATTCATTGAAAAATTAGATGCATTCATCACGGGCTCGGATAGAAAGTCAAGATACCTACACAATATTTATCATTGAAATACTGATAAAATCAATTTTGAAGTCTTTTACTAATTATTGTGAGATTCTTGAACCGATTTGTATGAAAATTTTCATGTGTCAAAAAAATTTTTGATCAAATATTGTGATACTTTGATATTAAAATCGTTGAAACGCTTTCATGACTTTGATACTGATTCAATGATGTGGCGTTTTGCAGATAAAGAACTGAAAATTATTGAACAATGGAAAACAATTTTTGTATATTCGATGACAAATGGACTCATTATTTTCAAAATCCTTGATCGAAGATTGTGACGTTTTTCAAAATTCAGATATTTTCAAATTAATTTTGCAAAACTTGCATGGATTGAATGAATTCTATATAACAATGATTTTTCACTTTTTTTTGCACCAATAAATGATTTTTATTGAAGCGATTCTATAAAAAGAAAAATTCTATATTTGTAATCCTCTATCAACCTGATTAGTTATACTGTCGTATGTGTCCACAGATCTGAATATGGCAGACCGAAATGAATGGTCAAATATCATTCCGAATCAAAATCCAAAAGTTTATCTTCCCGTGAGATTGAATAACGAAACATCTCGTCGTCTTAGAGTCCGATTACTCTGACTAGTTACGCTTTAGAGTCTCTAACTAACTCCTCTTCTTCTGTGAATAATATCCCCGAGAAACTAGCGTGTATAAAAACACGAATTATACCCTCTTATATCAAGACACGGTTGAAAAGAAGTGACACCAGCAAAAGATTGACGCTGACACTATTCCTCCCCATAATCGGTACTTTTTTCCCCCAACAAAATCCCGGGGTAAACATATGGGAGAGTTAGGAACCACGATACTCTCTAAATTTTTTTTTCATCCTCCTAAATTAGTCGATGCTAGCTTTTAAACGAATGGTATACAAAAGCCGGAGAACCAGAGTCTAGATTTTCGAACGAATATCTTTTAATGTACTTGTTAATAGCCTTCTTAATCCTCCCCGCCCCCCCGGTGAGGACTAGCAGGAATAGTTCATGTGGATTATGGAAGATGTATGCTGATGGAATCTTGGTTTAGTAGCACTCGCTTCCTGTGTTTCAGGACCGCTGATGAACACCATTTATATTAGCATGCGGGGTTGTCCTGCGCGAGTTATTACCGGAATCTAATTAATTTCCTTACACACAACAGAAGGCAGCCGACGAATTTGTCGCTGCGGTTCCACAAAGGACCGCGTGCGGCGCGAGGGCCACTTTCCGACTTTTCGCTTTCGCTGTTTCCCCCTTTTGCTGCAGAAAGGCCTGATATACTTGCCGCTGGATTTTTCATTAATTTTGCTGACGATGGTAATTGGCTAATTACGTTATTTAGTAGCCGCATTTTCACTCTCGCGACCAGCTACCGCTAATCCAGTCAGATATTAATTCAAGCTTCATTAATGACCGAGCAAGACCATCCGCATCCGACTCGCGGAGTCGCGATTATTATTTTGTCTCCGCCATTGACTGCCTTTTTATTCTGCTTGGGGAAACTCTACCTTTTTATGGACGAGATTATTGAGCATTTTTTTCCCTACTCGTCTCAATTCGCACAATTGAGGGGATTGAGCTGATTGAGTTTTAAAAAATTCTTTCGAATCATTCATCATTTTCTATTAGTTGTTCATCAGGATCTCTGATCATAATTGAAGGAAGTGATCGAAATTTTTCAGCAATACTGGTGGCACTTTGATATTAGATAAATGAACAATATGATTACTTCATTGACTTTTATAAATTCAAAATTACGACGTTCTTTCGAATTCTTGAAGAATATTCTGAAATGTGTAATATTCCAATTCGATGAGGAAATACTTGACTCAATGGGCCAAAATTCAGAAAATTATCGGTTGAAAAAATATTTTTGAACTAGGGCATCAGAACGGGTGCGAATGAAATCTGTCAAAGTAGGTATTTCTGGATCCAGAACTGTTCGACGTGATTTAAAAGTTATAAAAATCCGAGCAGTTTGAAAAATGACCGTTCTAAAGTCACGTCACGTACTCGAAGCATTGTCCCGGGCACAATTGCACTGCGGGAAAAACAGGGAAACCATTTTACATCCCGAATAGCTGGCGGACGTATCGGCACACAGACACATGCATAGATACGGGTAAAAGTAAAGCTCGAAAATTACTCGTCGCGGGGATGTAAAAGCGAACTAAAACTCGAACGGAGAGCTTGCGACGATAAATGTTCGAGATAAGGCCAGCCTGCTACCGGACTCGCAACCTCTGTCATTATTTTGTTACGTTTGAATTTTCTAGCCCATTGTTATGGCTGTTATGGCCTCTCTCGTGCATCCAAGTACGTATGCGAATACTGGGTACATACTGAATTCTTAATTTTAATCACCTCTGTGTGTGCATTGTCGACGCTCAGAGACACAGGTGAAATTTTACAGAAAAAATACACACTATATACAGTCTGGTTTACAGATAACGTATATTTAACTCGTTTAGATTGCCGGTGCAGTAGAATATTTTCTATAACCGATCATTTTCTGGACAATTCAGCCGTGGTAACGATGTCCTGGAAAATAATTCTGAGCCATTCCTTTTTACATCCTATCGATAATGTTATCGTTGAATGAAATCAAATTGAGAATTTTTTTCATTGCTTGGCTCTTTCCTCGACTTTTTCCAGGAAAATAATTGTTCACTCGTGATAATAATAAAAATTCTGGAGGCTTTCGTTTATCTAGCCAAAATTTCTTAGAGACATTCGCAAATTGATAAGGAAGATCTGCGAAAAGTTAGTCGAAATTTCTTGAAAGTAAAAGAAAGTATATAAAAAATTCATAGATGTTTGTGGAAATTCGGAAAAACACTCTTTACTAGTTGGAAAAATGGTGATGATTCGATGATAATTGAAAACGAAAAATACGAAAACTCAATGGGAAGTTTGAAAAAAATCTATAAAACTGAGTGAAACTCGATGAATCACGCAGTTCAGAATGAATAGAAAATTTGAGGAAACTGAACAAAAAAAAAACTGTGAAAAATGCATGTAAAAACAGAAAAATTGATGATATGATATTCTTTTCTGATGTTTCGAAATGAGCAATGGAAATTGATGAGGTTACAACAACTCATCAATTCAATCCATGAGAAAATAATTTCGAATCCAATCGATGATTGACAATTTTCCTCAGCAATTTCGAAACGACGAATGCTTTCAACCAATTGAACATAAAATTGTGTGACCTGCACTGAGAAAAGAGTTTTGTTGTTGTTAACAAAGTTCGTTAACAGTTAACGAATCGTATATTCGTATATAAGCAAATATACATCTAGTCATAGCTAAGAAATCATTCATTTGAGTGTGTTTCTTTGTCTCAAATAAAGATTTCTTAATAGTTAACGAATCATCAATTTCCTTAAAATTCGCGTCCAGTTATATCAGACGATCAAACACGATAATGGAATGAGGATTTCTTAATAGTTAAGAAATCTTGTATTTCTCTTCAACCCGCACCTGTTGTTTCAGCAGAACGATCATGAAGTTCAACTACTAATAGTTAATAAATTGTGCTTTTCTATCAGTGCAGTTATCCACGAATGATGATATTTTTTTTTAGACCAATCAGGTATTGACTAAGACGTCATGTCCCAATTTTTTTTTAACGTGATAAGTGACTGTTGGATTGTCTTCACTATTTCCACCGAAAAAGATAGTGCATACCTAAAATATGCTGCCCAAACAATGCCCAGGAACGGGTTCGCCTCGAGCTTCGAATGACGCGCCTCACGTCGGTGTATGTATTATGACTGGCGCGCTTTTACTCGCGAGAGTGTAGCTAGAGTATTCAGCGCCGCTCTCACCTCTAGCGGCAAGCGTACAGACTACTACGCACGAATTACATCAAATCTCCAACCCTCATGTAAGATTTGTTAAATGTTAATAAATCTGTATTTGAGGAGACATCGTGTGATATCTGTCTCAACCGAATGCTTTATTTAATGTGAATACTACGGAATTTCCACAGTAGTGGAAACAACATGTATATTTACTTCATGTTAAGATATTCTTTAACAGCTAACGAATATTTCGCGAAATTTTCAAATAAATGCGTTTATTTGGTATAAAGAAACTCTTTTCTCAGTGTGGGGGGATTATCTGTCAACCCATTCGAATTTTTCAAACCCATTCAACCAGGGCGAAGAATTTCTGCAGCAGTGGGAAACGAGGGGTACACGTGGTATAATATTTTTCAAAATGTATCATTTTTACAAAGTGGCTGTTATACAACAAGGTATAGGTAATGAAAGCCAAATAGTGGTTTTTGCCACCCTTCGAGATTAAATATATTACACGTCTAGGCATACGGTGGTGGCGTTCTTCTATGGGGTTCTACGCGGCTACCCTTGAAGCACGTTAGACCACCCCTATTATCAGAGGAAAACGGGGAGTTCCTACTACATGAGACCGGTAGCAGGGGTCGGGGGGTCGGGGACGAGTTTTAATTTTACAATATCCTCATAAAATATACGCCATAACAGTAAAAGTCCAAAACTGTCTTGAGCCAACAAGCTAAGCCATGATTTGCGAGGCTCGATATTACAAGCCGCTTAACTCACGTCGCTGTGCTTTTTATATGGAGAAAGAAAGAGAGTCTCCCTTAGGAGAGGGAATAAGGGAACGAGGGAGAAAAATACACGGATAACTCTCTTGTAAACAGCTGCTCAAACGAATTGACATTATATTTCATCTTATTAAGACGTAAAGTGCCTCGATTAAACTAGTTTCATTTTATGGACGGTCAAGTTCGGGCACTAACACCTTGCATGTCTGAAATAGCTATTTATGTGGCATGTGCGTAAAGTAACTGTTTATACGGCAAGATTATGTATTTTGTACGAGCCATCGGTGTGCCTGGCGAGCCGATAGCGAACAGTTACTCTACGCGCTCGCCCCATACAATATTTTTACGGAAAAGGCATTGAAAGCCACATTGACGTCATTTAAGATCCGCATGAGCCGCTTTTCACGTCCGTAAAAGACTTTTCAAGGCAGTCCTGAAGTAGGGGTACAAAGTGCCACCTTACGGATCGAAAACCGACGTCAAAAAGTAACTTTTTGATACCTGTGCCATAAAAAGACATTTCGCGAACAAGGATATTGACTATTCCGATTGTTTTGAGGAACTCGATTTGGTTGAGACACAGTGAAATAGTACATTGTGTATCAAGGGCGCAAAACACTATTTTTCGAGTGTGAAATTTGCAGTACGAGCCGAAGGCGAGTGTACTGCAATCACACTCGTCAAAATAGCCTTGCGCCCGTGTTGCACACGATTTTTTTCTCAACACCTGGTCTGCAAAAATGCTTCTTTTCAGACCGAGTGAGCGGGCGCAAAACGGAACTTTGCGCCCGAGGGCAGGAAAAGAGTCGTTTGCGCCCGCTTTAGGCGGGCGCAAAGCACATTTCCGCCCGAGGGCCGAAAAGATCTGTTTTGCGCCCGCTCAAGAGGTATGAAAAGTGGCATTTTGCGACCGGGTGTGAGAAAAATAATTGAGTCTCATTTCGTGTTAATCACAATTTCTTTTTCCTACTCAAAGTAATAAATTATTGTTGGTTGAATAACAAAATATTAGGTCGAATTGAGTTGTTATTCGATTCAATTTTTTGTCATCATTTATTGAATGCAATGAAAATATTGGCTCTCACAAAACTATTTTAGAAAGCTACAAAATATGTCGCAAAAAACTGATTCATAAAATATTGACATTCTGTTACTGAGTCATGATGAGAAATCGTTTTTCTTTTTCAATTGAAAAGTAACTCAGATTCTATAGACAATTTGAACTCTGAAAAAGTATGGTCTGCTAATGAATCATTCAAAAAATCATAAAGACTGTAATGAAATTATTATTATTATTCTTTTTACGTAGATACACGTTCTTTGTGATCCTTTTAATCATTCAGTCATCGGTTTCAAACATTCAAATTCATTTGATGACCTTAAAAACCGATAAAATCGTTCAAAATCAATAATTCCGACCATTTCGAAGAGTGTTAAACGTTATCTCCTCTACTTTCGCTTTTAACGATTGAGATATGACCAGGAGTCTTGGAAGAAATATCTACTATTGAATAAAAACACTGTTAGATGTCTTAAATTATATGATCATGATTATAAACTATAGGAAAGATTTATCAAGATTAATTCTCGATGATAATAATTTGGATCAATCAAATAGAGTTTTCATCCTAAATTACATTTTTCCCCCACCTACGCATTGAGTCACAATTTTTACTGAAGAGATAAAAACTAGAAAAATGAAAAAACAGTCGTAAAAAAATGGTTATTTTTTTTCGGTCGATGCGAAGTGGTTGTTTCTGTTTTCAACGCAGAATTATTTATCAACAATAATACAACCGAGTTGGTTCGTGCCAAGCAATAAGCAGCGGTACTAAATTCCGTCCATCCCCAGACTGACAAGGGAGCAATTTGCCAGTTGTTTAAGTGCCAAGTGTTAAGTGTTCCATCGTTTATGATGTGCCATTATTGTTTTACGTCAGGGACTCCCCTAATACGCGGCTAGCTGGCTGCTACCAGTCCTGGCTGCATTCAACCTGGTATAATGACCCTGGCCGATTCCCTTATTCAAGCGTTACGTTTGTACCCATCGCACACTGGCTAAAAACCCTTGGTCCTGGTGCCGGGTTTCCGCACGTAAATGCGGACGGAAAGGTGTGCCGTTGTCGCGAGGACAACCACGCACACTGAACGATTGAAATTAATTCGAGTTTATTACCTCGTACCAAGCTACGAACGTAAAACGTTACCCCCAAAACCACCCCTGACAAACATACGACGAGTGGTTCACCAAGATACCAAAATTTATGGGAAACGCAATATTTCGAGATCTACTCTGTGTCTCTGATGATTTCTCGGAAACAAATTCTCGGAATATAAAATTATGTTTCCGGATTACTTGTAGAAGGGAAATGAACGATAATCCAGAGTGAATTGTGATTCTTGAAATAAATCCTCGAGATTTTCACAGGAATTTGATTTTTTTAACTCGCAAAAATTGGTTGATATTGGCAAGAAAAAATTCGGAATCGAAAGAGGAATTACTTTCACCCTTTTTGCACTGCAGACCTCTTCAAATATTAAGAATAAAAAAATCTGCGAGAATTGACACCGACAAGAATAATTTGCGATTTTTTCTTTTTCTTTGATTTTCATTGAAAGAGATTGAAATACCTCAAAATCGTGTGGATAAGATGATAAGGAATTCTATCTCTGATGCTGGGTTTTTAAAATTACATAAGTAGATATTTTTCGTATGTTATATATATTATTCGTTGTTCAAGTTTTGCGTAGTTTTATAACCTATGTTGCTTTATCAAAATTCAAATTCTTATACGTTTGAAAATTATCTGGTATCCAAATTTTAAATCTGAGCGTACCTACTTCGGAATAATCATGTTCCTTGTTTCATTCCTACTGTTGTCTTACATTCTGAAAAAATATTGTAGTTTTAATAACGTCAACTAAACATAAATTCTGTCTTTCAATGTCTCAAAATTTCAACACCACCGTCTTTGGGAAATTGATAAATTCACCATTTTCATCAAAAGATAATTTTTATCAATAGAGAGAAAAAGAGAAGGAAACAGAACACGCAAAATAAAAAACAAACTTGATTGAAAAAAACTCTATCCGAATTAAAAAAACTGTACAATTAACACAAAAATTGTGAATTTTACAGAAAATAAACAGCATCGATCATGAATATAGGTAAGAATTAATAATAAACATTGTTTTCCTCAATTTTTCTCACTCAGATCTTCATCATTCGATTTGAAAAAAATGAAAATTCTCAAAATTCTCTTTCATTTCTCAATAATCTTTTCTTCTCACGAAATTGGGAACCAAATTCAAATTTCGACAAGATCCAATCTTCATCCCTTAGCTGAATTCAATCTAATTTGCCCACCCCGTATAGAGCGATAGGTGTGTTGTTTGGTTATGTGCCTTGTAAGGTCGTAACGTCCATTTAGCAGTAAACTGGGCTTTAATCATCTGTAGGATTAGTGCGTGAATTTCATTTGCGTTTACGACGCGACGCCGCTTCCTTCGCTCCACTCAGATTAGGAGTCAAAATCTCCCTAAGGAATAAAAAAAGTCCAAGTTCCACAACCAAAAAAGAAAAAAGGAAACCAAGAACTCAAAAAGGAAAAAAAAAATAAATAACTCAGAAAGATGTTCAAAAATTTAATCAATCAATTGATAAGTAAAGCCAATCTTTTTGTCACGTTTTTTTACTCGGATTGCTTCTTCAGCTGGAAGTTAGATCTCGAGTCGTAATCTTCCCAGGAATAAAAAAAAAATCAGAATCTCTGCCTCCAAAAACAAAAAAATACTCGGTTGATCAATGATCTTCATAAATGAATAAACTGAAGAATTGAGCAATGCTTTCTTCGTATTGCTTTCTCCACAAATGAATTGGGACTCGAATATCATCAAAGATTTGAAAAAAAATTACATCTTGGTCTCGAAAAAATTCGAGAAACAGTATCAAACAAGCGGGTTTGGGCTGACTATGAGCCAGCCTTCGAACTTCCCGTTTTTCATTTTGTTCTCAGCTATTTTGAAATTTGTAAATCTGACCTCAGATTCTTGATCAGCGGTTCAAAAAACCTTCGAGTACAAATTTCCGTAAGATTTCGAATGTTTCTAGTATTTTTCCCAGCGAATCGGACTCGCTATTTTGAATTTCGCTAATCTGACTTCAGATTCGTGATCAGTGACCCAAAAAACCTACGAGTACCAAGTTTCATCCAAATCCAAATGTTTTTAGTTTTTGCAGCATCCAGTCAACACACCTGTCTAAAAGAGTTCTTGTAAGAGCTCTTGCTCAAGACAGGAAAAAGAGTCTCATGATAGTGTTCTTTTCGAAGTCTTTTAGAAGTCAATATTCCGAAGTCGAAGTATAGATCTCTATATGAGGTCATTTATCAGAGCTCTTTCAACCAGATTCGTTATGAGGTCTAAAAGAAGTGCTGACTACACATGAACCTAACCTAACCATGTTCAACCTAACAAGTAACTTGACATACGTTTATGACGAATATTGAACTCACTCGGACACGAGTAATGGTCGCTCAGGTTTTTGGTAGATCAAATAGCTGTAAGTGTTGAATACCACTCATCATTTATATCGAATATCGAGTTGCGTTTACGGAGCGCCATCATTTATCCTCATTTGAATATATTGATCATACATACAATGAAATATCCTCAATCCTTGAAACTATCATGAATCTAACCTCACTTTTTTCTAGCACATACACAGGTGCGTATGCTGCAGTCTGTACCCCGACTAAACTCTAAAACGTTGCACCACGTGAATATTTATTCATTCGTAAATTTCAGTAACCGAGTATTCGAAGACCACCTTGTGCGAGTTGAGAACAGTTCCATGAGTGTGGCAAGCGGGCATTCGGCTGGGATATCATAAGCATAATAGAAGCATCCAACTGATCTGCACCCGTAATAGAAATTATAAGTCATCTGCACTCTCTAAATTTGGATCAGTGAATATTCACTGATTCGCAGGGAGTTTCACTGATTCAGATTGAGAGAGCACTGAATACTTTTATATAAATAAGTTGGCTTAAGAATCATAATTCTACGACGATAATGAAGAAAGACATCGCTGATAACGACCCTCAAGATTTCTGCATCTGCATTTTTGGAACTTTGGCTAGCTGCAGCTCCTAACGAGTTGATCCTAGAGAAAACTTTGAACGGAGTTTTTTGTTGCCCTTTCAATTATCTAGATACGCATTTTTTTAGTTTTTTTTTTATCGAATCATTTGAAGCCAATTTCAGATGAATTCAGGCTTTGGCGACCCGTAGCTCCGAGACGGTTAATCCTAGCGGAAACTTTGTACGACGTTTTTTGTTGCCTTTTCGATCATCTAGATACGCATTTTTTTAGTTTTTTTTTTATCAAGTCATTTGAAGCTACTTTCTGCCAGATTTATCTGATTGGTCCCGGAGTAAGCTTAAATTATCTTTGTCTACATATAGCCCAATCAAGAATCTAGACACTAATGATTTTATTCCAATTTTTTTAATCTATTTTGAGGCACTTTTCGCTGAATTCGGGCTTTGGCGACCCGTATCTACACGACGGTCCATCCTAGAGAAAAATGTGTACGACGTTGTTTGTTGCCCTTCCGATTATCTAGATCCGTGGTTGCGCTATAGACAAAGAGATTTTGAGCTTACTTCGGGACCAATCAGATAAATATGGCAGAAAGTAGCGCATATGGCTTGACAAAAAAAAGAAATCTAGAAAATGCGTATCTGGACAATCAAGAGGGCAACAAAAAACGTCATACAAAGTTTTCGCTAGGATCGACCCTCGCGGAGCTACGGGTTGCCAAAGCCTGATTCCATCGAAAAGTACCTTCTAATGATTCGATAAAAAAATCTAGAAAAATGCATATCTAGATAATCGAAAGGGCAACAAAAAACTCGATACAAAGTTTCCTCTAAGATCAACTGGTTAGGAGCTACGGCCAGCCAAATTACCAAAAATGCAGATGCAGAAATCTTGAGGGTCATTCGCTGATAGATAATTTCGCATCGTATACCTGTGTATTATGTATCATATATGAATTCGTATACAATAACGATGTTTTTAACAAATTCACAAAATCCCTCTCATGATACTTCATTTATACTATTTTACCTGACTTATAAGAATTTCTTGAATACATGCATTCAGCATTCAGAATGCGCCGAGTTTTAATATTCCGCAAATTTCGTGCATTTTAAATGCTGAATGCATGTATTCAAGAAATTCTTATAAGTCAGGTAAAATAGTATAATTGAGTTCCAAAAGCATTCTTCTAACAGACTTCTAAAAAATTTCGTACTTCTGAGCTCTTCGCTCAAGTTCTAAAAGAGCTCATTTCGAGATGATCAAGAGCCTCAGATTGGAGTCGGACAAGATTGCATAAGAAGTCTTTCGGACTTCTTTTAGGACACTTATCGATGCTCGATTAAGAACTCTAACTAATTTTCACGAGCTCCATCAGAGGTCTTTGAGAGCACATATTGTTCATTGGGATATCGAATACGCCAAATGAAAATTTTGTAAAACTGACTTCAGATTCGCGATCAGCGATCAAAAAAACCATATGGTACCAAATTTAATTGAAATCCGTTGATTCGTTCTCAAGATATCGTCATTTTTGTTGTGTTTTTTAGAATTTTGTTATTTGAATAGTTCAAAAAGTACTAATCCGATCGAAGCCAAAATCTAATCACTTCTAAGTTAAGAAAAGCCCCGTCGATTGAGCCCAAGTTGATCGAAATCTGACCACGCGTTCTCGAGATATCGCGCGGATAAAAATGTGGTCACGCACACACACACACACACACACACACACTTCGAAACGTGAAGATTTAGTGAAAACTCAACTTTTCATTTTCGGGGTGATCACAGTAACTTCCTTTTTTCTCTGAAAACAGAGAAACGGGAAGTAAAAAAAATTAATTATTCGAATAAATGACTAAATTTGACAATTTGAGGATGTTTTCTCACTGAGATTGCGGCGTGGGTGTCATGACCGGAGGGATCGGGTTTCAGCGACCGCAAACAGCCCTTCCGGAAAAACCTTTTCCGGGTCATTACGCGGGAATAATAACTCTCATAAGCCAGAATCTCGAAACTGGAAAACTATTAGCATATTAATGGGTGGCAGTCGAGTTAACCCTTTCATCACTAGGAGATTTGCATCTCGTGGTGCGTTGCGCACTGGGCATTTAGGCGACGGTGGCAGTCCGTTAAAAGCCCGTGGCGGAGGAAAATAGAGAGAGAGATAGAATACCGGGATATCCTAGGGGTCAGGATTTTAGACTCTGAATAAAGAGAGACAGAGGCTTCTAGAACTGGAACTGGAACTGGTACGACGGGAGAGAAATTAACATGACAAACTGCCCCCAGCAATAAGGGTAGAAAAGATATATGTCGACGAATATGCGGGCATACACCCACCGCCGAGAAACAATAGTCGCGTGAATTAGACCAGGGGTCGAGGCGGGATAGGCGAGACCGGAAATGGATTTTAGACTTTTTTTATCTTGTCTTGTTTTGTTGGTTTTTTTTATGTGATTTGAGTCAGAGCATGAAGACGCCAATGATTTATAGCAGACATAGGGATGGACATGATTCTTCTGATGCATCAATCCTTATGCTTTTGAATTTTCAACCCCCTAATTTTAATGTTACTTTGGTGAAAATCGCAATTTTTTACATTTTCGATTACACATTCGATGTGTTTAGTTGAAAATTATTGTAAAGACTCGAATTCAATTACATGTCAGTAAATGTTGACACATTTTCTTCGGAATCAGTTGCAATTCGATTCATTTATTTGTAAGTTTACCCATTTTCCAAATATTTTTGATAAAAATTCAATTTGTCATTGCAAGTTGCAAATTGGAACATCTTCACAATATTGTATTCTGAATTGATACATTATCACATTATACGATCCCAAATTCGGACATATTCAATTTTTTTTTTGTTCTTGCGTTTCACATAAGGATCCTGATATTATACAATATATAATTTTTTTCTTCAATTTATTGGGGGTTTTTTTACTGCTATTTCATTTTGGAAAAAGAAAGGTTGAAGATACTCCGGATGATTGAAAATGGTGTAAAAAACAAAAGTACCACACGATTCCGAATTCCGAATATTAGATTGAAAATTGTCAAAAAAATTTCACTCCAAGTTGCTACACTTTTTTGTTATCTGCATTTATCGGAAAGTTTGAAATTTCAAAAAATGTATTTGAATCTTTTGTCGACCAGAACAATAATTAAGAAAAAAAAACGTAGATGATGAATAACGAACGATGAAAGACTTATGTGGTAGATATTCTTTTTACGTATATATATAAGGTACACAATTTAGATTCTGTCCTGCAATCCGAGTCTCGCGAATCTTGAAGTTAAACAAAGGCGCGCGAAAGGTCGTAATTCTAATTTACCTAAGGGCTGAGGGTTCTTCTTCTCAAGTCTCAGCTCTTCTTGCGGATGAGTATCCTTCTCAAAGGTCATAAAAAGAAAACGAAAACGAAAGATAAAGAAATGAACTCAAAACAAAAAGAGGAAAAAAAAAATGAAAGAAAAGCGCTAAAATAACCCGCGCAATCTATACAGAGAAGTTAAGAATAAAAAAAAATTAGCATTCTAATTTATCGTCACGGAAGTGATCGTAAAACTCTGTATAATTAACGTGTTTTGCTTTATATTCGTAATACGATCCCTGCTCCTCAACGTACCCCCTCATTTTACGTGCCTTCCATTTATTCGTCTTCTTCGTATTTTTTTTGTCTTTATACACCACCCTCTCTTATCTCATTCACTGTGTCTTGAAGAGTGGAAACAAGACGAACATCTCGACTTCCCAAGACTCATCATTTGTCCTGATTGTTCAACTCAAAAATTGATGAACAGATAAATCGAAAAGTGTCAATTTCTAGATTTAATAAAGTGCAATTTTGAATAATTAATAATCGATTTGATTTTGAAGGGTTGAGATTTCATGATTGAAGATTTTGATTGGATTTATTTTTCTTTCAAGCACAAGTCATTATTGGTGGAGTGTAAATTATTCAACTAACCGATCACACGAATCTTGTTTCCCAATTTCGAATGTGTGTAAAAAAAAAAAAAATTAGCTCAATACCCCTTAAAAAAATTGTGTATCAAACCCCGGATTGATCCTGAGCCAGGAGACTATAATAACGTAAGTACGGGGTACCGGGCTGGTCCGGGAGGGTAGGTGTATCTAATTAGGGTGAATCTTGAAAACAACCCCCTCGATAACAATGCGCGTTACATCGGTATAGTCCGGATTGCGAAATGGTGCGGACGTAAAAAGAAAAGCATAATTACTATATAGGGGTGGTGGTTGGAGCTCGCGAAGGTTGCGAAGCTACCCGCGTCGCGTTGGCACAACCCCTGAAACCACCCTCGTGTTACCGTACACCAGAAGTGCCCCACGGGACCCGCCTTAGCTTAGTTATCGAACCGGGGGGTTGACGGAGAAGGGCGCCTAGCTCACGTCCCCGTAAAGAAAAATCGTTTAATTTAATAACCTATCAAAAGTATTTCTCCGCCATCCGCATCCCTCATCCGATGCCCGGTCGCTGGTGCATCTCACTATACCTCGCTGACTATCTACGTCCATCAACATCAACCGTCAGGGAGAAGAGAAATAAAAAACAACCCCCCACATACTTGTTACTATTATTGGGGTAGAGCTGTAACATGCACTACCAATTACTTTAATTCCAATCAAGAATAATTACTAGCATGCACTAGATTATTGTGAAATTGGAAAATATAAGCGTTTTTTTTTTTCATTTTTCTATTAAGTGGAGGCTGTTTTTTGCTTCGTTTTGTATAAATTAATCAGACATTTTTTAGGTAATTTTATATATAATTTTATAATTCCAAGAACATTTCAAGTTTTGTAATTAATCTCAATTTTCTGTGTCAATTAGTTGTCAAAAATTTTCCAATTAATTCTACAATTATTAAAAAAATTCAAGTTTTACAATTGTACAATCAATTCTTCAATTCGATTAATTACTCACAATTATAAATTATAATAAAATACGCTGTATCTTTTGATCAACTTTGAGAAGAGATAGAGACGAAGGGCGAGAGAAAGAGAGAGAGGAGACTCTAGATTGTCGTTTTTAACGAGGATATATTTTCATAGGAGTTCAAAAGATTTTTGCGGTCTGACGAATTCTTTGGTGTCGAGAGAGGGCGGTGCAGGCGGATTTAAGATGGGCTTAGCGTGCTTAGGAAAGAGAGAGAAAGAGAGAGATTTTGGTGAATCTTTTTCTCTTGTGACTTTTGATGCTTTTATAAACGGGCTTCTATAATTCTTGTGTAATTATTAAAAAAAATTGTGAAGGGATGAACGAGACGCGGCTTTTTACTGGGAGGGGTGACGAGAGGGATGATTCTCCTGGTATATCCTTGAATACAAGGATCCTCCTTGCTCACTGGATACGCGCGCGCTTCTTCTCTCCTCTCATTACGACAATTTTTATATTTTACTTTCACGTTCTTTAACCTTTTTATCATTCCAGTTGAGAAACGTCGGGAAATCTTGTTTAAATTGCAAATACAGAATATGAAAGGGATCTTTGAGATACAAACGATATGAAAATTGAATTACGACTGAGTAACGAGCGGTTTAGGTACGAGGATAAAAATTCGAACACTCTATGATCTTATTTCTTATCTTCGAAAATCAAACTTGTCTAAAATTCCGCTGAAAATCACCCAGTCAGAGAATTAAATTAACTAATAATACGACTTCTAAAAGTTAAAAGAAAAAAAGACGACAGTTGATTATAAATATATCATACGAAAATCATCTCAAACTGATTTTTCCTCATTTTCCAGATCTACGCCTTTTTTTCGAAAAACCGTCTCAAGACGTTATAATAAAATTCGTCGCTCCACTCAACTTCGAGACGCTCCAAAAAGCAAAAAATCTAGTGACATTCGTTTTTAAAGAAAAGTTTGACAAAATTAAATACCGTCTCAAATTTCCCAATGCTAGAGAATACCCACATTTTCAAGTGCCAATACTCGCACATGACAGTACGTACAAGCGGCCAATGCTCCTTCGGGGGTAAAAATCTCGGCTACGATCTTTAGGAGAAAACCCTAACCTTACCCAACCCGACAAAGTAAAGTCCTTCGCGTAGATTGGCTCCATAGGGGGTTGGGGGGTCGTAGTATAAGTTCGGCGAAGGATATAATAAAACTGCACATGGGGGGGTGGGAGGGGTGGATCGAAGACGCAGAAAACTGTTCCCAAAAGAGAGAAAGAGAGAGAGACGAGGACGATGTTCTGAGACTGAATAGTTTTGGCTAAAAGAGAGAAAAAGAAAAATGGAGAGGAGAAAAGTTAGTTGCGAGTAAGATTACGACCCCGCGTGGGAACACTGACCTTTCCTCGACTACGTAGACACACGGCGAGGAAACCGTCGAAGCGTAAAACGCGTCACTGCGGAGATAAAAAGGGAAAAAAGATTGATAAAATTGTGAAACAGAGAGAGAGAGGGGGAGAAGGACAGAGTGGAATTAAAATAGAGAGGTGGCTCCATGCATGCTGCGTGCATAGGAAAAGTTGCGAAACTACGTTACGTGGGTGTGGGTTCACTTGGTAGGTTGTTAGACATGCACGGGACTTTATTTTCAACTCTTGTGTAGATATAGCTGGATAGATCGGTATATGGCTCTCGCAGGCTACGCGGGAGAGATTTATCTCGGTGACCTATTTATCATAGCGCTTGGATAAACATTTGATGCGGGAATTTTTCAGAGCTTTTTCACACGTTTTTCGAGAATATCCTGATCGGACGGTGAGAATTGTATTGGTATTCATGAGAGGAATCCTGGAGTCCATCGATCAAATCAGATACAAGTAGACACAAATTTTTCTCCATTTTTGTCTGAGCGTGTTTTTGTACACTTATTGTTACAGCAGACACGAGTAAACCTCGGGCTCATCCCATGGGAGTCTAGTCCTGGTAAAATTGGCTGGATTTCGAATGTGATCCAATTTTTGCGTTCCTTATCAAAAGTGTAAACAGTCGCAGGTCAGTTTTGTAAATCCATTACCCATTACAATTGTAATTTGTAATTAAACCGAAATCCATTAACCATTACAATTGTAATTTGTAATTCAATCGAAATACATTAACCATTACAATTGTAATTTGTAATTGAATCGAAAAACATTACCCATTACAATTGTAATTTGTAATTAAACTCGAATCCATTAACCATTACAATTGTAATTTGTAATTAAACCGAAATCCATTAACCATTACAATTGTAATTTGTAATTCAATCGAAATACATTTACCATTACAATTGTAATTTGTAATTGAGTCGAAATCCATTAACCATTACAATTGTAATTTGTAATTAGACCGAAATACATTACCCATTACAATTGTAATTTGTAATTAAACTCGAATCCATTAACCATTACAATTTTAATTTGTAATTGAACCAAAATCCATTAACCATTACAATTTTAATTTGTAATTAATCCGAAATCCATTAACCATTACAATCTGAAAATGTAATTAAGTCGAAATACCCGAACCATTCCAATTTTAAAATGTAATTAAACCAAAATACATGAACCATTACAATTTTAAAATGTAATTGAACCGAACCCAACCGAAGCATTACAGTTCAAAAATGTAATTGAACCGAAATACATGAACCATTACAATTTTAAAATGTAATTAAACCGAATCTAACCGAAGCATTACAATTTTTAAATGTAATGCTTCGGTTAGGTTCGGTTCAATTACAATTTGAAATTGAAATAGTTCATGTATTTTGGTTCAATTACATTTTTAAATTGTAATGGTTCATGTATTTCGGTTCAATTACATTTTAAAATTGTAATGGTTCATGTATTTCGACTTAATTACATTTAAAAATTGTAATGCTTCGGTTAGGATCGGTTTAATTACATTTTAAAATTGTAATGGTTCATGTCTTTCGGTTCAATTACATTTTCGAACTGTAATGCTTCGGTTAGGTTCGGTTCAATTACATTTGAAAATTGTAATGGTTCACGTATTTCGACTTAATTACATTTTAAAATTGTAATGGTTAATGGATTTCGGTTTAATTACAAATTAAAATTGTAATGGATAATGGATTTTGGTTCAATTACAAATTAAGATTGTAATGGTTAATGGATTCGAGTTTAATTACAAATTACAATTGTAATGGGTAATGTATTTCGGTTTAATTACAAATTACAATTGTAATGGTTAATGGATTTCGGTTCAATTACAATTTACAATTGTAATGGTTAATGTATTTCGATTGAATTACAAATTACAATTGTAATGGTTAATGGATTTCGTTTTAATTACAAATTAAAATTGTAATGGTTAATGGATTCGAGTTTAATTACAAATTACAATTGTAATGGGTAATGTTTTTCGATTCAATTACAAATTACAATTGTAATGGTCAATGGATTTTGTTTTAATTACAAATTACAATTGTAATGGGTAATGGATTTCGGTTTAATTACAAATTACAATTGTAATGGGTAATGGATTTCGGTTTAATTACAAATTACAATTGTAATGGTTAATGGATTTCGGTTCAATTACAAATTACAATTGTAATGGTTAATGGATTTCGATTTAATTACAAATTACAATTGTAATGGTTAATGGATTTCGGTTTAATTACAAATTACAATTGTAATGGTTAATGGATTCGAGTTTAATTACAAATTACAATTGTAATGGGTAATGTTTTTCGATTCAATTACAAATTACAATTGTAATGGTCAATGGATTTTGTTTTAATTACAAATTACAATTGTAATGGGTAATGGATTTCGGTTTAATTACAAATTACAATTGTAATGGTTAATGGATTTCGGTTTAATTACAAATTACAAATTGTAATTTGTAATTTGTAATTAATTAATTACAAATTCGCTCAACACTGGTGCCGACTATCGAATAACTTTGAAAGCTCTTCAAATAGATTGTTAGACGTCCTAAGCCGACTTTTTCGGATGCCCCATGGTGCGTTCAAAATCAAACTGTAAGAGCTATTGAAAAATGAAAAATTACCTTCTAAATTTTTTTTGTGGCTTCCTTTTTTCCTTTTTTGAAGTTCGCCTTCCAGTCGTCTTTAATCAAAAATACGTCTTCTCGCCGACTGTTGTCCATCAACTTTCGGTCTCCTTGTCCTCCATCTCATCCCAATCTCTCTATCTCCGCGTCATATTTTTCAATATCTTTCCCCCACCCCCATCCCACCTTTCGCACATCTAGATATCCAGGGGTAGGTTGGTTGGTTGGTTGGTATATTCCGTGATATCAAAAGGCATCTTTCAGAGTTTTCTCTGCGTTCAGGGTAGTAAATATAAGTGCTTGGATTGAGCTTTCGCGCTCCCCCCTAAAAACCACCCTCTTTCTCTCACCGTCACCGACACCGGCGCTAAGGGGTGGTTTTTAAAACATTTTTATTCCTCCGAACCCGGGCGTCGACGCGACTCCACGTTTTGGGGGTTCAATGTAATCGCGTAGCCAACCTCTTCCCCCCCACTTTCTTTTTATTTTTTCGCCATCCCCCCACTGCAGCGTCTAGTCTCGTTGCAAGGTCGGTTTTCAGCCTGTCGTTTCTTCTCATTTCCTCCTCCGTATTGTGATTCGTTTTTTCCTTTCTCCTCTTATTTTTGGGGGCTGCTTCTTTTTTATTCTAGACTTTTGTTAATCCTGGAGTAAAAATGCGAAGCTGTGAATTGTTGCAGCTAGTAGCGAGGCTGAGATATCGGATCAATTTTTTTTTTCTTTTTTCTTTCTCTCAAACCAGAGGGTGAAGAACGTCGGGAGTCCTCGAGGACCGACTAGAATCAGAGACTCGGGGTGGGTCGGGGGTTGAGAACAAATTCAGACTACGCGCGCGGTGCCGAGATGGCGAGGAAAATTAATACGGAATATACCAGTCCGTGGTACCGCATCGTTTCTCTAAAGGACGAAAGGATGAGGATTTTACACTCTTCTGCAATCCCACTATTTTCCTACTCTCCGGACTTATTATTGTTATGGCTACATGGTGACACCTCTTTCAGAATAGAATCCATCGACTTTCAAAGGATTCGTTGTACCTTCAATGCAGGAATAATAATCATTGAAGTCAGATTTTCGTCCTGGATGTTTTTACAGGGAATCATTACAGGATATTTCCACGTTGAATCGTCTAAAATTGATCAAAGATGAAGTCTTAGTATGAATAGTAGAAAAAATGTCTCAAAGAAAATCGGCTCTAATCCTTGTGATGATTTTGTATTGATTTCACTTTTTTAACTTCCCGTTTCTCTGTTTTCAGAGAAAAAAGGAAGTTATTGTGATCACCCCGAAAATGAAAAGTTGAGTTTTGACTAAATCTTCACATTTCGAGGTCCAAAGAATCACCTCCGACTATTTTCAGTTTGACGTCTGGGTGTGTGTGTGTGTGTGTTTTTGTCCACGCGATATCTGGAGAACGCGTGGTCGGATTTCGATCAACTTGAGCTCAATCAACGGGGCTTTTCTCAACTTAGAACTGATTAGATTTTGGCTTCGATCGGATAAGTACTTTTTGAATTATTCAAATAACGAAATTCTAAAAAACACAACAAAAATGACGATATCTTGAGAACGAATCAACGGATTTTAATTAAATTTGGTACCATATGGTTTTTTTTGATCGCTGATTACGAATCTGAAGTCAGTTTTGCAAAATTTTCATTTGGCGTATTCTATATGCTGCAAAAAGAAACTAAAAACATTTGGATTTGGATGAAACTTGGTACTCGTAGGTTTTTTGGGTCACTGATCACGAATCTGAAGTCAGATTAGCGAAATTCAAAATGGCGAGTCCGATTTGCCGGGAGAAATACTAAAAACATTCGAAATCTTACGAAAATTTGTACTCGAAGGTTTTTTGAACCGCTGATCAAGAATCTGAGGTCAGATTTACAAATTTCAAAATAGCTGATAACAAAATAAATAACGGGAAGTTCGAAGGCTGGCTCATAGTCAGCCCAAACCCGCTTGTTTCAGATAGTATTCAAATATCGCTGTAATTTTTTACATTTTTTTCCGGGAAGCTCGTTAAAAACGATTTTTTCTTCAGTAAAATTGAACTTTTTATCAAATCACATTGAATTATTTTTTCTTTTCTTGAACTCGGCGTTTTTGATGATTTTTTGCCTGCGTGATGGAGTAAAAAAAATTTCTTGTTGGTTGAAAATATAATTATCTCGTAAAATCAGGTGATAATAACAGGAGGTATGATTGAAAATCTCAAATAACTTATTTGAAAATGTGAATAATCATACAAAATTCTGGATAGCTGATTAAACAGTACGAATAAATAATTGACAAATTATGTGAATAATGATTAACATTCCCACATAGTTGATTTAAATTGTTAATAATCATTAAACAAATTCAAATACTGGTCCGCGCGATTGATTATAGGTTATGAAAGTTATTCATTGTCTGTTTCAGAGCTTAATGACGGAAAGAAAATTGAGATTGTCGACTTCACACCGTATAAAAAATTGTCTTTATCTCGAATTTGAAAGAGAAACAATTTTTCTCAGACTGCAGGTGAAAACTTATATCAATCTACCAGCCCCATTAATTACGTTCAATTAATTACCTAATTTGAATCAAATCTCTTCTTTGAGCGTTCTTAAATTTTTTAAATTCCTTCCTTTTTTTCTTCTTTCGTGTTTCTGGGTAAAATTAGGGGTGGCTGGAACCGTTCGGGGGCACAGTGCCGTTGGCAAATGATATTTAGGGATTGATATTAAATTGAATGGTGAACCGCGGCGGAGTTCTTTTTATGGGACGTAATACGCTGCGGCGTATATACCGACCAATAAACCGAAAAATAATAACCGTGGTTTAGGGTTAGAGTTAGGGGTAGGTGGCCGTCAACTTGTGGCCCGCTGAAAAGCTCAACCCAAAGAAAATCAGACGAAGAAAGGGAAGGCGGAGAGGAGACGAGGAGAGAAGAGCCGCTACCCTTAGCGGAAATGGGGTTCTGCTCTGAATTGTTTGCATTTATTCCGCATATTTTACGATATTTATATTTATTTCCCTTCCTCGCTCTTCGTTCTACGTCAGGGAGCCAATGGGCTGCCCTGTCACTCACAGCATCTGCGATGCGATCCAACATCCCTCGTACTGATTCTTATGGCGTACTTTCACCCAGTCGGATTCGGTATTATCGTAAAGTTGAGTTTAGTTTAGAGCGAAGTAAACTTGGAAGAAGTAAGCATGAAGCCGAGGCCAGTAAACTTAAGTGTGTGTAGTAATCCGTGGCGAAAAAACGTCACATAACTTAGCCGAATTCAGTTTAGTGTATAATTTGTTTTCAATTTTTGAGATAATTTAACAATAATTATTGACTGAAATAATTGCGTTTATTGAATAATGAAGTGATGACAGAAGACATTGTGGTCTCAAATTTGAGGGAAATTCGGAAAACTTTGAACGAAATTCACAGAATTTCACAATGGAAATCAAAAGCGAGGGTCAAATCACTTCAAAAATGGTAGAATTCAGACTTGAAGGCTTCAAAGACTTGGTGGAATCCTGAGAGGACTCACGGAAATTCAAAGATTTTATGATCGTCCAAAGGACTTTGAAAAACTTCACGGAGATTCATTTAACTTCATAAGTTCTGATGGATCAATGTGACTTTATAGGTTCTCATAGGTTTTTTGAAATTATAGGGAAATGTTTCAAAGTTATAGGGAACTTAGAGAAACTTCATGGGATTTCAGAGGATTCTACGAGACTTCATAGAACTCTGGCAGCTTCCATAAAACCTTCGTGGGATTTTATAGACTTCATGAGACTTGATAGCACTTCATCGAACCTGATGTGAGACGTCTTCAAACTCGGTAGGACTTCGTCGGACTTCTTGAGTCTTTATGAGACTTCATGGAACTTCGTCGAATTCTGTCAGACAGAATTTGTCACACTTCATGGAATGCCATTAGCGTCCATACATATTAGTTAGACTTCATCGAACTTTATTAGACCTCGTGGGACTTCATGAGACTTCATTAAAATGTATAAAAACTTCGTGGGGCTGCGTCGGACTCCATGGATTAGATTACACTCTATGGGACTTCGTGAGACTTCACTAAATCCAGACTTAGTGGGACTTGACAGGACTTCACTGCTCTTCATGATACTCCGTAGGACTTCATCGGTCTCAATGGTAATTTGTGAGAATCCGTGAGACTTACTGTTAGTAGAACTTGATCGATCTTCGTGGATCTTTATGAGACTTCGAGGAACTCCGTGGGACTTAATGAGACTCCTTTAGACTTCATGGAATGCTGTTACCCTTCATCGCCTACGACTTCGTGAGACTTCGTGGGACTTTATGGATTTCATTTCACACTTCATATAGGACTTCGTGAGACTCCACTCACTCATTGACAGACTTCACGGCCTTTTATGGGCAATCATAGAATTTCATGATACCTCATGAGACGTCATGGGACTTTGTCGGACTTGATCAGATTTCGTGAACTTCTGTGGACTTCCTGAGGGCTTCAAAGTCTGCAAAGGCTTCACACACACGCTGAATTTCAAGATTGGTAAACCACTCGGTAAGAAACGAAGATCTGTCAGGACACTATAATTGAAAAACTTCTGAGTTTCCCAACGTATCACGATGCCAGATTGAAGTGGGGAAAAAAGCTGAAGTAATGGTAAGAAAAAGTCGTTGAAATTAATGGACGAAAGGTTTGAAATAATAATGTGACCCCTGCCTTCATCCTGCAGAGATTGGAGTAACGAATGTGTGCAGCAAAGCCTCGGTTTTGCGATAGTCGTGTCGTGAGTCAGCTGAAGAATAAAACGGATTGGCATCGGCATCGTCATAGTCATGGCAATGCCCATAGCCATAGCCTGGTGTTACTGCGAGAACATTAAATAAAGAAATATAGCCAGTTCCAGGTTTAGTCCAGTGGACGATGCCTAAGCTGCCAGCACGCATTCGTGTTACGGTACTAAACCGTATTATACAGATTTCGTACTTCTTTCGATCGGGTCTTACAATACACACAAGTATTCCCCGCAAGTATCAATGTAACTACGCACGGGGAATAAAATAAGGGCGAAATTTCTTACGGTACTAAACGACGTCGGTCACAACTTGACGGATCTCTTTCTTTCCTCTCTTTACGAGATCCAATTCGGGTTTTATTCTGCCATCAAAACCGATTCATCAGTAAAATCGCGCAAATTCATCAAATTTAAATTACCATTCACAAATTACACTTAATATTGCGTTATGGTAAATATTTTAATTTTGCTGATTGCTATCAGGGCTTCAACCTGACATCGTATCATGAAATTCGGAAGTTGTCTATCCCATAAAGTAGCAAAAGAATATTTTTTGTTACACTACCTGACTGGAAAGCTGTTCTTCAGTGCAGAAAAACAAGTTAGCGCATGCGTAAATCGTGAATCCTTCACTTTCCGTCCTAGGACAAGAAATTTCAGCGCCTGCACACATCATAAATGGTCTCCTTTCCGCCCGACGTTATTTTCTTGCGCATGCGCACTCTAGAATAACTTAGCCACTCAATATAGTGTCGTTGGAAGTGAGCAACATCTGAGCTTTTGTTCATTTTTAAAAATCCTTTCACTGTCTCACGACATTGGCAAAATTGAAGGTAATTCTTTTTGTAGATTTTGTGAAACATCGAATGTATTTCTAGCCTAAAAAAGACGATTCATAGTCGTTGAAGTGTCTAACGATAACTTTTGTTTTCTATCACATGACTTGATCAGCTACGTTCGAATTCTATGCTGCTCTGGAAAAGGCAAAAAGCTCATCGGCTAAAAAAATCACAGGCCAAATTAAAAAATTAGAAACCAAATTAAGACTCTTTTTAATGACAGGTGAATCGTCAAAGTTGAAACATTAGTTTTCAAAATCACACTTTTCTTCAGAACTGTACAAAATATGTTATAGTTCTGAAGAGCGTCCTGTAAATTGAGAGTGTGATTTCTGGTTTATGACACCTAAAGAAAACATTCAAATTGTTTCAAAAGTTATGAGATTTCGAAACGAAAAGTAAAAAGCCAATATATTGAACACTAGTGTTTCAAGGGTCTCTTAAGAACTAGAATAGTACATTGTGTATCAAGGGCGCAAAACACTATTTTTCGAGTGTGAAATTTGCAGTACGAGCCGAAGGCGAGTGTACTGCAATCACACTCGCCAAAATAGCCTTGCGCCCGTGTTGCACACGATTTTTTTCTCAACACCTGGTCTACAAAAATGCCTCTTTTCAGACCGAGTGAGCGGGCGCAAAACGGAACTTTGCGCCCGAGGGCAGGAAAAGAGTCGTTTGCGCCCGCTTCAGGCGGGCGCAAAGCACATTTCCGCCCGAGGGCCGAAAAGATCTGTTTTGCGCCCGCTCAAGAGGTATGAAAAGTGGCATTTTGCGACCGGGTGTGAGAAAAATAATTTATTACAGTTCTCAAGGGCCTTCTTCACGTGCGAAACGTCAATTGAGAGTGTGTTTTCTGACCTGTGACACTTAAAGTAAGCGTTCAAATCCCTCTGGCTAAGGTCAATAAAAAAGTTTCTCAAATTGACCCTATGATGACATTTGGCGAAACCGTGAAGCTTTAAATCTCGAGAATTGTTTGCACTATAAAGATTTCTTGAAGAATGTGGATAATTTTAAAGTGTAAGAACTTAATTATACCTAATAAAAAACCACTGGAAACCAAAATGACTGATAATATTTTGAAAAACAATTTTTTTCGTTTTCTTCGTCGTTCTTTATTTCCCAAATCTTAAAACCGTTGACAATAGCCGACAGTTTCACATTGATACATATAAATATTTCAGTCGGACTTTTACGGAGCACATGCGTTCCGGGCAATAAAAAATATCCATATGAGACGATATCAGACAATAACTTATTTCAGTGGTGGCGAAGAGGAGGATAGAAAATGAAGTGGTACTGAGAACAGAAAGGGAATGAGAAGGAGAAGAATAGGAGAGATTCATTGCAGGGTGTTGAGAGCGAGTGTAGACCGTCAAATCGAATGTGAAAAGGAAATTAGCTTCTAAAACCGCAGCAGCACAACGACATCGACCACGACCATCAAACGATAAGGTCGTTTCACCGCGTTAGTAGGTAAAGATAAAGGAAGGAAAAACCGTAGGCGAAAAAAACGGTGGTGGTACCTCACGAGGCTGTAAATAAAAAAGGATATGGCTTTTCTCGCTCGTAGAATTGCTCCTTTACTTAAAGTTTATACTTCTTCGAGCATAAGCTCCCTAAAGAGGAGCCTCGCACCGTTCGGTGGTTAACGTCGCATCCACTTTCATCGTTTCATTTTATTTTATTTTTTCTTCATACCGTTTTTAGTTTTCTCATTTTTTCTCTTCCTTTATTGTATCGTATTGAAACCCCGCGCCAAGTTCACGAATGCAAATAGCTACTCGTTTCCGGTTGGCTTCTTACTTCCGGAACTTGCGGGAAACGAGAAACTTTAGAGAGACAGAAGAGGGAAAAATTGTCTTGGGGTTTGAAATTCAGACAAACTGAACGGAAAATTACCCCGAGATTCTCTCCTCATAACTTTTCAGAATTATTACGCAACCGCAGTCACTGCGGTTTTTCAAATACAGTCGAACCTCGCCTATTCGACGACCAGCTATTCCATGACCTCGGCTATTCGACCTCTTCAATCATCACGCATGCTTCTGTACACTAACTGCACGGCACTAGGAGCTGTGCCGAATGGGACTCCTGTCAGCGTCAAATAGCCGAGGTAATGCAGTCTTGAGGGGCTATAATTATAGGTACCTGCGGGAAATCGGGTTTAAATCCCTTTGAGGATCTTTAAAAATTCGGGATATTTATTTCAATCTTTCGAAATCCTAGGGAATTTCTTTCAATCCTTGGAGGTGTTCGAAATTCATAATAAAAAAAATCACCCAAAGTCTCCTGAAATCTGTAGCAATCTCTGAAATATTTTTGAATGCTTTCGCAACTGCTTGGAAATTTTCATAAGCTGTAAATCTGAAGAATCAGTCATTTCTTTTGAAATGATCAAATCCTCTTTCCTTAATGCTCAATCGGTCAAATAGGTGAGGTTTTATTCCGGGTTCTTTAAAGCGGACTGAAATTCGATCAGCATTATCGTCCAAAATTCACCGAAATTCTCACTTCCTAACCCCTCGAGTGGTTGCGAATTATGGTAAATTCGTTTCGCGTCGATCAAGCATCGAATTTGATCAGAAGCCCTCGACTGGTTTGAAGAAATGGTAAAATATCGGATAACAGCTCCGACAGTCCGAAGCTGATCTGATTTATAGACACAGGGCTGCCATCGGATTTCCTATATTCCGAATGAACGCTGAAAAGAAGTGGTGAAAACATATTTTTCCCCACGATCCACGGGGAGCAAAGTGGCTGTACAGGATTTTGCATTATAAGTTAGGAACTCGGATGCTAATTTGAATATCGATGTTTTTTTCATTTTTTTTTTTTGGGGGGGGGGGGGAAAAAAAGGGGGTAAAAAGTGGATTCTAGTCTGTAAATCTATCAGATCTGAAGTAATTTATGGTCTACCAGCTTCTCGCGTCGTATGGATGTTTTATTTAGTAGGCTAGGAACCAGCTAGACCGACTTCGATATCCACGACACGCTTACGCCTAGGCCTTACTCTCTTATGGGTGTCGTTCTCTACGTGACCGTGCCCCACGTTACTCAATGCCCTGGGTATTAGGCACTCATGAATAAAATATCACCGCTAATGCCCGACCCGGTCGAGAGTCGCGTTTTTTACCCGACTCCAAGAGCCAGTATGGATTCTGTTGGTGAAAAAAATGAACTATTGTACCACCCCCCGCCCCTGCGCCCACGCCACAGTCTCGTACATGTGAGAATGAAAAAACAGCGGTAAATAACTGCGGCACTAAATCGACTGCATTCCCATTCTCACTTGAACCCCATTTTTTTTTTTTTTATTCGGGTATTATTTCATGTTTTATTAATTTCGGACGATTAATTCTTTCAGAATTTGCACAAACTTCTCGGGAAAGGGAAACAAAAGAATTTTACGAAAACTGTGAGAGAGATTTTCACAGACTTCGTGACTTTATTCGTCAAATTCAATCGATTTTCTCTCGAAACCAGGAAAATTTTGAGATTCTAATTGATATCCCTGTTTGTCAATGAATTTTTTTTTCTGCGGAAAATCTGTCATATTTTCTGATGATAAGGGAAAAATATTCGTATTGAATCGAAAAACCATTTTGGTGATTCAAGTGTCAGCTTTTAAATGCGTTTTTAACATGTGATCTATGTGAATTGTGAATTGTGTCAGAAATTGTACTGCGATTTAAGAAAGTTATCTTGAGATTCGTGAGAACCGTTTTTGTTTCGATATTAGCAAACATCGTCTTGTGTTTTGCGAACAGGAAAATCAAAAAACGCGACGATCGTCTTGGAGTTGACCAAAATTTGATCACGATTCGTGAATATGGTTTATGTCTCGAAATTTACAAAAATCGTCTTGAAATTCGCCAAACTTGTCTTGAAATTAAAAATCCATGGGAAAATTCTTTGGAAATCCTTGACTTAAACTCAACTAACGTCATTCGTCATGAAATTCCAAAAATTGGTTCCAAATTGTCAAAGAAAATTGTCTTGAAATCTGCGAAAATCCTGCATGTCACCACAATTCTGTTCGTCTTTTCGGTTCCGCCTTATCAGTTGTCATCGTTCTTTGCCTCTTGGTAGCTCGAGAATCGCGTCAAGCGATAATCATCTGGTGACACATCCGCCTTCCCACCCTTCCCACCCTACCCCTCGGTATCGTGTACCACGAGGTGTTAATTATTCACGGTATCATTAGCTCCGTGGAAGAAGAGCCCATCCCCCATAAGTGTCGGTCGCTTAGACCCCATGTCCATGTGTGTCACTGGCCCAGTGGGCCACATCATCATCCCTGAAAGGGTGTTCAGTCTCCGGTCTCCTGCGTGCGGTTGGCTCAGTTTTAGTTGTTTTTTTCTTGTCTTTTTCAAAGGGCGAAAAGTAGAACCTTGAATTAATCTCGCACCCTGCGCGTTCTTTTTCAAGGGTCTTTTCCCTGCGTTCGTCCCATCGCCGGCACCAGTACTCGGTGAAAGAAAGCTGAGGCTGAGGCTTCGTGTCAGTCGGTATAACCAGAGTCGAGCCAAGTCACCCCCGAGGCTCGCGTAGGGGGTGTAAATAATGAACGCGAGGAACGGGGGAACGGGGCTCACGTCTCACTAGGTCAATATCTTCCTCAACCAGGAACAACGTCCTCTTTCGTTTTCTCCTCCCTTTCCTTTTCTCTTCTCTCTTCTAGAGGACGCGTTGACAAACGCATACATCTATACCATAGGCCCTAGACTCCACCTCCACCTCCGCGTACCTTCTCTACCTCGAAATTAATTGGTTCTCAGAATATAGCACAAAGCACGTTTGTGTCCGACGAGGACGAGAATCAGGATACATAAGCCTCGTGAACCTTCTTCCACGGATCATTTTTCTATAGGGATATACTCTGCCCATTTAATTGGACGACACCTCAGCATTCTTTTCCTAATAACCAGAACTGTATCAAGTTTATCAGGATTTGTTCATGTTCGCTTTTTTTGCTGTTCATTCAATGTTTTTCTTCAAAATACTCAAAGATCTTCGTTCGCAAATTTGAGGAGTATAGCGATTTTATAGTGATTTTCAATGACATAACGTCACGAAATCATTTTTTTTAATCTCTCGCAACCTGATTCGTCTTTTGAAATTCTTGAAATTTTTCGATAGTCTACTAAAAAAATTCACACATATCATAAAAATCTTAATTTAGGAGTTACTGAAGATTCTTAATCATTTATTATCAATCAAAATTCTTGAATTCGAAAATCACAGTTTTCTAGAACATCTGTAAAACATTGTTGTCAATGAGTTTTTCTTTTCCGGTTGTTGACTTCACCCAGACGATCCGATCTCCTCGGAAGAAAAAAAAAAAAAAAATTGCACCCAAGAAAAAGACTCGATGAAAAATATCGTGGAATTCTTCTTCGCCCGTTTCGGGCCTCGGTCTTTTGCCTGGGTGATCAAATAAATGTCTTGATACGTTTAATGTTTGCCTGTTCATTTATTTACGAGGGTAAATTGAGGGGAAATTGGGTCAGCGTGAAGCAGTGTTGTATTCGATGAAGGGAAGGAGCGAAAAGAGGGTGAGACAGAGAAAGAGAGATTTCGCCCCGCAACTAGCGACGGTTGGTAGGGGTTGATGGGCTCTGCCAAAGCAATCGAAGAAGGACACTGTAGGACACAAATAACCGGGGACTCCCCCAGTTCTAGCCATGGCCCAAAGGCCAAGGAACGGGCCAAGAAGAACTACAAGGGTGACCAAAGCCTCGCCCTTACCATATTACGATGAGGACGTAATCTTGCACCTTTCTAGATTGACGTAGTGCTATTTTATCCACTATTCATCAATTATTTAAATTCCACTCCTCGTAGCAGGGTGTCTAGCTGTCAGGGAAATCTGGAAAACCGGGAATTGTCAGGGAATTTGAAAGCGTCTGGAAAAACCGGGAAATGTCAGGGAATTAGATATTCAATTGACGCTAGACACCCTGTCGTACTCGTTTGAATTGAATTTTTTTCTGTTTTCTGCCAGCGGAAAAGGTCTGCAAATATTATCAAAAAAACGAATTTATGGTGTGTAGATACAAGGTTTTTGCGAGGGGTTAATGAACACTTGGAATATACAGTGCAGTACCTACACACCCATTTGAGAATCTTGTGAGATCTTTTGAAAACCTTCGAAACCTATTTAGAATCATTGAAAAATATTTAGAATCATTTTAAATCGTGTGAGGATATTCAAAATATTTTAAAATTATGTTATACCTATCTTTTGAAATCTTTCAAAACTTCCCGGAATCTTTTGAGATCAGTTCTGTAATTTTTTTTTTCACGTTCCTCCCGATTTGACTGCAGACGATGAGACTTATACAGAAATATCCTCAACACTAATTATCTGGTCCTCGTCTCTATGAAATTTGTTCAAAATGCGAGAATCATTTCAGCTGCCAATTTCTAAGATTGGCAATGATAACTCCAGTGATGAGTGGTGAGCGGTGAGGAAGAACATCGTCGTTTATCTGTGTCTCCGTGCAGCATAGAGGTTCTGCTGAACTTCGCTTGACTGGTTTGGGGATATCCCTTATCCTGGATACTTGCATGTCGTATGTATACGTCGGGCATTTACTCGGTTCAGTTGAATCACCGGATGACTGGCACACAGGACACTCAACGATCTACGTTTACGTTCATCTATACTGTATCGTGGGATATAAACTTGAAACTAAATCCAACTCGGCCAAATCCACCACCGAACGCTCGGAACCACGAATATAGTTAGGCGAGGATATCGTTCATGGTATCAGCTCATACATTTCGAAACTACTGGCTGGACTCAGAAATCGTCCACGGTATTAACGTTTGATCGATTTTCGAACTGATAACTCAGATTTAAATTCTGACAGAAAGAAATTTTTCAATATCATAATCTAGAAAGAAAAGCTCATTGCATATTCTGTAATTATTTATATCCTAATTTGATAAGCGTCTCGTGGTTATTCTTTAACTGTTCACTTGTCTGTTCAAACTTGAGCAAAAAACTGATTTTTGAATTGCCAAATTTTTTTTAAATTCATACACCGATGAGATTTTCCTTGTCAGAATGACTGTCAGATTTTTATAGTATATACTCATTAAAAAATTCTCAGAATGTTACATTTTTGTTCTATAGAGAGAAATTCTACAATGGTCGCCATTTTCCACCTTTATTGTGCCGATTTTCACACCTCAATGTTGTTCCTCGTTTCATATTCTAGTTCGAAATTATTTGCGTTTTTTTTTTTTTATCCTGCCAACCGCAGACGAAGATACTGATATCCCACTCAGTATAAAAAGAGCGATGCCTACATATCAGATAAATTGGGTCCCGCAGATTTGCGATTGCGAAGAAGATAAGCCGCACGCGAAATCCTGGGGGATCTTTTCCATCAAAAAAAAATGACACTCATGAGAAATAATATATTTGTGGTCAATTGTGCCGATTACTCGGACTTGACTTTTCTAATGATCTACGTCCTCATGACAACACGATAAAAAGTTTCTGTCCCCCAAAAAGTAAGAAAAAGCAGAGAACTTTCGCGATCTCTGCCAAACTACCAAAATACTTTCTTACCTTTTTGCTATATCACACAGTAAACGTCATAGAAACCGAAAAGGAACCATTTGCAAAATTTTACGCAAAAAAAGCTACTAAAAAAAATTCAAAAGGGCATCAAAAATCGCATTTTTCACGATGGGCGCCAACTCGGACCTTCAAACTGGATATTTTCTACATACTTTCTACTGAGATTCAAGAATTTGAAATTTGAATTCATAATCTGAGTTCGAAAAATGTAAAATCAATCAATTATATTCAAAATTTGAGGAACATTGGGATGAATTTTTTATAACAAAAATTGGAATAACGTTTGTCAAATTTATTTATGAGATTGAAAGCACCGGCTTTCGGAATTTGATTTTGATTTGAGAGAAAGAGAGAAGAAAGGGGCGCGGGGGAGGAGGAGCTGGTACGAGAAAGATATTCTTTGGTCTTTGTCGATTTAACGGTTGCCTTTAACGAGTTTCAGTTTTAGTAACATAAAATCGAGTATATGACGGTGCAGTCCTAGCCCCAGAATGACATAGATCAGGCTAATTTGAAAATTCAGTTCAGGAATATTTTTTTCGCAGTTCAGAGGCATTTTTGTTGATTAATGGACTCAAGAAATTTAAGGAAAATTTAAGATTATAATTCGAAGACTATAATTTCTTATGATTGTCAAAAAACGAAACTAGAATCTCCTATTTATTGGTTCATCATATTTCCGATCAGTGACCAATAAAATTCGAGGATCTTCGAATTTTGCTTCACTTAGGCTAATTCGGTTTCAGGTTTATCAAGAGCCGAAAAATATTCTTGAATTCAAGAATCAGAATTCTAAGTTTATTATCAAAATCTTGAACACTAGATCATGTTGATCGATCTTCAAATTGAATAAATCTGATAAACTTTGATTTCGAGTTTATGGGGATAAAAATTGATGATCGATATAAAAAAATTCAAGAGATTCAAGAGCCTAAATTTGAATAATTGGAAATCGTAATTCAACAAAGTGCATTTTTTTTCTCCAAAAATAGTATAAATCAGATATTGTTGATTGCGATGGGATCTCAAAACTAGAGTTTATATGGAGTGGATACCGCGCAAGGGTACAAGGGTATAAGGGTATGAGGTACGACCGCACACATGTGACGTATATACAGATATATGGAGAATGGAGTAGGTAGGATGTGTCATGCGGAATCGTAAAGCTCAGATATTAAACTTTTACAATCCGAGGTTGGTTGGCCGTGCAGTACGTCGAACAAGGGGTTATGATGATTAGATGTAACTCGATGATACAGCGGCTAGGACTGCACCGTCATATACTCGATTTTATGTTACTAAAACTGAAACTCGTTAAAGGCAACCGTTAAATCGACAAAGACCAAAGAATATCTTTCTCGTACCAGCTCCTCCTCCCCCGCGCCCCTTTCTTCTCTCTTTCTCTCAAATCAAAATCAAATTCCGAAAGCCGGTGCTTTCAATCTCATAAATAAATTTGACAACGTTATTCCAATTTTTGTTATAAAAAATTCATCCCAATGTTCCTCAAATTTTGAATATAATTGATTGATTTTACATTTTTCGAACTCAGATTATGAATTCAAATTTCAAATTCTTGAATCTCAGTAGAAAGTATGTAGAAAATATCCAGTTTGAAGGTCCGAGTTGGCGCCCATCGTGAAAAATGCGATTTTTGATGCCCTTTTGAATTTTTTTTAGTAGCTTTTTTTGCGTAAAATTTTGCAAATGGTTCCTTTTCGGTTTCTATGACGTTTACTGTGTGATATAGCAAAAAGGTAAGAAAGTATTTTGGTAGTTTGGCAGAGATCGCGAAAGTTCTCTGCTTTTTCTTACTTTTTGGGGGACAGAAACTTTTTATCGTGTTGTCATGAGGACGTAGATCATTAGAAAAGTCAAGTCTGAGTAATCGGCACAATTGACCACAAATATATTATTTCTCATGAGTGTCATTTTTTCTTGATGGAAAAGATCCCCCAGGATTTCGCGTGCGGCTTATCTTCTTCGCAATCGCAAATCTGCGGGACCCAATTTATCTGATATGTAGGCATCGCTCTTTTTATACTGAGTGGGATATCAGTATCTTCGTCTGCGGTTGGCAGGATAAAAAAAAAAAAAAACGCAAATAATTTCGAACTAGAATATGAAACGAGGAACAACATTGAGGTGTGAAAATCGGCACAATAAAGGTGGAAAATTGCGACCATTGTAGAATTTTTAGACCTCTATAGAACAAAAATGTAACATTCTGAGAATTTTTTAATGAGTATATACTATAAAAACCTGACAGTCATTCTGACAAGGAAAATCTCATCGGTGTATGAATTAAAAAAAAATTTGGCAATTCAAAAATCAGTTTTTTGCTCAAGTTTAAACAGACAAGTGAACAGTTAAAGAATAACCACGAGACGCTTATCAAATTAGGATATAAATAATTACAGAACTTTGGACAAAAATTGTTGAAATATTCAATATACAGTCTATGGATGTATAATTTCATATTCTGCAGAGGAAATACGACCCTCATACAATATAACGGTTAATGTGGGATAAAAGTGACCGCAAGTCAATCTTCTTCTTGACGTATATACGCGAGAGAAAAAAAAATGATAGTTAACAGATTGTAGAATGCATAAATCAATCTAGATAGCGGTGATACTGTGATACAGTGACACCTAGCTGTGAATTAATTGATTACTCGTCGGTGGTATAAGAATACTAATTAGTCCATACGTCCGCAAAGACGTGGATCGAATAACGCATTATCATCAACAGAATCACGATATTTCAGTGATTATAGCAATAAGATAAGAAGTCGCTGATAATGACAGGCTCAGCTTCGATAATTATATGAATCTGTAAGCATTATAAAGTGGGTAGTAGGAGAATCTCAAGTATTACTTCCACTGGGTATGAAAATAGCTTGAATTATACAGAACCACACGTTATTTAAATATACGTTGAACAGATCAACGGATTATGATAATGTCGCTAGTATCATAGACACGTAGTATGCAATAATAGAGGAGCAAAAAGTGTAGTGAAATAAGAAATAGAAGTAGAGTTAAAGAATAAAAATAAAAGTACAGACAGCTACTTGTGGTTACAAACAGAAACGTTATGTTATGTTTTATGTATCGAGTATGACATCAGTAGGTATAGATGTATATCTATGTATAGCGCATAACGGCGACAATTATAACAGTGTTAAATGATCATTGATACGTAAAGAGATCGCGTGCTGTGCGTCAGTGTTGTGACAGTATTACAAGCATCAAAACTGTGTGTGTGTATGTATGCACATTGCAGAGTTTACGTTACATGCATACTTTAACGGTGTACTCGAATGTAAAACTTGCTAAGTTATTAATATATTCAATCCATTAAGCCAGATCGAACGCAGTCCAGTCCTGCAGCGACCATTGCACACCTACTTTTCAATCAATCATTCATTAATTGTTTTTGCATATTCTATTAACCGGGTATGAATGAAACACACACCTGCGGATTAAACGAAGTGAAAAAAGAACGACTAGGAGCATGGAAAACAAATCCTTTCGAGGGCTTTTCATTCTGGTGCCACAAATTCATTTTTGGGAGTTATTTCACAACGTTTGCAATATTTTTTTATATTCCGATTGTGCAAACAGGTGATCACAATATTTTCACAATATTGCAGTAATTTTACTCAAAAATTAGATGTGCTTATATGTTCAGTTTCTAAGGGGGAAAAACTGAAAACAGGGGTTGAAAATTGTTGGGAAGTGAAAGGAAAGCCTCTTCCTTGCAGTGTATATTACTACGACAGTATCAATAGTGCTAATAAATTTTTAGTATATGAATCTGAGTTTCTGGTGATCGTGAGCCGTTCGGGAAAAGATTCTGGCAGTAGTCCTTAAATAAAGTAAAGGGGACCCCGAAAACCCTGGGAACGGAAATGGACCGGTCTTGGTTGAACGATTTTACGAATATGCTCCGATCTTAACTTCTTACGCGGAATACACCACCACTTCCGTTTTCATGGTGGAATAAAAAAAGAAGTCTCCCTTTTTTCTTCACGGAGAAGATAAAAACACGACCCAGAACAAGAAGAAGACGAAGAAGAAGAATGGTAAAAAATCAAGCTCACAACTCAAACATTATACAGAATCTAAAATTCGTTAAGTTTTTCAAGATTGAATTTCTTTGTCTCTAATTGAAGCTTTTTACAAAAAAAGTTTCGTTCATATAATTTCCAATTTTCGTTTCTACCTGGTCTCATTTTTTCCCTCGCCTTCCCCCCCTTCTGTCTGTTTCTCCTCGTGATAGCCTGACAAACTCGTGTTTTATCGTATTATTTATTAGTGTGTATACGGTTCTAGGGGTTTCTGGCTATGGGGCAGTACTCGGAGGTGGAGCCACACAGGCAAAGTCTCGTCACTGCCTTCAGTTCGGCCTGAGCATCAGGATCTAGTTTTGTCGCTGTATGGGTAGAGTAGTAGACCAGGCAGTATAGAGAAAAGGGAGTTATTGATGGATTCCACCCTTATGAAATATCTGGAAGTCGGTACGAATTTATTGTGTGCCATTCGCTTGTTTTATCTCGTATTGTTCAGCGTGATAAACCCTCGGTGATATCCCTACCCCTGCCTTCAGTACCAGGATGGAAAAAAAAGAAGAATAGCGGAATAGAAATCCCCCTCCCCCTAATTTTTTGGGAGTTTCTTTGATAAATAAAAAAAATGTCAAACCAACGAGAAGAGACGCGTGAAAATCTTTTAGTCGCTCTTCATCTCCTCGTTTTCACTCAGGTTTAAGGCGACATTAAAAGAATCGTCTCACACTCCGTCAGCTGCTCGTTCATCCGCGATAATTCGGGATCCCCGTAGCCTCGCTTCGTGGCGTCTGTCTTCATTTTTTCTTGCCCTTTTTTTAATGCTCGCTTAGAACGAACCGGATAAGTGAGACGGTGGTGTGAAAAATGACTCGATGATCATTTTTGTATCAATTATCCTGCGTATAGTCTTGACGATTGGTAGTCGTAAACCTCGTTACTTCTGCCACTAGTTTAGAGACTGGGGTTCTTGTTTTGTAGTAAGCGAACGGTGAACCTGCGACAATATTCGTTCGGAACAGATCTCTCAACATAGATAGGCTTTTAGCGTATTAGCAGGCACACAATGTGACAATGGACGCTCGACGCGGGAAGCATGCCAATGCAGTTTCTCTATCCGTTTCCCATGTACAATTGGTAGCTCTGTCTCTATCCGACACAAATAATTCCAGGCTGAACACGTATTTCATAAACAGCCACTACGCCGCTCCTGCACTCTGATGTATCTACGTGGGAAAACCGATAGAGACAATTGTTAGGATTCGACAAATCAATACCCATCAACGAATTACTGTTGCAGAGAAAAAACACTGCCACATGAATCTCCCACTGTCAACCAGACTATCATAGATGGTGCGAAAGTGTAATGGCAAAAAAGTTGCGTCTTAGATAGATCTACAAGTTTTGTATGAAACTTTATTCCGTCTGACCTACAGTATGAGAGATAATTATCAAAATGTACAAAAACCTGAAAATATGGTCCACTTCTGACTGATCAGACAAGCGACCTAACATTCGACCGATTAGAACCCAAACTATGGTAGATGGAAAAAAGTAGTTGAAATCAAAAAGTTGATTTTTTATCAGCTCTGCAACTTGTGTATTACACTTTTTTTTCCAGCACCGATCGTCTGAAAGATAATTATCAAAAAGTAGCAGCGTCTGCTGATAACGGACGATTAGAATCCAAACCTTCATAGCTGGAGGAAAACGTTTCAGATGAAAAAGTTGTGTCTCGAAGAGTTCCGCAATTTTTGTTCGAAACGTTTTTCTGCCCGACTAATAGACACTGAGACAAACGATAGAGTACGACAGTGTCAAGAGGAAGGACATTTATCGGCTAGATTAAACTATAACTAAATACGGTCAGTTGACTCGACTGGCTTAACGTGGATTCGGTGGTCGAACGACCGCACTGTGTATGGTCCAGCAGTAGACGTAGGGTAGCGTCGTAAAGTGACGATGAGGATCGGGATCAGTATCAGGATCGGAATCAGGACACGTTATATTGGCCGTACCGCGGTGCAATGGGGCATGCTGATACGAGCCCCAACGATATGGAAGCGATTGGTCAATCTGATGCACAGAAACCACTGCAGGGTAAACCGACGCGAAATCTGAATGGAAGAATTACGGTGCTCTCTCTCGGAACTGACCGGTTGGAAGGTGTCGGTAAAGCATGCTGGCCAGTTTCCAGACACACACACGGTAGACCAGAACGAGCACTTGACTCTAGTGAGTTTCCCCCATGGGTATCACCGTTATTTTTTGTTTTCCATCGAATGTAGCTATTAGGCGTCGATAAGCCTTCGGTCTAGTGTTGCACAGGGGTTGGGCTCTAGGTTCGAGTCAATATTGAATGCCTTCAACCAGCGTTTGTCCGTCGGCGTGTCCGCGGTTTAGCCCATGGATAGACGAACGGCATGGGGTGGGTATGAATGGGGCTGAAGGGCAGGGTGTGTGTCTACGGTTGTGCATTAGTGGGACTATTGTGCGACGACGTTACGTTCCCCCACAATCCATATTACTCGGTTCGTACCCCGTCGACGATCCTCATGGATCCTCCTCTGTCTGTCTGTCCGTACGCCCGAGAACCTCTGTCTATATGCAAACTGCCATAACGAGGACGTCCAACCCACCCGATACGGAAGGTCCTTTTCATCGAAATATCAACATCAATGTCAATACCTCGATACCTCTATGGAAAACTTGGTCAAGATTGTTGACACAGAAAACACATCACCACGTTAAATCATTTGCTGTCGACCAAAATGTCACGAATAGGAATAAAGAGTGTCAAACATCAAACTGCTTTGAGAATAATTGGATCCTGTGATGATCTGCACATTGAAGTCAATTAGAACCTCAGCGAGAACAGATGGATGAAAATCTTCGAAACAAAAAAACTGCATCTTGATCAATAGGATGCTTTCCTGACGAGGATGTTGTTGCGCGGAAACCTCCACGTTCCCAAGTGATTTGGACAATGCTGAAGTCATCAAAGGCAGAAAACTGTTGGGATCAATGTTCGAACACGGTTTTCGATCAGGGTTCGGTCTTGCGTTGTGATTATATTTCGTGGATAATTCGCTTTTGAGTGTTTTGAGTATCGGGATATCGAGGGTGTTCGATGTTGTGGGCGTAATACGGTGTATCGGACAATGGCTCGTCACAGTACGAAACCGAATGACGTTTCCCGCTGGTCGTGGTAATTATTCTAGGGCATAGCGCGCAATACATGTGCATCGGGTCCGACTAGTTAGCCGGCATCAGTCGACGTCACCGGCATAATGTTTAGCATAGCTTGTCGCAATATGTTACCGTGGGTGGAGAATCACATTGCACTATCTCCGAGCCGCTCGCGTGGAGACCATTCGACACGGGCTCGCGTGTGTGTGCGTGCGTGGGTAGTGTCGGGCGCGGAGTGCGTGAGCCTGTCAACGTATGGTAATCACTCTAATAGGACATACTATTGTCCCAAGTATCAAGTTCGGCCAATATTTCCCCTGAATAATTAATCCCTCCCTAAGCACCACCTCGCATGATTTGGATCTTCGGATGTTTCCGAGTATCACTTTTGCTGAGGGGGTTGGATTTAAAGTCGAGCAGACCCTCCCCCCGACGTTTGGCAACGGATGTTCGGTTCAGTCGCCTCAAGTCGCATGCAGAGTGCGAGTGGAAGGAATATGGGTCCCAGGGTGCCCACTAGCATCGCAGATCGAGCATCCTGGATATTATAAATTTCGAGTCAAATGTACCGTGTTCTAATTTGGCTGAGGATATCACTTAATGCAATCTGTATAAATTTTCTACGAGAAAAGAGATCATGGATGTAATTGTATTGTAGGGAGAATAAGAAAGATTTTCAGATGTCTGATAACGTTCTCATTCTCCTCCGAGTGGAAAAATGACGGGATATCTCCTGCGTCGAGTCTGAGAAGGGATGAGGAGATGACGTCTTGCTGGTTCTGAGAGAGGCTAAATAGCCGGTAGCGCGAGCATAAAAATAAGCCCTTAAAGAGGTCTGATGAATTTTAAATCATCCAGGCATTGAAATCGGAAAACGTAAAACGTCTCCTTAGCCCGAAGGACTTTCAACTCCCCTTTCAGTTTTCATCTCTTAATAATACAGAGGCTCTAATACCCTGATCACATATTCTTAGGATGAAAAGCAAATCTTACGCTCCGGGCGTACACCCGGCCCACTCACTCATACCGGGGCCACATTAATTCTATTAGATATTCTCGATCCGAATTTCCACCCCCACCCGGCTTTTAATACCCCACCTGTATGTTGAACATATTCTTTTCATGTGAGGCTGATTGCCAAGAAAACCATCACAGGGGGATGGAAATACGTCAGACATAAAAGTTGCCTCTGATCTTTATCCATCTTTTTTGTCTCAAACATTTTCCTCCAGAATCTACAGAAATTCCATGAAAAAACTCTCGATGATATTATAGCCAAATGTAGGCATGTTGACAATCTGTTTTACACACGAAGCTGATTATCAAGAGAACTGTCATAGATGGTTGAAAATTTGTCAAATACAAAAGTTGCATCTGATCACGACCCACAAGTTTTGTTTCACAAATTTTTCTCCACGAACAATATTCGACGAAATATGCGAGCAAGTGTGAATGCGAATGAGAGATAGATGATTTATGACATTATCGATAAAAATATGTATCGCATTCGGTGTTGAGTTTTGGTCTAGTGCCCGTATGGAGGGTTTCGATTTTGGTTTCTGAACGGGGGTGGGGTTCGCGTGTTGTGTTTTCGTCCTCCCCCCTGGGAAATCGCTTTAAACCTTTTAAATTCAAGCCCTACTAAAAGTATCCGAGAATTCAGAGCATTGCAGAGTGCGAGTTTCTGCACTGTGCGTTAGCTGCAGGCACCGCGGGTACGTCGGGCATCCACCCTCATAAATATAACCTCGAGTGGAAAGAAATCTGTTTAAAATATGTTCTACGTATTTCGGGACGGTCGTTTGCTACGAGAAATAGCTAAATGCTTTTTGCCAAAGAGATTTAGGTCTGCGCCAGCGCCGTCCTGCATCTATACGCGAAAAGAGAGAAAGAGAATTTAAAAGCTCGGCTAAACCGAAAGCAAAGAGGAACATATCTCTCCAAGGACTATACTCTCGATTTGTTTGTTATCAATTCGCCGGAAAAAAATTTCCCTCGACTTTCTTCTCGAGTCTTTGTCAATACCTAACGCTGGGCCAGGATGTGGATACACACAGCAGTTGATCAAACATTTCTCTTACGCACTTTTCCTTCTTTCACTCAACTCTCAACCCGCGAGTTGTTACAGATGTATGAAAAAGATTGCGAGCTTTTCCGTCTCGAAACTCCCTGAGGAAATATCCCTGAGGAATGAAATACATCCTGACAGAGATGCACGCGGTTGAAGAAAAGTGAGCATCGAAGGCCTTGATATTTATTCATTCGCGTTACGGCCAAAAAATTTCTGACCCTAAACTGTATTTGAATTTCATTAATTATTACGCTCCTCCGTTTCATCTTCCGATCTCTTCGTTTTCCCGTTTTTCATCCTTTCCCTATTTCCCTTATCGTCGTATAACACTGGCGACGAAATCGGTCACTTGTTACCCCATAAACGCGGGGTAGATCCGAGTAGCCCGCAAAAGGACTGACCGTTTTGATCTCCCCCAAAAACCGATGTCCGGTCGGGTTCACCCTTGACTCTAATACCAACCCGACATTTCTATAGGTAGCTGCTTTTACGAGACATAAATATCAAGAGCCCTTCACCGAACCCAGAATACAGAGTCCGGTTTTCTTCACCCTCGCGAAACTCTGCATTATCAGAGATGCTCTCACCAAAGATACAGAGATCAGACGGTACTTATTATGATCTCGTTCACTCATGTACCTTAGAACAAAGCCACCACACTCGAATTAAATGGTCACTCAACTGAGCAGAGGAGATGATCAAAGATCATCCCTCAATCTGCATGAAACTCTTCAGTTTGATCAGATCACGGTGTGAATGAGACGTTGACGTCGATTGGTCCATGATGTGATCCTCTCTCTCTCTGTTTCTTTGCAGACAAGAAATTCTGTGGAATCGCGTGTATCGTATATTGTCAGTCGACAATATTCTCGTGGGATACTGAAGATGTATTCCGTTAGTGAGAGTCTTAGATGCTCTTTCGAAAGATACAGAAATCACGAGTACTCATTAAGGGCATGTTCACCTTCGCACCTTCGAACATTTGCTCCACACTCGAATTAAATGGTCACTCAACTGAGCAGAGGAGATGATCAAAGATCATCCAATCTGCGGGACTCTGTATTCTGATCAGATCACGGTGTGAATGAGACGTTGACGTCGATCCGTCCATGACATGATCCTCTCTCTCTGTTTCTTTGCAGATAAGAAATTTGGTGGAATCTTGTACATCGTTTATTGTCAGTCCACAATCTTCTCGTGGGCTACTGAAGATGTATTCCGTTAGTGAGAGTCTGAGGTGCTCTTTCGAGAGATACAGAGATCACGAGTACTCATTAAGGGCATGTTCCCTTATGTACCTTCGAACAAAGGCTCCACACTCGAATTAAATGGTCACTCAACTGAGCAGAGGAGATGATCAAAGATCATCCAATCTGCGGGACTCTGTAATCTGATCAGATCACGGTGTGAATGAGACGTTGACGTCGATTGGTCCATGATGTGATCCTCTCTCTCTGTTTCTTTGCAGATAAGAAATTCTGTGGAATCGCGTGTATCGTATATTGTCAGTCCATAATCTTCTCGTGGG